>JARWIR010000060.1:600000-1074196 GCA_029959085.1 Nemophila menziesii
AAAATTAAAATTAGTTGTTTAAAAAACAAACTAATATTACAACATAAAATTAAATGTTTTCACTTTGTTCAGTATTTTTCCCCATGTCCGGTATGAGGCAGAAATATGACGTTAGTAAGCAAGTAATTTTCTAGTATGTGTACACAAGCCTAGAAATCAGAATAAGAGAAAAGAAACAATGAAATGTGCATGTTCAGTATACACAGACCCAGATATTATCGCAAAAGTAAAGTTTATAAAATGAAAATAAAACGTTGTCTAGTTTATACAACGTAAATCGTAAATACCTTAAATTGTTGTGTTTAATTTGTATAAACCAGTAAAACAATATAAAAACTAATGCATAAATAAAATAAAAGTAAATAAATAAATAACTTTACTTGTCGAGGCTCAGATTGGATCTGATGTCTTTAAGGTATTTAGGCCACGTACTGGTGTCTTACGTGTGGTGGCTTCAACCTCCATGATACAACGACAAAACTATTCAAAAGAAACACACACACGAATTCTTAAGAATTTCAACGAACTTAATAAAGTTGTTTCTTTCTATCTCTCTCTTATTATTTTAATGCTTGATGCTTTAAAAAATGAATGAATAAAATATTTGAGTTGACCAACTATTTATAGAATGTGAAAAGGTGGCTTGACAAAGAGTTGTGATGTTTCATTTGAAGATACGGTGTATTAATTAAAAGATACAACGTTTACTAATAAATACAAAGCTTGGCTGGTCCAGATGGTATGAACACAAGGCCCACAATCCTAATAGACCTGTGCCCTATGTTCGAACCACACCACTAGAATAAACGTATCAATATTTGAATCATTTCTTTATTTGAGTCACCGGCTATCATCGTAAACATGGTCAACACTTGGGTAAAATCTCATTTCGTCCAACAATTTTCATGTCATCATTATATAGTAATGACAAAATGTTGCTCTTGAGAATTTTATGATCTTACTAAAGCAAAAGTGCTCGTTGGTGTCGATCATAAGCTTTTTCATGTCTAGAGATGAGAGTTGCTTCAATCTCTTTCCATTGTTTTAGTTAAAATTTCTTTAGGCTAACTCCAACCGCCTTCCTAAAGATTTGCTAAATTAAGAGGGAAACAACTAGATAAATTAGCACTACTACACGCGTGATCATTTGCGTTACACGTGTGACATCGCTTGTGTGAGGTATTTAGCGACCAAAATAATTCGGTGATGACAAAATTCGTCGTCTCTTTGCGTTCTTAATTGGAGACGACGAGTTTAGTCACCAGTGCATGTCACAGGCGACGATATTCGTATCGAAGAAAAAGAATTAAAATTTTAATGCATAGTCGTTATTGATGTATTTACCTATGTTGTCGCGGTTACAATTTACTCGCGACTAATAAAATGTCACCGACGGCGACAAAAGTCGTTACAAGTAAGTGATGAGTATTTAGCTGTTTGACTCTGTTAATGGTGCTTTTACTCCCAAAATTTAAAACCTTACTCCATTAATTGTTTCAAAAATATATCCAATCTGTAACCCGTGATCTGCCACATCATTAACAAAATTTCTCAACTCCATAATACACGTGTGAGTCCTACTTCTACTTCAAAAACTCCACTAGATTGTCCATATTGGTATTTTTACAAATTCAAACTTTTTTCTAATTTGTTTAAAATAAATTTTAAATAGAACACACATATATATATGTTCTTTTTAAAAATTATTCTTTCAATTTTTATTTGGTTATAGTTATATGTTTATCTCAATTCAGATGATGAATCTGGTTATTAAGAATAGTTGGATTAAATCAAATAATTCCGTTACGAGGAAATATTTGTCGGGTGTGAGGGAATTTATTAATTTTGCCAAAAAAAACACATGGATAGTAACAATTTCATTTTTTGTCAGTGTAATCGTTGTCTTAATAATAAAAAAATTCATATTAACGATGTTAGAGCGGTTCTTTTTTATATATGATTTTTTATCACCGTATGAGGTTTGGACGAAGTACGGTGAAAAAGAAGAAATTCCCGTGAGTAACCCAATCGTAGATGATGAAAGGTTGAATGTGTATGATGCATTGAGACCCACTTTTGATGTTATGGTCATTTCGGTGACATTGAGATGGGTGACGAGAATCTTACTAGCCGGAGTCGTAGGTGTTTTGACGCGTTGTTCGAGGAAACAGAGACAGAGTTGTAACTCATTTCTAATACGATGGGTTTGTTGAATTTCATAGACAATTTAATGCATGTTAAAGTGAAGAACAAGTGGACAAACACCTATGTTACCAAACTTCTTCAAATATTGTGTCGTGCTTTGACAAAATGTCGTACTTTACCTTCTTCTTATGAAGAGTTCAACAGAAAGCTAAAAAAATTTAGGCATGGGATACATCACGAACAATCCATTATGTGGTAGATCTATGTGGGATCCGAAAAAGAGGAAGAAAGTGCCACATAAGAAACTGTGTTATTTTCCATTGCGCCAAGGTTGTAGAGAATGTATGCTTAGAGGCACACCACCAAAGACATGATTTGGTACCATACCAGAAATAGTACAGACAAAGATATGTTGAATCATCTGGTTGATTGTACTAGTTGGAAAACGTCTGATGAGATGAATCTTGCGTTTGCTAGTGAACCACAGAATGTACGCCTTGATTTGGGGATTTATCGGTTTTGTCCTTTATCCATCTAAAACAGCTCATATAGCATGTGACCAGTTATATTGACAATCTACAACTTTTCGCCTTGGTTATGCATGAAAGAATCCACATTTATGCTTACTTTGTTGTTTTCGGATCCTCGCTCACTTGGAAAAGATAGGGATGCATTTATTCGTCATGTTATAGATGAGTTGGAAATGTTGTGGGGTACGAGATAAATTAATGTCTTGGTCCGGGAAAAAGTCTATCGAGAAAATAAAGATAACGTAAGCAAAACTACAAACTTATGTCTACAGGTCTCGAGATGGTCAACCCATACATGGAGAAAGTACCATCCTAATTAATTTCAAACTAAACTCCAATATGTCAACAAAAACCTAAAAGCTACAACTCAACCACTCTACAAAAAATACAACCACCTACACCAACTCGATATATCCTCATAATCCACTATTCATCTCCTACCCTACCTCACCTATTACGCAAATTCTAACCCCATATTTTCCTCACCTCTCGCCAATAGTGAACCTCTCACAACATCACTTCATATAATGCTCATAGCCAAGAAGAATACCAGACAATCAACAACTAATCTGACTTTATTACCATGACAAATACATTCTTACATGTCCACCCTCGCCAATAATGAACCTCCTGACATAAATATTTCATCTAATTCTTGTATGCAAGAATTATTCTAGACAACCAAAAACTAATTTGACTCTACCACCATCACAAATCCACTCCCACATCTTTCCCCATCTAATACATTCCCTTTTGAATCTCAGTCACAACTTACAAGATTCCATATCTCAGTTGATCATCCTAAAGTTCAAAAAGCAACTAAGACAAGCAAGAAAATGCAGTTGGTACAATCAGTTGTTCCATGTGTGAACTGATGGGAACCCATATTTCTACTAATATGAAATATGCTATTGATAACTCTTGGTCAAGTCACCTTATTTTTTACATATCCTAATAAAGAAAATGTGGGGGAATTGTCAGATATAATAAACTCATACATCACTTTCCCTTCTTTGGATGATCTTTTGATAGGTGACTTTAATAATATTAGGCACCCCTTAAAAAAATATGGGGGAACCCAAAAATCTAGTTGATATCAATACCTTTGATAATAGAATTAGTAATGTTGTTCTTAATTAAATACATGTAAAAGGTTGTTCCCTACTAAGTTAATGAAATTCTGGATCCTGAGAACTCCATAATCATATTCTAGCCTTCTTCAAGATCTTTATTAAGATCTGAATTATAAAACTATAGACCCAAACCTTGAGGGTATCCAACCTTTGATCTCAAAGACCAAAAATCTCTTTCCTTATGGATATGATATCTCTTGTGGAACTTAAAACAACTGCTTGGGGTTTAGGTTCCACCAAATTTATTTGCCTTGATGGGTTTCCAGAGGATTTTGTCCAAAGATTTTGGGATAGGCTTGAAGATAATATCTTAGCAATTTGAAATGGCATCATGTTAGGTACTATTGTAATGTGTTCCCTCAGTGAAACAAATCTTATCTTGATCTCTAGGTGAAAAAAATCCTCTGAAGATTTGTTAATTAGGCATATATCATGTATAAACTTCATACATCAAGTGTCTAAGGTTCGAGTTAATAATATTATCCACATGGCCCCTAAGATTGTCTCCTTGTCAATCAGGCTTCATAAAAGGTAGTTTGATACAAGATAATATTATCATTTTTCATTAAGTCATCCATAAGCTAAATATCTAAGAAAAAATTATATAACTAGTTTCTTAATTATCAAGGACGATATCCATATGATAGGCTAGACTATAATTTCCTCGTAAACCTTCTTTATAAGTTTTATTTTTTCCCTATATACGGATCTGTTTCTTTGAAGGATGCATTTCATGTGTCAAGTATAACATTATCCTCCACAACAATATGTTTGTTTCTTGCACTCCTTTTAGAGGTCTTAGACAAGGAGATCTTTTATCCCCACCCATTTCTCCATTGCCACCTATGCCATGTTTAATATAGTAGAGCAACAAGTTGATATAGGCTCTATCTAATGTATATGAATAAATAAGCACTATCTTTATATCCACCATCTCTTATTCGTTGATGACTTTATATTTTTCTTAAATACTTATGAGTAAAAAATCCTTGCTTGCCAAGAAGTTATAGGTTTTTCTTTGATTCAGGACTATCCCTGAATCTAAATTAATCATATATCCTTGCTAGTCATAATAACCTTCACTTTATTATATCCTAATGATCGAGCGTGAAATGTCTCACCAATAAGAATTTAGATTTTTTCACTGTTGGTGTATCCCCTTCCCCCTCCCCCTTCCCTTATGCTATAATTTCACTCATATTTTAATAATAATCATTTTCGATCAAAAAAATATATTAGGTTTTCTATCAATTATATATATAGGGTGAAGCCCCCGTGAAGCCCACTAACTTTGGCCAAAGTACAGTAGCCGTCCCTCATCTTCAAAATTTCCTCGAGAGGCCCTTTAACTACTTCTTTTTGTCATCGTTAGTCCTTTTTTTTCAATTTTCTGTTAGTTGACTGTTAGTCAATGCCATCTGGCGCCACGTCAGTGCCACCTCACCGCCACGTCTGCTCCACCTAAGCATGACATCAACCGCATTTACACATCATTGATTTTTTTTAAATCATTTTGTAAATCTCCTCTTCTTCTTTGCTTAACAATCAAAGAACCCAAAATTTCAAAGGAGCAAATCACTCCAACATGCCCCCAAATAAGCGTGTACATTCTCCACCATTATCACCTTCACACGTCATGCCGCTCTTTGAACAAGGAAACCGCCGTCACTCGTGGTCACTTCTCCACCATCATCAACCGGTTTGGATACACCATCAACAATTGAAGATTAAGGTAAAAAACAAATCTCTACACACTCACCTTCCCACACCAAGCCACTCTCTGCACAAGGAAACCGCCACCACTCGGGGACCTTTCTCCACCATCATCAACCGGCTTGGAGAAGAGCCAAATTAAGGTAAAAAAATTGAATTATTTTTAACCTAATTTCATCACTTTTACAATTTTGCAGAAGTATCTGCTTTAACTATAATTACAGTCGTGATGTTTATTATTTTTTATACAAATCCTAGAATGGCCATTTTATGCCATGACTGTTGGAGTGGCAAGTTTATCTTTTACTGTTTTTTATGAATTGTTTTGCAGTAATTATCCATTTGGTGCAACTGCAAGAGTGAGCAATTTGATGTTATACTGTATTTTTTGAATTGTTTTGGCAGTAGATATCCATTTAGTGCAATTGCTGGAGTGAGAATTTTGGTATTACAATGCATTTTTATTCAATGCGCACTTAGGTGGATCATATGTGGCAATGAGTTGACACTGACGTTGCGCCAGATGCCATTGACTAACGGTCAACCAACAAAAAATTAAAAAAAAGACTAACGGTGACAAGAAAAAGTAGTTAAAGGGCCTCTCGAGAAAATTTTGAATATGAAGAACGGCTACTACACTTTGGCCAAAGTTAAAGAGATTCACAGAGAGTTCACCATATAATATAGTATAGTACTATAAATACTCTATAGAATAGTATAAACATATATCGTAATATGGATCCATTAGTATAGACATATTATAGTAGTATGGATCATGTATCGGTTGAATAAACATACCCTCCAATATTATAGATCTTCTATGGAGTAATATAGATCTATATAATATTATAGACCATTTCTAATAGTATGAATTTTTAATTTTTTTATTAATATATAAATAATAAAAAATGACTAATATGAATATTATTCCGACAATCGATAAAAAAAAAGACAAGGAATATAAATAAATAAATTAAAAATAATTAGATAAGGGAGATTATAAACTTATTAAATTATTAAATTATTATGTTATTATTTTAGTAAATAGCGTTGTTAAATGTTAATTAATGTTAATATATATAATTTTTAGAGGTTATTCGATCCAAAAATCAATTTAACAATATGTTTGACCTAAAATATTATCGAAAATGGTTAATTATTCAATAAAATCAAATTAAAATTGATATTGACCAAAAAATATTTAACTAATTTAGTTTAATAATGTATTATTTTGAAAAAATTAATTAATTTTAATTTTTTTTATAAATTCTTTACAAGAGAGTTATATGTTCAAGAAAAAAGTTGATATCTTTTTGTTGAAGGATCATATGTAAGGATATTTTATTGGTTTTTGCAGGACAATTTCATCTCAATCTTAAAATGGTGATAAATCTCATCTTAATATTAGAATGAATATGTGACACTTTTATCTCAATCTTATTAAAACAAATCTCATTTCAAAGTTAATGAAACAATCACATCTGTTTATGTGACAAATCTCATCATATATACAATTTTTTATTATAAAAATAGATTTTTAGTTATTAATTATTAAATCTCAAAATAAATACATCATATTCAGAAAAAAAAACTATATATTAAATACTATTGTATTCAATTATTACAAAAATTTCGAGAAATTTTTTCCTATTATACATTTGAGCTCTTTGAAAATTAAAAAAAACTTTTTAATTTTTTTAATTATAAAATTATTTAAAAAATAATTAAAAAAAATATTAGGTTTTTTTAGATAAAAAATAAGAATATTTTTATATATTAATTACTAAAATTTATAATTGGATAATATTTTTGATAATATAATTGATACTTTAAACTTGGCGCAACGCCCAGTTAATTACACGGAGAGTATAAGAATTCCCGATTAATTACAACTTCAACTTAATTCCCACTTAAGTACAAAAAATTGGAAGATTACAAAAATACCCATAGACCTATTAATTAATTACTTTAATTATATAGACCGTTTAATTCTTATATCTTCATTATTTATTATAATAATATTTTTTTTTCACCACCACCCCCACCACCCCTCCCGCCACCACCACCACCCCACCCCCATGACCACCCCATCACCAACAACCCCACCACAACCACTACCAGCCACCCCCACAACCACCCAACACCCCACCACCAATCACCACCAACTAATTCCATCACACGGGCGCGTCCATGAAATGTTTAAAAAAATTCATAACTAAATCGTAAAAAAAAATTGCATTTTTGGACGAGACAATTTAATATTTACGTCTATGAATTGTTTTAGTTTTTTTAAATTTAATTATTTACTTTTTAATTTTTTAAATTTTTAATTTCGATAATTTGTTTTGTGTGTTACTATAACACACAAAAGAAATTCCAAATTCCAAAACACGCGTGCGTCCGTGTTTTTTTCTAATAAAAAAAATCATAATTAAATCCAAAAAAATCAGAAAAATTTAAAAATTGTATTTTTTGACGGGTCAAGTTCATATCTACATCAACGATTTTTTTTATTTTTTGATTTTAAATTTCGGTATTCAATTTTATGTGTTCCTACAATACACAAAATTATATTTATGTATTCATGTGACACACAAAATTATAAAATCAATCTAAAGCATTCTCTTCTTTAACAACATCGTTTTTTCTCTTTATTAGTCACATATACAATATTTTTACTCGTTTGTAACTCTCTTGATTATTAACTTTCTGTCCAACCTCTTTTTGTTATTTTTTTTGTTGTTGTATTACACAAAACAGTCATTTGTGTATTACAGTAACACACAAAAGAACCATACTAAACGCTAAATTTTAAATTGTGTGTATAGGATACACATAGATCACATCGAAAGGGATGTAAGACAAACACAAGTGTGTAAGTTAATTTGTGTGATGCTGCAAGTCGCAAGAAACAATTTGTTGTGATGCAGAAACACGTAATAATCGTTGTTACGAAGGTGGTGTGTTTAAGTAAGACACAAATGTTTAATTGCGAATAGGCTTGACGGGAGGAGAAAAGATAAATTTATGTGTTGTTGTAATACACAAATAATTGTTTTTTGTATTACAACACACAAAATAACAAAAGATTGTTGGACAAAAAGATAGTATATCAATATATTAAAAACAAGTAAAAATAAGATATATGCGATTAATAAAGAGAAAAAAACAATTTTGTTAAAGAAGGCAATGTTTTAGATTGATTATATGATTTTGTGTGTTTCATAAATATATTTTTATGTATTGCGGGAACACATAAAACGGAATATCAAAAATCAAAAAAAAAATCGAAATTTTTTATAGACGTAAATATTAATTGGATTCGTCAAAAAATGCAATTCTTTTATTTTTTTGATTTTTTAAGAAATAGTTATGCATATTTTAAAAGAAAAACTACGGACGCGCGCGTGTAATGGAATTAGTTGTTGGTGATTGGTTTAGATGGAAATTAATTTCTTTAACTTGTGAGTTAGTAGGAAGTCAAAACCTTCTCCCTTTTTTTAGAATGAAAAGTGTAAATTTGTAATTAATTGGGAATTATCCCATAAAAGGGTATAAACGTAAGCTAAATATGCCAAAAATGTTTAATTAATGAGTATGTAGAAAGTAATTTGTTCCTTCATTTTTCTTGAAAATTGAACTTATGGAATTGTAATTAATTGAAATTATCCGTTTTAAAATTTAAAATTTATTATAATAATTTTATATCATTAACTTGTTTTTTTAGTTCTTATTCTTATAATTTACTCAAATCAAATCCCTCTAAAATATATTTAGGAAAAAATGTGCATCCCAATTCTTAGGTAAAACCAATATGAACCATAATATGTTAGTGTGTCAAAAAAAAAAAAACCATAATATGTTAGTGTATTTTCAAACATTTTATTTTGGTGTAATCAGATTTTTGTTCTTACAGTTCAATTTCACACCGTAAATTCCAAATGTTTTTAAATAAATCACCAGTTTAAACTCCAAAATTATCATTAGTGTCTCCATATTAAACAAATCCAAAATCATATCAAACCAGCAGTAATCTAATATCCAAAAAAGCATCCAAGATGACAATTATAGAGCGAGTCCATATTGAGGTCAAGTTCATTCCTCCTCTCTTCAGCTGCTTCTCCTTGATAATTACTGCATAAACAACCGCGTAATTACTTCTTTAAATTATGAAAATCTCTACTATGCTATCCAAGTGGACAGTTTTTCTCCAGACAAGCTAAAAGATTGAATAAGAAAAAAAAATTGGGGTTAAATTTTTATTTGGAGAGGATAATATATTTTATATTTAATCCAACAAAAACTAATATTTATGTGGAAAGGGTCTAATATTGAAGGTAAAGAGCTAATATTTAGATTTAAGAATGAATAGGATTGAAGGGAGAGAGATTAGATTGTATAATATATGTTTGGACTAAATTTTATTTTTCTCATAAGAAAAAAATGCTATCAAATTCTTAGTATACTCCAAATATATGAAAAAATTGTTTTTACCTTTTTAGTATAAAAAAAAATTATATAAATACGTTGTTGGATCCCTCAAATTTTTAATATGTAACTTAGGTCTTCTAACTTTTTAAAATTATCTTTCGAGCTTTGATATATTTTATTTGTATAGAACCCTATAGTAAAATATATGTTATTTTGTACAATATTGAATTTCTAATGCAATTAATCTTAAAAATTAATTTCATAGTGTAATTTTGCATAATATAGGAACCTATGTTGCAATATTTGCAGTTTAAGGGCCTACAATGCAATTAACTCACAAGACAATTTCCAGGGTGCTACCCACCAGAAGTTACTAGCTTGGCCCTAAGGGTATTTGTCTATAAAAGATAAGAACCTGATGTTGGGGCAAGGAAGTGGATCTGATAAGAAGAATGATTGTAAAACAGCACCATTGTTTGGCTTCTCCCATTGCATCTGTTGTTCCATTGTCTTCTCATTTTCTTTTATCTGTTGACAAAAGATAGAAACCGAAATAGATTAATAAACACTAACAATATGGATTCATATATCATACACGATACAATTATATTATATACATTTACCTTATTTGCTAGCATGTTATTCTGATCTTTTATTTCCCTTTGCTGTAAAAACAGACAATTTTGTCATATTTTATTCTTTATTTCAATGATTTCAAATTATGAATGAGTCAAAAATTCAATTTATGGAAGGTTGAAAGATGATTTATTGACTACTACATCGACCAGAGGGTTTAACGAATAATTGCAGATGGTCGGGAAAACATGAAATACCCACCATTATTGGTCTATATTGATTAAAAATATGTAACGATCACGAAGTGGTTGCTAAAAGGTAGATTTCAAAATTATATAAAAAAAATTGTTATATTTTTACCTATCCCTTTAGTGGTTGGTATTTCCCCACTAATATTCAATGGTTGTCAAAATAACGTATCGCCCAAGGTATATGTTAATACCCCGTATATGATCGTCAAAAGGCTTTATATCGTGAATCAGCAAACACGAGTTGTCTGTAAGGACTATTTTTACAATTTTTGATTATATAGGTACCGAATCGTGCAATTTTTTATGAAATAAGAACCTATAATGCGATCTTTGGCTAATATAAAGAGTTAAAAGTATAATTTTTTATAATATAATGACCAATAGTATACTTTTGCCTAATATAAAGACCTAGAGTACAATTTTTGCAAATTTATTGGCTCATAGTGCAATATTGATAATATAGGGACATGTAGTGCAAATATTTCTACCCGTAAAACAATTTTGCCTAATATAAATACTTATAGTGCAATTATGCGAATTGTTGTGTAGGTCCCTATATCATGTAAAAATTGCTATGTGGGTCCCTAAAATATGTAAATATTACTACGTGGTCCCTATATTATGTAAAAATTGCCCTGTAGATCCCTAGATAATGTAAAATGCCTTCTATTTCTACTTAATTGCACTATAGGTCCCTAAGTCATGCATAAATTGTCCCTTGATCCCTAATTAATTTAAACAATTCACTATAGACCCATATTTATTTAAAAAATTGCAATGTGGTGCCTAATGAGTTAAAAATTGCACCTAGGTCCTTAATAAATTAAAAAATGTACTATAACCTCTAGTTATATAAAAAAATTACAATGTAATCGCCAATGAATTATAAATTGAAATATAGTCCCTAATGAGTTAAGCATTAGGACTTTAAGCGCAATATATGTTATATTCATTTGGAGTTTTTCCGTGAGTTACTTATAATGGTTGATATTACGTGATTCTATGATAGCGAATGTGATGGACATGACCCACTGCAGGGTTTAATATGTCCTACGACCAGTTGAAAAGTTACATACTTATTCAATTTCTTAACAAATATCTTTATTCATTTATTTAACATTAATCTTTTCAGGGAAGCAAGTAAAAAAAAGGTTCGCGAACGTAGCATTCTTCGATCCAAGGAGAAGACCAAGAATAAACATGGGCGCACGATCCAATATTGTTCAGCGAAGAAGACGGTACATGGAACCCCGTCGGGACTGACGAAAAATATTTGGCATGTGGCGGGGACAACACGATCCAAAGTTACATGTTGTACTATTACGACAACTGGGTTGAGATCCCCGCTTAGCACAAGGACTTGATTTTGGCCAATCTACCAATAAGGACCTTGTTTGTATATTCTTTTTTGTTAAAACTAGATTTTTGGTTAATGATGTATTATTTTGCACTTTTATTTCACAATTGATGAATGGAGAATCCACCCACATTGGCATGCGATTCAAAAGAATGTAGAAAAAAAATACATGAAGCGATACAAGGATCATAAGGTGGTTATCTGAAAGGATCGGGTTCTTAATGGTAAAATCCCTAATTATTTCAGCAAGGAAGGCTGAGAGTAGATGTTGGAAATTTGGGATGGCGACAAGTTTACGGTAAATATCAATTTCAATAAGTTAATAATAGAATATAAGGATGATAACAAATTCATTTATATATAGATGATCGGTTGCCGGGCAGCGAACAAGGGTAAACAGGCCGTGTGAAGTGGGTATGGCTCGTCCACTCTGTTCGCGACCCGACACATGATAGAGGAGGTTATGTTTGTTATATTTTTTGTCCTATGATTTACATATATTTGTCTGATATATTATGGATGTGTTGTCTTAAATGAAAACGAGCAGACTCATGATATTGTTGTCCCAGAGACAGGGGCAGATAATGTTGTTGCTACTTGGGGTGTGCGCGGACCCAATCCCTACGTGTTTCGACAAAGTTTGATTTTAACCTATCTAATGTTTCTATTTTCAAAGTCAGATTTATTGGATTTTGGAGAGTTTTTACACGTAGTTTTTTGTCAGATGTGAACCAAAATTGGACCAAACAAGTCTATATCAATATATATTTTTCAATTAAGGAAAAAAGCCAAAGTACAAGTATTACTTGTTTTTTCAGTGTGCTTAATATAATATCATTAAAACATAACTCTTCTTTTTTTTTTTTCTGTTTCTTCCATTCACTTACATAAAACTGAAAATGAAAGTCTGATATAGGCCCAAAAGCCATGTGTACGGGTTGTTTGAACCGGTTTTTTACGGATCGAGCAGGACGAGCGGGCTAAATGAGTCATTTGCTCACCCCTATCTGCTACACCATCAAAAGCACCCAAGATACTGAATTATTATGACAAGATTGGGTGATAGATGAAGAAGAACGATTGGAGATAGGCGATTGGTGGACTACGAAGTAATTTTGAAAACAAGTTATTTCATAAATATTAATTTTGACTATATAAAATAATTTATGTCAAAATTTTATAACAGGCTGCGTTGAAGGTAAGGATGACTTAACCGACAAAGTCTCAGGTAGATGGGTCGGGGTCTTCTTTCACACCTTCAGGATCATTGATGCGGAAATATCATATCCGGACAGTGATCGAGGTGAAAATAGACCATCCGAGTCACATGAGAAAGAGTTGTAACCTGAGAGTTGGACCGATCATTCTAGCTAAAGCAAAAGTCTGGGCCAGGACCAGACACATGTGCCAAAATGTATGGTCGATACCTACCCACGAGTATGCAAGTTTGTTAATCTAATCGACCATCGATTTGGCAAACCATTGGATAACAATCTGATACATGACTACACTGACACTACTGCAAGCACACCATCTCAGTCGTTGTTTACTCCATATGGTTACATGAGATTTATTGCTCGCCTCAATCATCTTTATGGGCTTGTTCAAAAGCCAAGTTTCGAGATCCTTTCCACCGGTCTACCGCAAGTGACATCAAACTCTCGTAGACGAGGGTGGTGATGCAATTTAGTCCCACTCCCCCGATCGATCTCCCCATTGATTTTATTCCCGTATTCCCGTATTTGTAATAATTTACTTGGCTCTATTTTTGTTCGTATATGATTTTTTACTTAGTTTAATTTTTGTAATTAATTTTGATTACTTGTAGATTAAGTTAAGTTTAATTCATATTTTGTATTTTGTTTTTTGAAAAATCCTGTATTAACTATAGAAGTGGTCGTTGTTAGCTAAACTCAAATACCAATCATCAAAGTGATTGGTAATAGGGTCTGCACTACTGATCATAATAGTGGTCAAGAAAGCATACACCACTATCAACCATGTCTTGGTCGGTAAAGGTCTCCTTAAAGTTGTTTGGGTTAAAATTGAATGAAAAATTGATATTTTGTATAATTTGTGTTGCTAATTTTTTTTTGTTGCTAATTTGATAGCAATATAATGATCTTCTGATTGATTTTTTATATGTTTTTTGTGTTGCTAATTTGATAGCAATATAGTGCATCTAATGCACTATTAATAATGTTATTGAGGGTGAAGCATGGACCATGTTATTGGCCATGAGATCGTCTAGTGATCTTTTTAATCAGAGTGTCTCTTTTTATTTTAATAATCTTGAATTAGTTCAAGGTATCAAAAAATTGACTAGGCTATATTGGAGTCTCAAACCTATTCTTTCTGAAATTGAAAAATGGTTAGGTCGATGTCTATTTTAGAAGATTGGGCATGTGGATAGGAGGTTTAATTCAACTGCTAATGCTTTGACTAAATGTGTCAGAACGAATAAGGAGATGTCGCGTTGGAATGATTTTTCTGTTGTTGCATCTAATGCTTTATTAGTTTCTATACGTAATAGTTAGGTTTTAAGTCTTATGAGTGTTTTGTTTGAAAAAAAAAATTGATAGCTTTTAATGTCTTACCGTAAGCAAATTAATTTTTTTTTCCAGGACAAAAGAAAGTGCTTATTTTTTTTGGTTCAAAAGCATATGTAAAATAAAAACACACTTTATGTAAATGATGATTACTTTTAATTTTGAGAATTCAATGACTATCTGATTGGAAAAAATATCATAACAAATATTCCTCAATCCTAAATAAAGGCTTACCAGATGCAATTTGTAACTTTCTACCTACCAGAGCATATATATACCAAAAATTTCTAATAACAGATAAGAAAGTTTCATCACTACACAGAGGCTGAGAGACTGACCGTTTTTTGCAGCCCGGAAATTGATTCATACATGAGCTGATTCTACAAGAGAGAAACAAAGGATCAACGAAATGTAATAAGACATGAGAATGAATTAAATATTATATGGTGGATACTTTTGTAGATCGAATGTGTTTCAGAGCAGTATCAAGTTGTTGTTCCAAACACTGAAATTCTTTCAAACTCAGTGAATCAAGATCCTCTCCCATGTAGTGCCTACAAATCTCAAACCAAAACTAAGTCAAAGTTTCTTTTTTATATCAGGGCTAATAGCACAATTAGTCCAGTATGATGGAAAATAATCAAATATATCTCCATCTCAGAGGTATATTTGCTATTTTGTGTAACACTAGGCTAATGTAAATGAAGTATGGGTTTACCGATGGTTTCTTTGCAAGAGCTCTATCTTAGCCTTTAATTTCGCATGCTCAAAGGTCAAGTGTCCCTGCAATACCATTCAGTATATTATTATTCCTAAATGTAAAAAGGTAACAAATATAACATTTTCATGGAATGAACTTACGGGTGAATCAGAATCATTTGTTGCTAGTTGTTTTTCTGGATATGAATGTCTTTCATACCTCTCAATAATATTTTCCATGCTGTGAACAAAAAATTTAGTAAACAACAATAAATTTAATCTCAGGGAGACTCAAAAAATCTCACTGTCAAGATTTAGTTAAAAAAATTTGTTCTAGCTAGAATGGATAAATGGATCCCTGTTAGCAAGGGTGCCTGAGGCTTAGATAGACTTCAAACTTTCAGCTATACAACCTTTTACAAAACCCAAAAAAAAATATATACTAAATTCTGATAAAACGTACAAGATTTTTTTTTTTTAATATGCAAAATGTTCTCAGTATTACTATAGCATTACAAGGAAACAAAAAGAGCTCAATGAATTACTAGAGATATCATCACTGTGTTAATACATAAGTATTCACTTTTACAAAGCAAAACAAACAAGGTTCAACAGTTAACACAAAACATAGATATATTTAGAAATAGAAAATCTCTCTGATTATAATACAAAAGAAGATATTTTTCCGCTGACCAAAAAAGAAGATATTTTTCCTTGGGTTTAAATACAAACAAGTATTTAGACCAAAAAAAAAAAACACAAACAAGTATGAGGATTTGCAGCGAAAACAGAGATTGCAAAATCTTTTACATCAAAAAGATTCTCCCATGATTAAATAATGAAAAGTAACATAATATATTTGGAATACAAGGAAACCCTAATTGGTAAAAAAAAACTCAACACCATTAGTAACATTTAAAGAGAACATCCAAAGTGGTCTATCGGTTAAAATTACTCTATAGTGATCCTATCCTCGAATTTAACCTTAACAGAGTCAGAATCCTCAACAACCTTAGTAACATGTATGAAATCAAACAAATTGATGAGATGAAATAATATAGCAAATTTACCAATTAGAATGAGTGGCAAACTCAAAAATCTTGCCCGTATTAGAAAACACAATCAAACCAACATCTGCATCACATAGCACAGAGATCTCATGAGCCTTTTTAAACAACCCTCCTCTCCTTTTCGAAAACGTCACTTGCCTATTAATCTTGTTCTCTATACGCTTCAGCTCTACCTTACCTCTCCCCATCTCTCTCTCAACAAAAGACCTAAAATAGAAACCCTTACATCATCTTCTTTTTATAGTAAAGCTTGATAATGGCTTTTATGGTTGGGAATAGTCTACTTTGATGAAAAATCCTGTAATTTTTTAAAGAAAATCTATAATATATTACAAAATACTTTTTATAGTAAATATCGTGGTTTTTATTCTTGGTGGTCCAAAAAGAATTTTGGTTTGTTTCATAAGTTAACGTGGATGAAAATGCATGATAGGATGTGAAACAACTCAAGTTAATGGTTAATCAGAGGGGATGGACACGGGTGGATTTCGAAATGTTCGTGTTGTGAAACTATTAGCTTATAGAGAATGCGTTGTCGAGTTGTGACTTGTTGAGGTACTGTATCTTTGTTATACCTGGTAGATAAGGAAAATTAACGGTTCTTTATGCAAGTGACCGTACATAGCATATCGAGTAATTGTACGAGTTCCAATATAGGTTGATGTGCGTCTTTCCCGGTCACTCTGGTTGACGGCGCGCGCCTCGTAATGGAAACCTTTCATTATGAATAGGAAGGTACATATTAATGAGTTTTTCTTTTCATTTTTAACATTTTTAAAGAAAATAATTTTAAAAAAAAAATAATAATAATTGTAAAAATAACTCAAAAAAGCTTCTCGAAGAAACGCTTTCTTTTGGTAATTATTTTAATCAACTTATTAATTTAATCAGCCGACTAATTAATATAATTATGAGACACTACTCAAAAAAGCGTCTTTACAATTGGAAAAATATTATTGACCAACGATATGGATACAGGAAAATTACTTTTGAAGTCTATTCCTTAGGGTTTGTTTGGATAGGGGGATTGGGAGGGAGGAGATTATATTAAAGGATTCCAACAATCCATTCCTTTGTTTGTATTACACGGGATTAGAAGGGAATGGTTAGTAAAAGATTTTTACAATAACTTATGTTCTTATATATCCAATCCTTCCAAATCGGTGGGATTAGAAGGGAGGGATTCTTTTATTACGTTGTAATGTCTAAATTACCCTTATTCTTTCTTTATAAAATATTTTAATAGGGGTATATGAGTCATTTAGTTATAAAAAGAATCCCTTCCTCCTATTATTCTTCTAATCCAAACACCGGATACATGTTATCCTTTAATAAAATCTCCCCTTCACTTTTTATTCAATCCAAACAAGATTAAATACTCTCATTTCCAATCCCTTGTTATACTCTCCCTTCCTATCCTTTACTAAAGAATCTCTCCTTAATCCAAACATACCCTTAGGGTCTGTTTAGATTAAGGAGGGATTCTTTAGTAAAGGATAGGAAAAAAGAGTATAATAAAGGAATGGAAAGGAGGGTATTTAATCTTGTTTGGATTGAATAAAAAGAGAGGGAGAGATTTTATTAAAGGATTATATGTATCTGGTGTTTGGATTAGAAGAATAATGGGAGGAAGGGATTCTTGACTTATATACCCCTATTAAAATATTTTATAAAGAAAGAGTAAGGGTAACTTAGACATTACAGCGCAGTAAAAGAATCCTTCCTCCCAATCCCACCGAATTGGAGGGATTGAATATATGGGTTCGTAGAGGATTGTAAGTATCCTTTACTAAACTATCCCCTCTACTTATTTCTAAAACTAACAAGGGATGGGATTGTCGTTATCCTTTAATACAATCCCATCCCTCCAAATCCCTACATCCAACCATACAGTTAAGGTATAAAGAGGATCAGAAAGTTAAAAGAAGAAGAAAGGCAAAAGCCCAAGGCTAAACCTTTTGAACGTCTAGCTTAACGTAACAACCCCATAAGATCTACATACACGAAAAAGAAGACAATGTAAAGATATGGGTTATGACGAGGTGTATGGGTCCAAAACATGTGAGTTTTGGCAACGTTCAATTCAGATTCATCTAGTGGCGGACCTATCTTTTTAAAACACGATCTAGCGGGTTTTTGGCGGCATTTAACCATCGAATTTTGACGGGTTCGGGTTCCTGGCGGGCCTTTATTTAAATAATTTTTTGTATCTACAAATTTGTTATTATTTAAATTTTGGTTTGTATTACTTGACATTTTTATATTATATTATTGTTCTTTAATTTTGTTTTGTCAAATCATGAGTCAACACATATATTTTGAGTATATTTAAATAAATTATTAGTATTTTAAAGATAGTAAAGAATAAATATTCATATTTATCGTACAAAAATTCATAATACCTTTATCTTTTATCATATCACCGAATAAAAAATCAAAGCTTTGCTTCTTATAGTCGGCGTGAAACACCTCGCTTTCATTTACTTGCCTCATTCCAGCTCAGAATGCCTAATGCCTCAGGAATAAGGACTCAATGGATAATAAGAACTATATATCAATTACATTTAAAAAAATAATATTTGTTATGTAAAAGTCATGTTAGTAAAAAAAAATTATCTGGGATAGCTTGCGCTCACCGGACTAATCCTATGGAGATATACATGTCTCTCCATATATATTCTCATGGTAAATCAGAACTAGGTTACACATGTTCAGGCAGGGGTTCGAGCCTTGTACCTTTCATTTTACACCCGTAAGGGAGGGGATTTTAACCATGTACCTCCCCTTTAAGTGTTGAAAAAATAGCAAAACTCGGGCCAGTTAAGCTAACCCAACTAGTTCATGTTAATAAAATTGGGTATTAATACAATATTATATTAGAGTTTATGTAAGAGTCAAATTAGTGATAGTGGAACACTTATATAAAAAATATTATCATTGATATTATTTTTAGTTATACAAAAAATGATTTAACAAAATCTTAAAAAAAATCTTTTAAATAATCAAAAAAATATATGAGCAAGTTAAAAATTATATACATAGTATATATCATAAAAATGAATATATTTATATAAATGGGGGGTCGAATTGAATCTAGCGTGTTTTTACAACATAAAAGTCTGGTATAGGTTTGAACCCGTAGGTTTTGCTAAATCTAAAGCCCGGTATAGACACAAGACCTGTAGAAATGTGTCATATGAGCCGGATCGTGGCGGATCAAGAGGTCCGAATGAATTAAGTAAAATTGAAAGCGGAATGATGACCATCAGGTGCAGCGGGATGCCATAAAGCAGATCTCAAAGAACCTGCTAAGGATTCTGATTCGGATAGCCGGGTAGTTAAAGAGGGATTCCACGCCTCGGGAAATGTCTCTTGAATGCGCGATCATGACAGGATTCGAGGAAGAAGCCCCGACTAACTACGTGCCAGCAGCCGCAGTAAGATGGGGGAAAATGTTCTTCAAAATGACTGGGCGTAAAGGGCACGTAGGCGGTGAATCGGGTTGAAAGTGAAAGTCACCAAAAACTGGCGGAATGCTCTTGAACCAATTCACTTGAAACATTTGCTCACCTCTGTTACACTACAAGAAAAGTATCTTTAGCGGCAAAAAATTTAACACTAAAAATCTTATTTTTGCCGCTAATAGCCGCTATTTGTTCGTCCCTATAAGTTCGTCTCTAAAGATACCTTTAGTAGCAAATTATTTGTTTTTGCCTCTATTGACTTTTTCTTTAGCGGCAAATATTGTCGCTAATAATATAATTAGAGGCCATTTTGGTGTTTAAAAATATCATTAGAGTACATTTTAGTGTTGCTAGCAATGACTTCGTCCCTAATGATACTATTTCTTGTAGTGTTACGGAATAGGACGAGGATATGCATCGTACGTCCAACTAAAAATTGATTTTATTGAAATTGAGTATTATATTTCCAATAAAAGTATATCAAAACGAGATTATTTTTTTTGAAATGCTCCCTTGTGCTCTCAGGCACGTTTTTCAAAAACACCATCCAACGCCGGGAAACTTCATTTCACGGCTAGATCCACAGCCCAATACTACAGCCCAGCACCAAATCCACAGCCCAAACTCTTTTCCATCCCCTCTGCTACACACCAAAGCACTAACCACACCACCACCATGGCCCAAAAACCTGCATTTTCCGAACCCTTCGCAACGTACAAAGCCCGATCCCGTCCTCCGATCTCCGCCACCTCCATATTTCTTCCCAAACAGTCTGCCTCTCCACTACACCAGTGCGAGCGAGATCCATATGAGAGTGGGACCCAAAACCATATTAACTGCACTGTCATGGCCCAAACCTATCTCCACGGTCAAATTAGTAAAGCGCCATGGCCAAAACCCCCTTCAGCTCATTATCCGACCACATCCCATAAGTTGCGGTAGCTGAACGAGTCAACCTGCCTTCAATACTCAAGCGACAACCAAGCTCAGAAATCAAGCCCATACGCTGAACAGGCCCACAAGTAAGCCCTTCTCTTCTTATCGCGCGAACAGGACATGTATTTTTATATTTTGTTTCATTTCTTTTTCAGCTTGTTGTCCTTTGCCATGTTTGACTTTTATTAAATCTAATTTATTAGAATTTGAGTTAAGAATGCTTAGCAATTTATTTGTAAGTGTGAATAAGACAGGTAATCCAAAAACTGTTTTAAGATTGATGATGAAATCTAGTTTACTAGAATTTTTGTTACAAAAATGGACTAGTATAGATGATGAAAAACAGTGTATTGTTTTTAATTTCCCATCTTTTAAGTTTGATAATAAAAATTTGTGTAAAGCTCATAAGTTAGTGTCTAATGAATATATTAAGGATTTTTCCAAAATGAAAAAAAGGGTTTTTCCTAATCAACCCCATCCCCTTCAATGATTCACATACCCTGGAACTGTCAAGGCGTCGGCAATCCTTTGACAATCCAGGCAGCCCGTGACCTCTGCGCTAAGGATCGCCCAGAGGTACTTTTTCTCTCTCCGAGACTAAAAATGATTTTAATAAGCTTGAAAACATAGCAAGTATTTTAGATATGTATCTCATTAACACGGTGGAGCTGATTGGGGCGAGAGGCAGCCTCGCTTTGATGGTTAAGAAAGAATTAAAAATAAGAATTCTAAAAACTTCTCTTAACTTTATACATACGAAAATTATGGGTGAGGATTTGACCCCAATATTTTATACTTATATCTATTTGAACCCCTGTGACATTAATAAAGAAATTTCTTTAAGTTTCTTAAATAATTTAAAACCCCATAACTTTGCTTGGTCTTTAATTGGTGATTTTAATTGTATAAGATTTCTTAAGGAGAAATTAGGTGGTATTGTATGCCATAAAAAATCTATAATTTTTTTTAATAAATTTATTAACCTCCACAATTTGGAGGAAACAACCTCTTATGGTTGTAGATTTACTTGGACAAATAAAAGAGCCGGTAATAAACTTATAAAGGCTATTCTAGACAGAGCACTACACAACTCTGAATGGGATAAGCTTTTTCCTAATACTTGGACAACAGTTTTACCTGCTATTGGGTCGGAACATTGTCCCCTAGTCCTTCATCACGATAAAATTGATAATAAAAAGAAAAGAAAATTTTATTTTGCAAATTTCTGGACAACTGAAATTGATTGTTTAAATATAATTAAAAAAGTATGGGATGACTATAGTTCACTTAGGGGTAACCCTAATGCTATAATTAATCACAAACTTAAAAAATCTAGTCAAGCTTTAAGAGATTGGAATAGAAAAAAAATTGGAAATAATAAAATCCAAATAGAAAAGCTTATAAAAAAAATTAGAAACTATATCTAATTCTAATAGACCCAATTTTAATTGGGATGAATATAATTATACAACCAAAGAACTTGAGTAAACTTGGAAAAGGGAGGAAAGTTTCTGGAAGGAAAGATCTAGAAATATTTGCCTTAAAAAGGTGATAAAAATACTAAATATTATCATGCTTGTACCAAACAAAGAAGGAGTAGTCTTAACATCACTAATGAAAATGGTGTATGGCTTGATAATAAAAATGAAATAAATATTGAAATAGTTAACTATATTAATAATATTTTTACCATTGTAGGAAAAAGAGAATATAATAATACTTAATCTTATTACTAGTAAAATTGATTAAAAAAAAGTATGTAGATAATTTAAATATACATATGAATGAAGAAGAAGTTAAAAAAGCAACATCGGAACTGAGACCTAATAAAGCACCAGGTCCTGATGGGTATAATGGAAATTTCTTCAGAACATACTGGAATATTATTAAACTTGATCTTATGAGAGTAATAAATAATTTTTGGAACAATAAGGGTGATCTTTCTGATATCAATCAAACACTCATTACTCTAATACCAAAAATCAAAAAACCTACTAATATTAAACACTATAGACCAATTAGTTGTTCTAATTTTATATATAAAATTATAGCAAAAATATTGGTTAATAGATTACAACCTTATATGACTTCCCTTGTGGGAGAAAATCAAAGTGCATTTCATTCCTGACAGAATGATACAGGAAAATACTATGATTGCACATGAATTAATCACCCTTATTATAAGAAGGAAAAAACCAAAAAAATATATGGTTGCAGTTAAAGCGGATATTAAAAAAACTTATGAATATATAGAATGGATTTCCTACAAGATCTCCTACTTAAAATTGGTTTCAATAAAGATTGTGCAAGGAAACTTATGGTATGTATTACCTCTGTAACCTACTCAATACTAATTAATGGTGAGGTTCACCAAATACAAAAACCCGCCAGGGGAATAAGACAAGGTGATCCACTTTCACCTTTAATCTTTTGTCTAATATCACATACTCTAAATGATTTAATTAGAGATAAAAAAGAGAATCATCTTCTCAAAATAATTAAAATTGGAAACAACTGTCTAGATATCACTCACTTACTCTTTGGTGATGACAGACTTTTCTTCCTTAATGCTGATAACATTGATATACAATCCTTTAATGATATTATGAACAAATACAAAAATGCCACTGGATTATGTCTTAACCTTATGAACAAATACAATCCTTTAAGAATTGTGGTTGGCAACAGTAGGAAAAAAAACGATTCTAAAACGTGGAAAGTATACGTTGTCAGTGGAGAAGAGGAAGTTGTTTCTTGAGTGGTTACAGGTACGGAGGTTTCCCGATGGATTCGCGTCTAGTATGAGGAATAACGGTCACGCCGATACGGGGAAGATCATTGGAATGAAATCTCATGATTGTCATGTTATGATGTAGTACCTTTTTGTTTGTTGTCTCCCTGGGCTTCTAGATGATAAATCGATTAGCGACGCAATTATTGGGTTAGTTAATGTGTTTAGAGTCGTTTGTAACAAGAACCTGAGTAGGAAAGAGTTGGTGGATGGTAAGGCGAAAGTGGTTGAAGTGATGTGCAAGTTAGAAATGATCTTACCTCCCGCCTTTTTTGATATCATGATCCACTTAGTGATTCACTTATATGATGAAGCGTTGTTAGGGGGCCCGGTTCAAATGCGGTGGATGTACCCATTTGAAAGGTATTTGAAGAAGTTGAAAGAGTATATTCGAAACCCGGCTAGGCCTGAGGGTTCCATAGCCGAGGTTTACGTGGCGGAAGAGACGTTGACTTTCATATCGCGGTATCTTAGTGAAGAAAAAACAAAGTTCAACGATCCAGGGAGATACAACGAACAACTGCCAGAATCAAAAGAGATATCCGTTTTCAATTCTCAGTGTACTCCTATTGGCAAGAAAGAGTCAGTTGCTTTACCAGCTCTTCAGAAGGAGCACGTCAGTTGGTATATTTTGAATAACCGCGACGAGCTCGAACCATATAGGACGTAAGTAACGTTTACTTATTTATATATATAAATATATATATATATATAAATATATATATATACAAATATATAAATATATAAATATATATATATATAAATATATAAATATATAAATATATATATATATAAATATAAATATATAAATATATATATATAAACTTATTTACATTAACTTATTTATATTCATTTATGATTTTAGAGAACACAAATCCACACTTACAGGAACGGGTGACGAACTAGAGATTATGCATCGTCAACGGTTTAAGAGTTGGTTTTTGGAAAAGGTATGTACTTTAGACGTTGGTTTAAACATAATCTACTTATGTCCGAGGTTCTTAGTATTATTTATGTATTACAGGTTCATGGGATGAAAGAGTCAGGTGATGTATTAGCTACCACTGAGATGGTATCCTTGGCCAACATGTCTTTTGGTGCGGTGGACAGATACGATTCATGTGTCGTGAATGGTGTCAAGTGGGTAACTAAGGGTAAAGGAGAAAAAAGAGTGACGCAGGATTACGGAGTTTGTACCACGTACGAAGATAGACCATGTTATGGAGAATTAGTGAAAATATTGGAGGTTAATTACACTAAAGGGTGTTCAGTTGTCTTATTCGTTTGTAAATGGTACAAAATGGCTAAATCAAGGACAGAACATGGGGTAACCTTTATTAACACGACAAACTTTGAGTGGGAAGACGAACCATACATTTTAGCATCGCAAGCGAAGAAAGTATTCTACATTGACGAGATTAGTGCGAAGAAATCAATGAAGGGTTGGAAAGCCGTTTGGGAAATAAATGATCGTCACGGATGGAGTCCCGATTTATGGGGTTCGGAATCACTATCTACACACAACGAGAGCATTAGTATACCTTTGGGTAACACTGAGACGGTTTCCGAACCGGAGAACTTGGCAACTACCGAGGAGATCGAGATTGACCCAGCTCATTTTCGTATTGAGATGGCTTTTGAAATGGTTATTGATGAAAACCAGGAAATCGAAGACGACACGTGGGAGGAATATGGTGATGAAGAAGAACCTATAGAGGTTAATAGCGATGATGAACCTATAGATATTAGTGGATATGAAACTGATTAGGATATTTTGTATTTGTTTTTTAGTCTTAGTGCATTTTGATATTTTTTGACCCTTAACTGTTGAACAAACATCCCGAACACTAACATTTGACCCTTAACTATTGACCAAACACCCCGAACACTAACATTTGACCCTAACTGTTGACTAAACACCCCGAACACTCAAGTTTGACCCTAACTGTTGACCAAACACCCCGAACACTAACATTTGACCCTTAACTATTGACAAAACACCTCGAACACTAACATTTGACCCTAACTATTGACTAAACACCCCGAACACTCAAGTTTGACCATAACTGTTGACCAAACACCCCGAACACTAACATTTGACCCTTAACTATTGACAAAACACCTCGAACACTAACATTTGACCCTAACTGTTGACTAACCACCTCGAAGACTCAAGTTTGACCCTAACTGTTGACCAAACACCCCGAACACTAACATTTGACCCTTAACTATTGACAAAACACCTCGAACACTAACATTTGACCCTAACTGTTGACTAAACACCCCGAACACTCAAGTTTGACCATAACTGTTGACCAAACACCCCGAACACTAACATTTGACCCTAACTGTTGACCAAACACCCCGAACACTCAAGTTTGACCCTAACTGTTGACTAAACACCCCGAACACTCAAGTTTGACCCTAACTGTTGACCAAACATCCCGAACACTCAAGTTTGACCCTAACTGTTGACCAAACACCCCGAACACTCAAGTTTGACCATAACTGTTGACCAAACACCCCGAACACTAACATTTGACCCTTAACTATTGACAAAACACCTCGAACACTAACATTTGACCCTAACTATTGACTAAACACCCCGAACACTCAAGTTTGACCATAACTGTTGACCAAACACCCCGAACACTCAAGTTTGACCATAACTGTTGACCAAACACCCCGAACACTAACATTTGACCCTTAACTATTGACCAAACACCCCGAACACTCAAGTTTGACCCTAACTGTTGACTAAACACCCCGAACACTCAAGTTTGACCCTAACTGTTGACCAAACATCCCGAACACTCAAGTTTGACCCTAACTGTTGACCAAACACCCCGAACACTCAAGTTTGACCATAACTGTTGACCAAACACCCCGAACACTAACATTTGACCCTTAACTATTGACAAAACACCTCGAACACTAGCATTTGACCCTAACTGTTGACTAAACACCCCGAACACTCAAGTTTGACCATAACTGTTGACCAAACACCCCGAACACTCAAGTTTGACCATAACTGTTGACCAAACACCTCGAACACTAACATTTGACCATAACTGTTGACCAAACATCCCGAACACTAACATTTGACCCTTAACTATTGACCAAATACCTCAAACAAATTTGTGTGTGTATATCTTAATTCCAATAAGAATAGAAAAAGAAAAGAAATCAGGTAAAAAATAATTAAAAAAAAAAAAGGTTTACCGACGACATTTAAAGCTTTACCGACGACATTCTTGACTTGAATGTTGTCGTTAAAGATTTACCGACGATATTCATAAATTGAATGTCGTCGGTAAAGCTTTAACGACGACATTCAAGGAACCTAGTCGTCGGTAAACCCAAATCCAAATTTTATTGGCCAAAATGGGCGGTTCATTTTTCCCGCCCAAGGATTTACCGACGACTTGCGAAAAGAAGTCGTCGGTAAACCGGGACACGCAACAGTCGTGCGTACGACTGTTTGACGCGTGTCACGGTTACCGACGAGTTTGACCTGTTTACCGACGAGTTTCTTGTCGTCGGTAAACAATTTATCTATTAAACCCTACCGAGCTCATTTCTGAAACACAAAAGCTTCAAAACACTCTCCAGAAATTCGATTTCGAGCAACAAGGACCTATTCCGAGGCATCCCCACAAGCAAACTACATCAAATGTAAGTGTTTTCATGCCAAAATCAATTGGTTTTTCAATTTTTTTCCTATTTTTCTAAATCAAATCCTAACTTTTTTGTTGTTTTTGTCCTTCTTCCTTTCTTGCGTGGCATGGATTCCTGGACATCCTCAACACAAATTTCACGTAATAGGTACACGAAATCCTATCTAAACTCTATTTTTTTTTTTTTAAGAATTGCAATTTTTTTCCGGATTTGTATATGGGTTTTTATGATTTCCGAGTTATTATGTTAATGTTAGTGTTTGTTTAAACGTTTTTGTTAGTTAAATACACCATGTAATTAGAAGTTTTTGTAATTTTTGGCAAAATTAGGGTTTTGAATAATTTTTGGATTTTTTGTTAATTTATTCATGTTATTGGATTAAACAGTAGAATTGTGTTATGGAATTCATTTTTTCAAATTTGTGTATGTTTATTACTTTAGGCGTTTGTTAAATTTACGGTTTTTTTTTGTAAATAAGAATAATTAATGGACTAGAATGCAATTTAGGGACTAAAATGCAATTTAATAAACTTTGCAATTTTTATGACTTTAGGGTATTTTTTGTAAATATATCAAATTTAGGGACTGAATTGCAAATTATAAAACTTAGAACAAAAAATTTATATGGACTTTAGGGTATTTTTTTTATATAAATAAAGTATAAGGACTAAATTGCAAATTAAAAAACTTAGAAAAAAATATTATGGACTTTAGGGGTTTTTTTGTAATTATATAACATATAAGGACTTAAAAAATATTATTTTTCAAATTTACAAGGGTATTTTTGTAATTTTTAATAAAAAAAGGTCTAAAATGCAATTTTATTAATTTTATTTAAATTACAGATGGCCGATGTGATGTCCAATTACCACCGGGGTGATGGGAGCGGTGAAGATCCGAACCAGAATCAACCCCCAAACCTCAATGACTGTAACCAGCCACCCGGTAATATTTATTATTTTATAAAATTCATTTAATATATGTTAGTAATTTATTTAACATAATTTTATTAAACAGTTAGGCGAAAGAGGAGACCCCGAAATGTCTCGACCCTCAAAACCGCAAACAATGCTAAGGAGAAGCTAGGTGGGCCCCTTCCAGTGGACTTCTGCATTTAGATGACACGTGGAACCCATACGGAGAATATGGGAAACACGTGGCCCAAGTGGTGGGTCTCGCGGTTCGTGAAACAGTCCCCCCCTACTACAGATCGTGGAATGCTGTGCCAAGGGGACTTAAAGTCTCGATTCTCGGAAAACTGGAGGAGTTCTTCAACCTCGAAGAGTGGAGGGCCCGCAAAGATTGGGCCTTAATCAGTGGGAAGCTAACGCAGTCTCAGTCCGCAGCCTACAGGCGGTGGAAGAGCGACCTGAAGGCTGATTACTTGGGCACGGGCGAGTGTCCCCTGGATGTGCTTTCCGATCACTGGAAGTTGACCGAAGAGATGATGAATGACCCTCAGAAGAAGGTAAAATCTTAAATTAATTATTTTATTATTAGATTAGTGTTTAATTAATTTTTTATCTTGAATCGTAACAGGCTCAGGCGGATATTAATAAGAAGAATCGGCAGAACCAGAAGAAGCCGAACAAGTCAGGTTCTCGGAATCAAACCCAGACCCGCCACGAGATTATCGAGGTATAATTTATTAAAGTAAAAATAACAATTATTAGTTATTTAATTTAATTTTTTAGTAATTATTATTTTTTATGTATATTTTATAGGGTAAGCTGAAGATTAACACGAAGGAGCCCCTGAGCTTTATCGACGAGCAGACCCAAGAGGAGGTCCCACTTCCACCGATGGGTGGATACTTCGAGTACTTGGGCTATGACGGGGCGAAGGGCAAATGGGTCGATGATAGATGGGAGCAGGCTAGTGTAAGTATTTTATTTTACTTTTTATTGTTTAAAATTAATTATTTAACTTTAAATTTATTTCTTTGTTATTTTTATTAATTATTTATTTGAAATTTTATTACAGAGAGTTTATCGGGAGAAGCTTAGGGATCGGGTTATCGAGACGGGGTCCCAATCGGCTGATGATGTTCCAGTGGAGGAGCAGATAGGAGCATTAAAGGAGACGGTTCAGGAGGTGATGAAACCGGCTAAGAGCAGACACTGGATCCCGTCAATCGGAGGTGTCTTCAAGAAAAAGAAGGACCCGAAGCCGCCTGTTTCGGACGAGCTCGCTAAGAAGAATGCGAGAAAGATCCAGCGGATATTTGACGGGATGAACGAGCTCCGCGCAGTCCAAGGATTACCTCCTATGCCGGATGACGATGCTCCACCGAGCTCCTCCTCTAGGTCCGATGATTTTTTCGCGAAGATGCTCAAAGGCCTCAACGAATCTCGTGAAAAAAATGGTCTCGATCCGGTCTCCGATGAAGATGAAGATGAAGAGAGTGAAGCTAGTGATCGAGGAGAAGATCTTTCGGGCCCGTGATTGATTAATATTTTCCTATGTTTATTTACGACTTTGATTTTATTTACGTTTATATTCATGACTTTTATTTAAGTTTTTATGTAATATTTTGACTTTTAACTCCGGGAGTTTGACTTTATTCCCGGGGTTTGACTTTATTGCCCGGGTTTTGACTACCCGGGTTTATTTATATTTTATGAATATAATTCCAGTTTTCACGTTATATTCATGATTTCTATTACATTATTTTTTTTTAAAACGAAAAACCAAATTAAATTAAAATTAAAATTAAAAAAATAAAAAATATAAAAAAATATAAAAAAAATAATAAGAATACCGACGACATTCATCACATGAATGTCGTCGGTAAAGTTTAAAAAAAAAAAAAAAAAAAGTATAACAACGACATTCATGTGATGAATGTCGTCGGTAATATTTTTAAAAAAAATAAAATACTAAAGTATACCGACGACATTCATGTGATGAATGTCGTCGGTAAACAATTTAGAATAACAAAAAAAAATTATTTACTAGGATACCGACAACATTGTCGTCGGTAAAATATTTATTTACCGACAACATACGTCGTCGGTAACGTAATGCTTATTACCGGCGACCAAACAAATAGTCGTCGGTAAGAGATAGTTTACCGACAAAATGTTTTTCGTCGGTAAAATATAATGTTTATCGACGAGAAGCCAAATGCGCCGTCGGTAAGCTTGATTTTACCGACCAACTTCTAGGGACGACAGCTTACCGACGAGTGGTCGTCGGTAAACAATTTTACCGACGAAATTGTACTTTTTACCGACGACAGGGGTCATTTTTATCCCTAATACACCCACTTTTATCCAAAATTTAATGGCTTAAAAGATTAAGTATGAGAAGAACTAACAACCTAGGAAACTACTTAGCACTTCCAACCGAATGGAGTAGAACAAAATCAAAAGACCTTCAATTTTTAATTGATAGAATTCTATATAAATTTGAAAATTGGAAAACCCTTTTCCTTTCTGAAGGGGGAAAAGAAATCTTAATAAAGGCAATCATACAAAGCTTGCCTAACTATTTAATGTCTAACTTTATTCTTCCAAAAATATAATAAACAAAATCCATTCTATTATTGCCCAATTTTGGTGGGGTGATAAAGGTAAAAAAAGAATGCATTGGGCCAAACGGGACCTACTCACTATATCAAAATTTGAATGTGGATTAGGGTTTAGGGACCTACACCTAATGAATAAAATTTTGTTAGGAAAACAAGCTTGGAACCTAATAAATAAAGAAGAATCTCTTCTTTATAGACTCTTAAAAGGAAAATATTTCAAAAATTGTAGTTTCCTTGAAGCCAAAATTGGAAGCTCACCATCTTGGGGTTGGAGAAGTATCCTCATCGGTAGAGATACTTTTAAAAATAATATAAAATGGAAACTAGGCAATGTTATTAATATCAATATCTATGAGTATAGTTGGATATGTAATGATATGCAATCACTTAAGCCAAAATAGTCTAACCTTGTTTGGGTTAATTAACTAATTAAAAATGATAAATCTCAGGATATTGATTTACTCAATCAAATCTATCCTAAGGAAATCAAAGAAAAATTAGAAAAAATGATAATACCTAAGGTATTATGTGAAGATCAAATATGTATTGACTATTGTATAAAAGGTACATATAAGTCAAAAAAGCTTATCATAAAATGAAAAAAGATGAAATTATGATTCAAAGCAAGAAAGATATGAATAAACCTATATCCTCTATTAATAGGGATAAAAACCTTTGGAAACTAATTTTGAAAATGGAAGCCCAACCTAAAATTAGAAACTTTATATGGAGAGCGGTTAGAAACCTCTTAGCCACTGAAGAAAATCTTTTTAACCGGAAATGTAGTAAAAATAATATTTGTAAAATTTGTGATAATAATATTGAAACAGTGGAACATATGCTCTTTAGATGCCCTTGGGCTAAAAGTGTATGGTTCACTAGTCCTCTTAATTTTAAAACAGACAATGATTCAAGTGTAAAGTTAGACCAAGGGATGTTAAATCAAGTACAAAACATTGCAAATTTTTTTAATAATAAGGATAGGATTCTAGAACAAATCTATATTATAATGTGGCATATTTGAAAAGATAGAAATAACTTTATTTATAATGGAAAAAAGTGTGACCCCTTAAACACAATTCATAAAGCTATTGAAATTTGGAAAGAATATTATAAATTTTAAACCCTAATGATGTCAAAAATTTTAATATAAAAGTTAGGAATAATAATAATAGTACGTTAGATAATAATAAGAATGGTAATATTAAATAAAATACTAAATTTAAAGATAAATGGAAAAAACCACCTCCAAATAAATTTAAAATTAATTGTGATGCAGCTTTCTCGGATTTGGGAGCTGCAATTGCTTGTGTAGTAAGAAACTCTAATTGTGAATTTGTATCAGGCAATAGTTGGAGTGTTAGAGGCAGAGGCCACGAGAATTTTGAAAGCTACGGAGATGGCTTCAAAATTTCCTTTTGGGAGCGTTATTATAGAGAATTATTCAACAACTATCATGAAGCCTCTTTCTTAAGGACTTCCCGTGTTGAGTCATTCAAGTAAAAAAGTTATTTGTAATATTTATTATTATGCTGAACTATCTTCCCCTTCCTTCTTTTTTTTGTGGCTAGGGGTAGAAATGGGGCAGCTGACTAGGTTGCCAAACAAGAACTCTTTAGCACCTTGTTTGGTAATTGGGATACATGTATTCCTCCCCAGTTAGCCACTATTATTTGTAATGAAAACGAACCCTCTGATGTAGGCTTAACCATGTAACTGTTTTTATTATCTATATTACTATGCATTTGAAAAAGAAAAAAAGATGTTTAGCTCGACGGTAAAAAAAACTCTTAATTAGCTTAAATCCAATAATTTTACGGTTTCTTCTCTCAAGTTTAAGAAACCTTATCCTAATTTTATCTTAAATGAAACCCTATTTTTGTTCATTTGTTAATTTATATTTTTAAATTTGTTATAAAAATACTAGTATCAATAATATAATACATATATTCAAATTATAATTATAAATAATTTTAATAAGGAGCCATTACTAATTATCTACTATATACAACTTAAATTACTAGTATTAAATTAGCATTTATTTTGTAATATATATATATATATAATCTTTTTAAAATTAATAATCATCATATATTTTTATTTTCTATACTATTCTTTACTTTAAAACAAAAAATATTCATTAAACAAAATTTTGTTAAGAAATGAGTGAATACATGTCCTAGATTTGGTTATTCAGAAAAAAAAAAAGTCCTTATTTTTCTTTTCCAGAAAATAAATTTACAATTATATATTTAACTAACTCTTTTTTTTATACAAATTATTTAAGTAGGTGGAGGACCTAAATAGAGATGTATCATGTAATCCTGAAAGATCAAAGTCGTGTCTAATACATTTGACAAAAACGTCAACTATTCCATTAAAGCCTTTTTTGACAAAGCATAAACCTTTCAGTTTTGAAATCTTTTCATCTAATTCTAAATTTCTTTGACCATTGGTTGGATTTTCAATTAATTTCCTTAATTATATTAATACCTTAATAAATATCAAGATTGTCAGAGTAGAACGAACAACTCTAAAGGTTAAGATCCTATGCGGATCACATAGCCATACAAATGACCCAAATTTCACCCTCCTTTGTCGAGCTAATGGTGCATCTTTTCATGAATTTATGTGTAACATTACCTTGTTGATTAATAACAATGGACGCCACACAATCTGGTTCTCATTATTTGGTGAATGGGGTATCATTGAGCCAATTTTTTTTGCATCATCACTCATAATTCCATTACCATTGTCATTGGTATTACTATTATCATTACTAATTAGATCGTAATTAACTGAGGTCTCCAAGTCCTTGTTGAAAATCTTATTTCCTGATAAAATTGAAATTAAAACAAAAAAACTCAACAAATTCTCATATTTCTGATAGTACGTATTCAATCTTAATAGTATATATATTAATTATGATATGGATTTACTTTTTAGTGGTTAGGGGCGGATCGAAGGAGAGGGAGTGGCCGCCACCCACCCCACCACCCCAGTCCCAAGACATTTTGATAAAATAGTCATAACTATTTTTAACAAATACTTTTTAAGAAGAATGGACTTTCGCCACCCCAAGCCGAAATCCCCTCCCCCCTCTTCCAATCATTAATTTAGTCCACAATTATTTTTCAAACTAGAAATTGTCCCACATTCAACTAATTATATTAGCTTTTTGCCCCCTCTTCTCCCATCACTTTCTGGAAATTTATCCGTGATCTGTCCCTACTACTGGTATAAACTCCTGATTTTTTAATTGAGTTCAAAGATTTAATATTATAGTACTATAGACTATATTAACTCTTTATTTTTCGAATAGATATAGACTTCACTATTCTATAATTATATTTTTTTACAGATTGGTGTTTCAATATATTATTATTTTAATAGTAATATAAAATAATATAAAAATACTAAAACTATTCTATAATTATATATTTTTTGTAAGAGATAATTTCTAATTAAGTACATAACTCAACAAATCGTGTCTTAAGGAGTGTAGCCCAAAAGTTTGGATGAATAAGGTCCAAATTTTTAAGGCTTATGGTATACCTAATATAGCCTTATGAATTACAATAAACGTTGAAAAAAATAAACATAAAGACCCAGTTCTCATCTCTTCACCATCACATTCAAACAAAAAATGAAAAAGAGATCTCTTCCCGCCAAGCGTGATCCTGCACAGGAAATTGTTGCCATTATCCACCATCTTCAACTCAGGGCTTAGCCCACCAAACACAATCCGCTCACCTGCACAAGAAACCGCCGCCACGCATGGACCATTCTCCATCGTCTTCAGAAGGGATTGGCCATGCCATCACAATCTTCAACACAGGGCTTGGACCACCAAACACAAGTCACTCACCTACAAAAGAAACTGCCAACACGTATGGACCACTCTCCACCATCTTCAGCAAGCAGGGCTTGGCTATGCCATCACCATCTTCAACACAAGGTTTGGCCCACCAAACACAAGCCGCTCACCTGCACAAGTAACTTCCGCCACGCATAGACCATTCTCAACCGTCTTCAACAGCGCTTGGCTATGCCATCAACAATCGACACAAGAAACCGGTACCACTCGTGCACAAGAAACTACCGCCACTCGTGGAGCATTCTCCACCATCTTCAGCCGGTCTTGACTATGCAATCAACAATCGAGCCCATGAGCCCACCAAACACATAACCCACCATGTCATCAATATGGTTTATAAAATGTTTGTTTCAGTTATTCTCCGTCAATCGAACCCACCATGGTGATGGCAATAATCTGATTCTGATGGTGAAATCTTTTCCCAACCAAGTCGCTTATTTGCACAAGTCGTTACTTGGTCAATTTCATCCACCTTGTCTAATGTGTGCTACCCCAGATGTCCCTTCTTCTAACAATTCATTACTTATGTTATTAATATTCGTTACTTGATTTGATGATTTTGTTACCAACATTACTTCTTCTATCCCAATTCTCCCGTTAATGGGATATGTGTGTCATTTTACTGGGCTATACACAGCAGAATCGTGTATCATTCTTCTATCCCAATTCTCCTGTTAATGGGCTACGTTTGTCATTTTAATGGGCTATACACAGAATAATCGTGTATCATACTAACTGCACTTATGTTTCTTCAATGGGAAGATATACAAAGCAACTTAATATTCGTTACTTGGTGATGGCGATGATCTGATCTTATTCTGATGGTGAAATCTCTTCCCAACCAAGTCGCTCACTTGCACATTCTAGATCGATTAAAAAAAAGAAAAAAAGTTCTCTTGATCAACGCTAACCAGTGTGATTCTCAGCTTCAAAAAACCAATTCTCGAAAGAAAAGAAATTTACGAGTCAAAGGATTCACGAAATGGGCTGTCTTTTTTTTAATCAAAATTTCGGTCATTACTATGGGCATTACGGACAACAATATTATATAAGTGGATGATATGTAGCACCAAGATGAAGAGGAGAAGTGAAGATTAAAGTCTTAGATCAAGCAGAGAGGTCAAAAGAGATAAAGTATCACCCAAAGAGTTGACGAAAAGATATGAGAATCTGGATAGCTATTACTAATTGCTGATTTTGAACCACATCGACACTGATTTAGGCTGGAGATTCAAAAAGAAAGGTGAACCTCTGAGTTAGCGCGAACTGAGGACTGGAATCAGGTGATTTGGACGTGAGACGCAAAAGTTATGACTGTTTTACTAAAGAGTGTACAGCAGTTACGAGATTCTCTAACTTGGCCTTGAGCTTTTTATCACTTGACTTAATATTATTATACAAAATCCCAATCCGAATTAGTGTAGTATAAATAGTCTTTTAGACCTCATTTATTATTACACTTCATTACTTTTCAAAGTCAGAGTCAGAGCAAGAGCTGGAGAATTCATATTCTTCCAACGGCAGCTCAATCCAACACCTGAATTAGGTTATTTATTTTATTTCTGTAATTTAGGATAATGAATGCATTTAATTTATTTTCAGTTTTTAGTCTGAATATGAGCTCAATTTCTTAGTACTTGAGAATCGAAATAATAGGTTAAGCCCTAGTTTATGCAATTAATGGTTTTTTCGAATTTGGGATTTTATTATTTAATCTAAGTTGGTTATTTTGTATTGACTATTACCGTATGCTTGTTTACTATTACTTTTTTGATCAATTAAAATTAGATTTGAATAATTGGCTATTCACTTAGTGGTGAGTGATCATCCGATAGGGGATTTAATTACAGACATAGGTAGTAGACGTGTGATGTCCGTTATTGACCGACAGACTTAACTAATAACATAGCCAATGAGGTAAGAAGCTTCACATCTGAGAGAAGATATAATCACCTAGGAGGGGTTTATAGTACCTTAGGATAGCTCGTAGGTCCACCCGACAGGGGACTAGGAGATATTAGAGTCCCGACTAGTACACAAATACCAGCTTATCCCTTAAACGAAGACATTAGTTGTACGAACTTAGGTGGATCCCTTGTGAGACTATATTACATCTCTCATATTTGCGTCCACACTTATTTACTTTCACTAATCATTTCGTCAATTTATTTCATCGCATCTCATAATTATAATTCAAAACCAAAACAGATATTTATTTATTTCCATTTCGTTATTTACAATTAATCCTACTTATTTGATAAACACCATAGTCATAACTATACGTCCCCGAGAACGAAATCCGTATTATTTACATATTACTTGGAACGACTCGTACACTTGAGGTTAGCGCCCCTCTCTTTAAGGGTGGTGATTTCATCACACACCAGGAGACACCAATAATATTCAGTAACAATGTTTGAGTGTAAGTGGCATAACACCGACGCAAAAAAGGGGAAAGTTTAAAAAGAACACGGTGTGACCAAAATTGATGATAGTTTTTTCTGGTACATAGAGGAACCATACATTTTAGTCACTCAAGCAAAGAATGTGTTGCACATTGATAATGAAGTGCACGTTAAGGTATCACGACGTGGTACATGGAAATTTCTTTGGAAGTGAACGATCATCATGAGTGGAGTGCAAATTCATGGGGTGCCGAGTTGACACTTAATGCCTCTAAAGCAACACCAGTACCCATTGAAAATGACACCACATAGATAGATGGATTACACATGAATACCGGAGAATACACCGAAGTTGATCAAAAGAGACTAGAGCACAGTCTTAATATTGCAAATGATGAGGAAGAGTCAGACGATACTTAGGACGAGTACACATATGATATTGATAATGTTTATGGCCACCAGATCATGCACATCGATAGTGATGATGATGTTATATATTTTGAGATGAACATATACGAAATAGACTAATTCCCCATGATTAATTATTTTAAGGATGATTGTATGATATGTTATTCCTTATTTGTGTTGATTATTCAAATTTAGTGTATTTTATATGGTTCTATTAATTTCAGTTAAATTTTTTAGCAGGTGTAAAACATGTAAATTAATTCATTATTGATTTTGCTTTGTTTTTTTTATGGAATCGCTATTAGAGACCACAAACATAAAACATTCACACCACATTGTAACAAGAGCAATTAAATCCAATAAATACTAGTGTTTAAGATGTGAATATCTCTATATAACGGGCAAGTAATAAAGAGGTATCTTATTATAAACTAGGTAAAATCTGTGTTTGAAGACACTTAAAAAAAATATGTTTCGTTGATATAAAATTGAACCCACATTTCTTAGGTGAAGTCAAGGTTAAGGTTAAGGTTAAGTTTAAGTTTAAGGTTAAGATTAAGGTTGAAGTTAAGGTTAAGGTTAAGGCTTAGGTCAAGGTTAAGGCTTAGGTCAAGGTTAAGGTTAACGTTAAGGTTAATTTCAAGGTTAAGGTTAAAGTTAAGGTTTAAGATTTAATGTTTAAGGTTTTAAGGTTAAAGTTTAATAAGATATAAGGTTTAAGGTTGAGTATTATCACAAAAAATCTTCATGTGGTTATAGTTAAGCATAAGGTTAAGACAAAAGTTAAGGTTAAGGTTTAAAGTTCAAGGTTGAAGGTAAATCTTAAGGTTAATATTAAAGTTAAGGTTATGGTTAAAGTTTAGGTTAAGGTCAATGTTAAGGTTTAAGGTTAAGTTTTAACTTTAAGGTTAAGGTTTAGGTTAAAAAGTTTAAGATGAAGTTGAAGGTGAAAGTGAAGGTTAAGGTTAATGTTAAAGTTAAGGTTAAGGTTAATGTTAAGGTTAGAGTTAGGGTTAAGGTTAAGGTTAAGGTTAAAGTTAAGGTTAAGTTTAAGGTTAATTAAGGTTTAAGGTTTAGGTTTAAGGGTTAAGGTTAAGGTGAAAATTAAGGTTTATGGTTTAAGGTTTAAGGTTCAAGGTTTAAGGTGTATGCTTTAAGGTTAAGGTTAATTTTAAGGTTAAATTTAAGGTTATGGTTAAGGGTAAGGGTAAGGTTAAGGTTATGTTTACGTTTAATTTTAAGGCTAATATTAGGTTAAGGTTAATATTAGGTTAAGAATAAGATTAAGATATGGTTAAGGTTAACAGTTAAGGGGCTGAGGTTAAGGTTAATGAGTTAAGGGTTATTGTCAATGTTAAGTTTAAGTTTAAATTTAAGGTTAATGTTAAAGTTAAGTTTAAGGTTAATGTTAAGGTTAAGGTTACGGTTTAGGTTATGGCTAAGGTTAAGGTTAAGGTTAGGGTTAAGGTTAAGGCTAAGGCTAAGGTTAGGGCTAAGGATAAGACTACGACTAAGGCTAAGGATAAGGCTAAGGAAGTTTAAGGTTAAGTTTAAGGTTAAGTTTAAGGGTTAAGGTCAAGGTCAAGGCTACGGTTAAGGTTAAGGTTAAGGTTAAGGTTAATTTTAAGTTTAAGGTTTAAGGTTTAATAAGATTTAAGGTTTGAGGTCGAATTTCAACGTGATGAATATTCATCTAGTTAAGGATTTAACCTTAAGGTTAAGCATAATGTTAGGGTTAGGGTTAAGGTTAAAATAATGTTTAAGGTTATAAGATTTGAGGTATGAGATAAAATATCAAGGGGGTGAATATTCATTTTCATAAGGTTAAATGAAGGTGTAAACCTAATTTTAAGGATAAGGATATGGTTAGGGTCGGGGCTAAGGTTAAAATCAAACAAAATTGATAGCTTTTGGTGTAAGAATATCATTGTAAATTTGTGTTATTAAATAATTATAAAAGCCAAGTCAATGAGAGTCAACTCACTAAAGAAATTCCCTCTACCCATTCATCCACTAAATTTTATTCCACCTTTCCTTTTTCATCCATACACCTCTTTCTAGCCTTTTTTCATATTTTTTGCTTCCTTTTTTTTCAGATTTGGTGTTAATTTCAAGATTTTCCCGGGATCTAAAAACTTTTCGTTTTCTTTTTTCCCAAAACTTCACACCTTCACTCATTCTCTCTCTTATATACACACACACCTCATTCATCACCGCTTCCTTTTCATCTTCATATCTTCTTTTCCTTTTCTTTTTTTCACTTTCACCACTGAGTTGTTCTCTCAAGATGACGAAAATATTGAATTCATCAAAGTTAAACAAAGCTACTTCTGGATCTACTAAACAGCCGAAATCGAAGACAAAATACAGAGATATTACAAAAGAAATAATGTCGTCGAGCTTAGAGTTACTGGGTACACCAGAATCGTTTAAAGGCGACGAAGAAGTGATAAGGATAGTCATTGATTCGAATAGTAACGATGAAGAAACTCAACTTACTGTTAGGTTTGAGGTTGTATCAAAAGGAAATTCTAAAGGAGTACCATGGTCGAACTTATTTGATGGTTGCGCAAGTCAAACTATGAAACTTGAACATCACGTACCAGTCAGAATTGAAGGAAAAAAGGTAATTAAACCACCTAAGGGTGTGCTCGATGAAGGTTTTGATTAGTGGGTTAATTGCCTAATTGGTCAATCTATAGATCCTCCTCCTCCGTTTTTTTCGATAGCAAATTTTGTCCATTATCAATGGAGTAAGTTAGGAAAGGTTGAAATTAAATCTAATTTGAAAGGTAGTGTGGTCTTCAAGTTCGAGAATCAACAGAATTACAGCAAAGTGCTTGAACAGTTGTGGCACATAAATGGTAAACCTCTGCTTCTCAGGCCATGGAAGGAAGGTATGCAGTTTGATAAGATTGATGTATCTAGAATTCCAATTTGGGTTAAATTGATAAATGTCCCTATGAATCTTTGGACTCAAAGAGGGTTAGGGTATGTTGCTAGTGGTGTAGGAATTCCTATACAAATGGACACTATTACTGAATCAAAAACCAGATTGGGTTATGCTCGTGTCTATGTTGAAGTAGATATAAAAGAAGAATTGCCAGAAAATATATATGTTGATATAGGATTAGAGGAGTTGCAAGTGGTTAAAGTGGAGTATGAATGGAAACCGATAGTATGTATGAAATGCAGTAGATTGGGTCATGTTGAGAGTAAATGTGGAAATATTCAGAAAGTTTGGGTACCTAAAACAACAACTGAACTTGTTAAAAAAGTAGACAAGGGAAAGAAGGTAGTTGAAGAATGGAGTATAATCAGAAGCAATAAGAAAAGTGAGTATAGAAAAAGGGAAACAAGTTCTATAGTTACAACAAACAAATATGATAATCTGCAGAACACAGAAGAAAATGAGATTGATCAAGATGTTACACTATTTATCAATCATAATGGGGAGAAGAAATAACTAGACCTCCCAATATATGAATATAGCAGTCTAGAATGTAAGAGGTTTTAATAAGTTTTAAGACAATTAGATGTGAAGGAGTTTATAGTTAGTATAATGTGAGGGTAATTGGGCTTTTGGAAACAAAAGTTAAGTTAAACAATTATTCCCCTATAATAAGTGCGCATTTCTCTCATCTAGGAATGCTGCACAATTATAATAAAGATGATAATGGTAGGATTTGGATACTATGGGACAAGAGATTTGCAGATGTTAGTCTTGTTTATCAAACCTCTCAAGCTATGATTATTTAATTAAAAGTAAATGACAGTAATGAGATATTTTACTTAGTAATGGTGTATGCTAGTAATGATGTGGGAGATAGAAGAGAACTATAGAAAGACATGGTAATGTGGAGTAATAAGTATGAGAAGGAAAAGCTTTGCATCATGGGGGATTTAAATGAAATACTTAGTATTAAAGATAGACTTAATTGTACTGTTCTTGATAAAGGAGCTTTGGATTTTATAGATTGTGTTGATGATGCTAACTTATATGAACACAATTATGGAGGGCAATTCTATACTTGGACTAATAAGAATAGAAGTGATCAAACTCGCGCTAGTAAAATCGACAGGGTAGCTTCTAGTGTTATTATACATCCACCATCGACATCTGATCATTGCACTGTTAAGATGAATATAGGAGGGGGTAAAAAGTTTTATCCAACTCAATTCAAGTTCTTAAATGTTTGGGCTACACATGAGAATTTTGTCGAAACTGTCAAAAAGTCCTGGGATATAGAAGTTGAAGGAAATGAAATGTTTAAGCTATGCATGCGTCAGAAAAATACAAAGATTGCTCTTAAGAAGTCCAATAATACATATTTTAGAATAAAATCAAATGAAATTGAATTAATTAAAGTACAACTCAATACAGTTCAAATAAAAATTATGAGTGGGGTAACTGATCTTTGTGTCCTTAACGAAGAAAAGATTCTTAGTCAAGAATTAGAGAAAGCCATGATTGCGCAACACAATATTCTTAAACAGAAGGGTAAGTGCATATTCAATAATGATATGGATTGTAATTCAGCGTATTTTTATAAAGTAATAAAGGGTAGAGCTGCAAAAAATAACATCTCTATTCTTATCAATGACGCAGTTGATACAACTACTGATCCCAATCTCATTAAAGATGAATTTGTGAAGTTTTATAAGCAGCTTTTGGGTACTAAAGATGAACATGAAGAAATCTGCTCAAGTTTTATTATCAAGAAGGTAATAGGCTCGCAATTAAATGATGATCAAAAAGCTGCTCTTATTGGACCTGTAACTGATATAGAAATTAAAGGGGCTTTGTTTTCCATTAATGAAAACAAAAGTCCTGGCCCAGATGGACTTAATTCAGCTTTTTACAAACAATCTTAGAGCATAGTTGGTGAAGACTTCACAAATGCAATCAAACAATGCATAACTAATGGTAAATTACTCACTCAAGTAAATGCTACAAATATAATTTTAATTCCAAAGGAGAAGAAGCCTTCTAGCGTGAAGAAATTCAGACCAATTTCATGCATCAACACAACTTATAAAACTATCTCAAGAGTCATCTGTACAAGGTTAAAAAAGGTACTTAGCTCAATCATTTCTCTAAACCAAGATGCGTATGTTGGAAATAGATATATAAGCGATAATATCTTGGTTGCGCAAGAAATTGTACTAGGGTATGATAAAAAAAGCTCAGACCCTAAGTGCACTATAAACCTCGATTTACAAAAAACGTATGACAGTGTTAACTGGACTTTTTTAATGAACACTTTAGAAGCTTTTAATTTTCCCAAGGAATTTATAGAGTGGATTAGAATGTGTGTTTGTTCCCCAACATACTTTGTGTGTATCAATGGCGAGGCATGTGGATATTTCAAGGGAAAGATAGGGTTGAGACAGGGAGACCCTCTCTCTCCCTATCTTTTCGCAATCTGTATGGAGGTATTTACGGGTTTATTTAATCATATGACAAGGAAAATCAATTTTTGACTATCATCATAGGTGTGAGGAAATGAAGATTAATCATATTATATTCGCCGATGATTTATTAATTTTTCTTAATGCTAATATCAAGTCAGCAAATGAAGTAAAAAATTGTCTGAATTTATTTACGATAATGTCTGGATTAAGTATAAACTACCAAAAAGCGAATTATATTTTGGAGGTACTAAGCAGAGTTTTCAGGTAATGATTTCTGGGCTTCTTAATATTAAAATTGGACACTTACATGTAAAATATTTAGGAGTGCCTCTTAATTTTCGTAAACTGAGTGTTGAAGATGGAAACAAATTAATTGATATAATTTATAGTAGCATCAATCAATGGAGTTCTAAACTTCTATCTTATGCTGGAAGTGTTGAGTTAATTAAATGTGTACTTATAAAAAAATCTTGTTCTGGTGTTGCGTTTTTCTTCTTCCAAAACAGGTGATTTACAAACTTAATCAAATGATGAATAGTTTTTTATGGAAAGGAAATTCTGAGGGTGCACTGGTGGGATAAAGTTTGTGTAAACAAACAAAATGGAGGTTTTGGAATTCCTAAAATTGAGAATTTGAATCTAGTTTGTTTATTATTCACTTTCTGGAGGATGTATGCTCAGGAAAGGAACTTATGGAGCAAATGGGTTAATTGTAACATTGTTAAAGATAGGTGTATATGGAGCTTAGAAGAAAAACAATCTCAATCTTGGATTTGGAGAAAATTAATGAAAGTAAGGAAGATTGCCTATAAGTTTATATATCATGAAGTCAATAATGGTAAAGATACTTTTATTATATGAGATAGATGGATTGAAGGATCTAGTGTGCAATAAATGGTTGGTATTGAGTTAGAAAAAAATAATATAAATAGTAATAAAACTGTTGATGCTTGTTTGGGGCTATGTTGTGGATCTCGGTTTTGGGCACTAGGCGGTCGACTGGGGCCTAGCGCCTAGGCGGGATTACATGGGGCCTAGGCGGAATTATACGGTTTTGTATCCAGATGTGTAATTTTGTACATTTAGTAATATATATGTAGTAATTATAGCAATTTTAACTATTTAAGTCATAAAATTCATCTAACAATACTATAGTAAATATAAAAATGCTAAAAATTGAGTTATAATATCAACTAAAGAATTCTCGAGAATAAGAAAAATAACAAAAAGGCCTATGCGGACATGTTTTTCCATTAATCAGCGCCTAGACGGCCATTTTTTGCAATTGATCGGTGCCTAGACGGGCTAGGCGCCTATTCCACGACGACTAAGATGCTAGAAAAAAAAGCCTAGAATTTTAACTATGCGTAAGCGGTTGAGGGAGGAGTTGACGCCTAGGTGCGCCTAGGCGGGAAGATCTACAACATAGGTTATGGGAGAAATAGATGGAGGTTGTCACCTTGTATTAGGAAAATTCTTCCCAAACTGAATGAATATGAATTAAATGGAAGAAGTGATATAAAGGTGTGGAGTGAAAATACTAAAATGAGTTTTTTCTTCAAAAAAACTCTTGCGATAATTACCTCATAGGAGAATGCAGATAAAGTGTACTGGTACAATTTCATATGGGCTAAAACTAACTTTCCAAGATGCGCTTTCATTGCGTGGCTTGCTGTACAAGATAGGCTAAGTACAGAAAAGATAATGATTGAATGGGGAAGTACAGTTAAACCTTTGTGTTGTTTTTGCAAAGTTGATACTGAAGAGTGTATTCACCTATTTTTGGGGTGTTCGTTTACGAGACGCATATTGAGGAAAATCCTCATTAAATGTAATATCAATACATTACCATGAGACTTCAATGAATCAGTTAATGAAATTTTAAATATAGGGTGCGGTGAGAGAATAATGATAGCTAGTACTATGTGTACTTCTTATATATACACTATTTGGTGGGATAGAAATGAGAAAGAGCATGGAAGTTCGGGTTTAAATGAAGAACAAATTTTCATTAAAGTGCTCAATATGGTGAAAATAAAGATATAAAGATGGAAGTTTAAAAAGAGAGCTACAAGAGAGATTATTGATAAACTAGATGTATTGATGTAATTTCTTGTTTCGGTTTATGCTTTATTTTCTATTTAGTAGCTTTTTTGTAATATTGGGCCAAATTATGTAATAGCTTAGTTATTAGGCCGATTTCCTTTAAGGTATTATATCCCTTGTTGGGCTTAATGCTTAAAAGTGGTCAAAATTTTTAAGGTGTGTAAAGACAATGGGTTGTTGATGTCTCCTCATTTGTCATGAATAAATCCTAGTTGGAGACATCATTTTAGGTGTATTTATTGGAGTATAGGTCGATTTTCTCATGATTTAGTACACTTTCCTATTTCGTGTCTTGAATTAATTATTTATTATTTTTAGAGCATATTGGGTTTAATTGTTTATTTAGTGTGTAGCTTTAAAGATATATGGTAATTAATTAGAGGCCAAGGTAATTTTAAGAGATAAAGGAAAGAGGATAAACATGGAAGTTGGAGATAAAGACAAGAATTATGAAAAAGGAAAATATAAAGTTGACAAATAAATCTGAATTCCATCAGCTACGACCACAAAAAGGCTTATATCTCAAGATTGGCTAGGAATTTGGAAGAATGGTCTACATAAAAGTTAAAGAGCTTTCCGAGACGATCATTTTCCACTATTGGAACGCGTCAAACAGATAAGTATTGAATCAGTTACAGCCAAAAGAAAACAACATCAAAATCTTACCTTTTCTAGATTCTAGGGTTACGAATTTGAGTTGGGCTTGGTGTCCAAAACCTACCTTATACTCCAAGAAACGAATTAGGTCTTCCTATACCCTATAAATACAACCTCTTATCATTAGAAAATCATCCTTGGCAACCCTTAAGCCAAGAGGAAGCGTACAACACAAGAGAAGAAGTCTATAAGAAGCTGAACATCATATCTTGTCTTCTTCAACCTTTAAATTTGTAATTTCTTCTTTTTCTTTCTATAGTATGAACTAAATAATTTTAGCTTGAGATTTAGCATATATGTATGAACCCTAGTTTTTCTATCTGATTTGGGATGCATCGTATTTAATTTGAATTCATGTTTTATTCTCTGTTTATGTGTTTTGATTTAATGACTATTTTCCTTGCGGTGCGCAACGTATATGATTACCTTAATAGTAGTTAGATGGTCACCCGTAAGGGGTGTCTAATTATTGAAACACCACATAACGTCTAGAATAAGGCTTAGACCTGACAAATCAGCCTAACTAGATAATCATTAGGGTATGTTTTCACCACTATCACCATGTATGGAATTGAATTGCTTAGGGCCTTGGTGGCGCTTGATAACCCTAAGTTTAGGCTGCCTCATGGTTGTGCCGTAGCCCCCTTAGTCGCTCTAAGGTCTAAGGTATGAGAAATTAGAATCCCGATTATTGCATATTACATGATTCACCCTTATACGATAGAATTAACAAAACTAGTGGGAATTACTTGCTAATATCTCGAGCTAAATTATCATACTACTTGCTAATATCTTTTATTTAATTTTCTGTCTTTTAATTTATTAGTTTTCTTATTTAAAAATCAACAAAAATCTATTCTCTTTTATTTTTCTGCGTATTATTTATTTTAGCTTTTAATATCTGCACTTGATAGTTTGCACAAGTTCTTCCTAACCTTCGTAGTCTCTGAGGAACGAATCTTACTTATTATTTAAAACTTGCATACGTCCTGTACTTGCAGAACCATGCTAGGCTAGGGTGTTTATTTGCGTTTATTTTATCACACCCTAGTCGACACCAGTTGTTGGTTTTAATTTTAATAAAAGTTTGATTTGATGATAAAAAAAAAGATGAAAGTTAAAGTTCTGGTTTAATTTCCAAGGTTTAAAATATAGTTTATTGTTTAGTGTTAAGGTTAAGGTTTAAGGTTTATGATTCATGGTTTAAGGTTCAAGGTTAAGGTTAAGTTTGAGTTTATGGTTTTGGTTAAGGTTAAGGTTAAGGTTAAGGTTATGGTTATATTTTAATATAAAAGTAATGATGTATACCATCCAAAATCATACCACCCAAATACCACCTAATAACGTGGCATGAATTGGTGGACTATAAATAGTTAATCTATTTATTTTTTGATCTCTAATAAACGATTTATTACCAATCAATTCACGCCACATCACTGGGTGGTATTTGGGTGGTATATATTAATACATAGCCAAACAATTATTAATTTATGGTTCATGATTTTTAATTTCTTGTACACGTTTGTTTTATACTTACAATACATTTTGTTGTGTTTACCTTGCATGTGTTTTTTTAAATAAATTTGTATATGGTTAAAAGTATAAGGTTCAAATTTCATGATTTGTGGTTCGTAGTTCACTATTTAAAATTCAAGGTTCATGATTTATGATTTATGAAAAAAGGGAAAAGTTTGTTCCATTAACGGGAATCGAAGTCTCTTTGTAATCACTTAAAAACGTTATGTTCTATTGACGGGGATCGAACCCAAATCTCGTGGATGGAAGTCAAATTTTTAAACTAGTAGTACGACAAAAAATTTAAAAATTGTGGTTAGCATGGATCGAATAAAGACCTTTACAAATCTAATAGAATTCAATAAGTTACAATTGAGTTTTTTTTATTAGACAAAAACAATGAAGGTAATTAATACAAATCAGTAAATTAAAGAGTTACATACAATTATGACTATGTTTTATGTAAAAGATATGTGTTGTTTTAAAAAATATGTTTTATTATTATTATATATATTTAATAAAATTATATATAATCTAGTGGGAAGACATTTTTACATATAAAATAGAGGTCTTTACCCGGGTTGGTCTTGGGAGGAGGCCATGGCCTTGAGCCTCCTCCCAATTTTTTTTAATATTGGGGTCTCATATTTTTTATATAAAAGTATTATTTTTTTTATTTAAAAAATTTCAGTTTCAGTCTAATCTGAATTAAATAAATGTTTGACTATTTTTTTTTTAAAAAGAATTTCTGTTTCTTATATATATTTATCAGAAATATCATTCTACTGGTATATTTTTTTTCGAAAGCATTTTTTAATTTATTATAATATTATTTTATACATTTTATATATACTAAAATATATTTGTTTAATTATATATATTTTTAGAATAATTAGATTTAAGATATAAAATTGATAAATATTTAGATTTTTTCATGTAATTTGTATTTTTTTAGGAGACTATTTTTTAAATGATTATTGCTCAAGAAACACCTTAAGTTAAAATTAATTTGCTTTTACCTCAACTGTAATTTTTTTTTCCCCATAAAAGCCATATATATTTTGCTTTTTGCTTTTCTTTCCCATAAAAAGAGTCGTTTGAGTTATGGGAAGCTTCTCATAACTCAAACTCTAAGTAATGGGAAGTTTCGCTTACTCAGTGTTTTTTTTAAAAAGTCAATCCATTTTTTATAGATAAGAATGTAAGATGCCAGATACCTATTGGGTATTAACTTATTTTTAAAACCTGCCTTACACGCGTCTTTAAAATGTCATATTCAGATTTTAATTCGTTTAGTCATATTCAGATACTTACCTGATCATTGCAACTTTTTTTTGTTCGAAACCTGATCATTGCAACGTTACTGGGAGTCCGCTATTTTATGTACTCTAATCTATATTTGTTGCGGGAGGTAACATGCAAAATTAGATGAAGCCCAGAAATCAACTAATCCTAAAGTTTATAACTCAACCAAATGTGATACTATATCAAACGAAGTAATTTGGTAGGTTCGGCTCTATCAACGACAATTGTTATTAGAAATAGCATACCCAAACACAAAAGAGAATCTTTAAAACCATTACCGTAAAATGTTATTGTAGTAACACCTAACTTGCAAGTTTGCACCTAGCTCTGTTGAAATTGAATGTGATAATCTAGTCCTTGTAAATCAAGTTGTTTTTGGTAGGAAATTTTTTTGTAATATCTATAACTTAGCAAACTTCATTCTTAAATGTAAAATTAAGAACAGGATTAAAATCTTTTTTGTTAGGAGATCTAAAAATTATATTGTTGATTGGGTAGCTAAACAAGTGCTTAAAAGCGCTTGTTTAGCCTTTGAAATTTATTTCCACCCCGTCAATTGGTAAAGCTACTTAGAACAGATTTTGAACCTTTAGAGATAGGTTGATGTATTGCTTTCTTGAAGTTTTTGATATAAGTATTTTTTTCGACTAAAAAAAAATTGCAAGTTTGCAAATTCACAACGACTAAACTAAAGAACTCGAACTCAGTTTATCAATTATAAATATTCATATATGAAAGAGAAAAACTTATCACTAGTACATAGTAGTGGGTCTCCGGAGAGTCATCCTCACAAAAAAATTTAAAAAAATCGAGGCATCTTCTATCTTACAAACTACCCATCTGCAATTGTACCATCCCATGATAATGAGGCCATAACTGCTACGCGCAATAGTAACAAATAAATTTGGCCCCGCTACTTGATGATTAGTAAACATCACAACTCACATAAAGATGAGAGGAACAGTATCATTGACCTGGATCTAAGAGTTCTTTTACTTGCAATTATTAAAATAATTGAATATAATAATTCATATTATTATTTTTTTTTTTTGGTCGGAAAATGAAAAACACACAAACCACAGTCTATCCTATCCCTATCTTCGATAGTCGGTTTGATATATCGATAACTGAATTAAACTTGGCTCCACACCTAGCGTTTTTCGCGAGCCTGTCTGCCTGGCTGTTCAGACGTCTCGGTATGAAACGAAACGTCACCGGGCCAGTTCTCTCCGTCACCCTCCTAATCTTCTGGATGATCGGTAAAACTGTCCCTCTCGCCGCTGATGTCTGCCTAAATAATTCATATTATATAGTACTATATTAAACTATATAGGACTACACTAAATTGTAGGAAAAAAAATTATTTTTGTCTTTGATGTCTCCTATTTTATGATAGGACTCAAAAAATATTCTTTAAGGGTTTACATGACCTAAGTGAATGTAGTTTCTTCCCTAATATTTGTCATATATTAGTTTTTCAATTTTCTCTTGCACATTATGCTATTTATAGAGTTTTTGTACTTTAATTATTTGTTAAGTGTGTAACTTTTTAGGTACATGGTTGACATTAGAGTGCAAGGAAATGAGAAGAAGTCAAGAATTGAAATTCAAGCCCAAGCTAAGGCGTAAAGAGAGCTAAAAGTCTTTTTAGGAAAGATAAGGCGTGTACTAGAAAAGTGTTGACGTCATATTATTTCTGTCACCCCGACTACTTTATTAAAACTCTTGAAGAAATTCCTTTTGAATAAGATGAATCCTGAAATCAGTGACGCGTGAGAAGTGACGGAAGTCAATTCAGAATTTAGGCGACAAAGTTATGCCAAAGTTATGCTATTTTCACCACCATGACTCGAACCTGGACAACATTGGCCAAAAACGGGTTGAGCTATTTTTAAACCACTTAAGTGAGCCCATAAGGCCCAAACGCTTTTGACCAAGTATATAAGCATATTAGAAACTCACATATCATTATACTTCAATTCTTTATCAAATTATTCAGCAGAGAATGGAGCAAAACACTTGGAGAGAAGAGAATGAGGGTTTCTACCCAAGTTCATCATTCTCCATCATTCCACAACCATTTCATTCCGTACTTTAGGTTAAGTTTATTCCGTTTTATTTTCTAAACATGTTTTTGGTATTATTTTTAATTTATTTTCATTCGTTTAGTATGAACTAAACCTATTTTGCTTGAGGCTTGCAATGGGTATGAACCGTAATCGATTATTTTTATGTTAGTTTGTATTTGGGATATTTTATTATTGAACTAAACTGAATATTTTAATTCCATTGATTATATATTTGTGTTTATTGCCTATTCATTCCTTGATCACGTGTTGGATAGTATGAGAATTTTGGCTAACACTTGAAAGAGTGTTCGGATTCCGGACATAGTATATAAGCGTCTAGTGTGTGATAGTGAACCAAGAGGTCTTGCCTAGCTAAATAGTCAATAAGGCTAGAATTGTTACGCCAAGCCATTTCCTAGGGTGTCCTTACCCAAGTCCTCTAGTTGTGTTGAGCTTGTTTTCTAAGCTACCAACAAAAGTTAGAAGGATTTCTGAATCCCGGCTAATGTGAATTACCCAATCCTCCCTTATTTAAATAACGAGCTAATAGTTGATAAGGAGGATTACCCGGAAGAATCAAGCAATGATTTCTCATCCCTTTTCATCTTTTTAGCATCTTAGTTTAGTGTCTTTTCGTTAATAATTTATATTATTTGCAATTTTAATCCATCATTAAAAATAAAACAAATATTAAATTATATATTATTGTCATTTAACTAGCAACTTTACATTATATTACTTCCAATAGTCCATGTGACACGATAACCCACACTTACCAATCTATTACTTGTAAACGAGCCGTACACTTGCGGGAAATCACCCCCCTTGGCGTTAGTTATTATCACACCTTAGGAGCAAACAAGTTTTTGGCGTCGCTGTTAGGGACTTTATCGTTGTATTTTTGTGTTTTTTTTAGTAATTTAGTGTTTACTTGTATTTATTTTATTTTACGTGGTATTTGTTTTTGGTCTCTACAGATTTAACAGGTTTTTTCTACACAATCAAAAGAGAGAAATGGAGGCATTGAATGTGAATGAAGCAAACCTATCTAATAACCAAGTTCAAGGCATCCATGAGCCGAGAATACCTTTTCGTGTTCAACTGTTAGGAATTCGCCCTCCAAACATTCAAGCCGCGATATTTAGGCCTGATCAGTGCATGTTTAGTCAATTCTTGAGTTATGAGAATTATGGTGGAGCCATACACCAAGACCCGGTCTGGGTCATTCAAAAATTTATGCAAATTTGTGACGCCTACATTACTCGAGGCGTTACAAGGGAACAAATATATTACTTTATGTTCCAGTTCTTTTTAACCGGGGGTGCAATTGAGTGGCTAGACTGTCAACCGTCCAAAGAAATCCCTGATTGGGATGCACTTCAAGTACAATTTTTATACCGCTACTATCCTCAAAGCATGAGGATGAAAGATCAAGTGGAGCTTGCTAGTGTCAAATAAGGTAATGGCGAAGGTCTAAGAGCAATATGGACAAGATTTCTACAGCAATTAACAAGGTGTCCTCTTCATGGGTACACTCATATGATGCAACTTTCATATTTTACAAGGGACTTGATCGAAATGCAAGAATAAGAGTCAAAAATCTTGGAGGATGTGATTTTGTATCAATGAATTATCTTCAAGCCGCCAATTGTATGGATAAAATTATTGACACTGAAAGAAGTTGGCCTATATCACAGCCCCAATGGTTACTAATGTCTCTCTTTTATTGATATATTAATTGATGTCTCCTCATTTGTGATAATAAAATATACTTCTGAGACATCATTTTAGGCTTATTTATTAGTTTATAGGTCGATCTTAGCTTAATTTAGTGCACTTTCCCATTTTAAGTCTTGATTTAGTAAGATAATATTTTTAGAGCATATTGGGTTTAATTGTTTATTTAGTGTGAAGCTTTAAAGATAATTATGGAGATTAATTAGAGTCCAAGTCAAAGACTACAAGATATGGAAAGAGATTAGCATGGAAATTGGAGATAGAAGGAAACTGAGTTCAATTAGGAAAAGCAAAAGCTGCCTAAATCTGAATTCTGCAGTACACGCCTAAAGAAGTGGTTATATACCTAAGAAATAGGCTGATTTTGGTAATTTACTTCTTTGAGGACAAAGATAATTCTGTTGCGATTCTTTTGGTATCTTACGGAGCTCAAACCGACCAATAACGAAGAAGATATGCTCAAAACGGTCCAGCAGTGTTTATCTTTATTTCCATACGAATTTGAGTTGGACTAGGAGTCCATTACTTTCCTTCTCCTTCAAGAAAACGAATTAGGTTTTCCTATATCCTATAAATACAGCCTCTTAACACTCTAAAATCATCCTTGGCCAGACCCTAAGGCCAAGAGGAAGCTGTAACACAAGAGAAGAAGTCTGGAAGGAGCTGTGCATCAATCATGTCTCCTTCAACCTCTTATTTTGTAATTCTTTTCTCTTCTGATCTTTGTATGAACTAATTCTATTAGCTTAGGTTTTGCATAAATGTATAAACTATGAATTTTTATTCTTCTATCTAAGTTTCTTTGGGAATTATATGTTTTAATCTGATATTAGCTACTTACCTTTATATTTGATTATGTGTTTTGATTTAATGATTGTTTTCCTTGCTAGTGCACAAGTATAGGATTACCTTAATAGTAGTTAGATGGTCACCGTAACTGGGTGTTTAACTATTGAACCACCACATAACGTCTAGTGTCGATATTAGTTCTGACAAAACATGATTCTAACTAGATAGTCATTAGGGTTTGTTTTAATCACCATATCACCAGGATTGCAGTATTTGCTTAGGGCCTTAGTAGCGTTTGATAACCCTATGATAAAACACTTCTTGGTTGTGTCGTAGCCCCCTTAGTCGCTCTCAAGGTCTAAGGTATGGGAATTTAGAATCTTGACTAAGTATACCAAGAGCTAATATTCTCCCTTGTAAACTAGACCTAATAGATAGAATTAGAAGGATTGGTGAATACTAGTAAAACCTAAGCTATAACTTTCATACTATCTTCTTTTCTTTTCTTTTATTTATTTTATTAGTTTAGTTTTCTCTATAAAAACCAAATAAAAATCTATTTTCCTTTTCTTTCTTTGCGTATCATCTTTCTATCTTTTATATCTGCACTTGATAATTTGCATAAGTTCTCTCTAACTTTCGTCAGTCTCTGAGGAACGAATCTTCTTATCATTAAAACTTGCATACGTCCTGTAATACTTGCAGTACCGTGTTAGCATAGGGTGTTTATTTGCACTTATTTATATCATTATTTTATCACACCTTAGGACACACCATTAATCTATGCATAAGACATTATTTTAGGAGTATATTGGGCCTAACTGAGGGATTTTTCCCTATCATTTGGCATATTGCATTTTCCATCTTGTTTTGGACATATTATTGTTTTTAGAGATTTTGTGCCTTAATTGTGTGTTAAGGGTGTAGATTTTAGGTACATGATTGACACAAGGTTCCAATATGATCATGAGAAGTCAAAAAGTAAAGATAAACCATAAGACAAGACGTAATTGGAGCTAAAAGTCACTTTGGGAAGTTAGAGTGTTTGACGAAGAAATCGCAACGCCGTATTGTTTCAGTCACCACAAATTATTGTTAATAGACATGGACCTAATTCCTTTTGATTTGAACTATATTGAAATCGGTGTAGCGTAAGAGGTGACTGAAGTCAATTTGGAGTTCTAGAGAGAAAGTTACGCCAGTTGCTTCCACCGTGACTCAAACCTGGATATCACTACCTAAATTCGGGATGGGTCAGTACTAACTCACTTAAGTGAGCCCATTTGAACCCATAGAGTTTCTAGGTCATTATATAAGCCTCCTTATCCACTATCCATTAGAACACATCATATATTTTTAAGAGGCGAAGTCGTTTTGGAGAAGGGGAGAAGATCAGAAAGAGGGTTTTCACCTAATTCGACCCTTCTTAACCATCTGTCATCCAATTCGCGCAGTTCTTTAGGTTAATTTTATTTTGTTTTAGCTTTTAAACATGATTTTAGAATTAGTTTTATTTAATTTCTAGTTTATATTTATGAACTAAACCGCCTATGCTTGAGGCTTGCAATGGGTATGAACCCTAATTGACTATTTCTATGTTAATTAAGTATTTGGGGGTATTTAAATGTTTAATTGAACTGAGGTTGCTATTATTTTCCATCGATTATATATATAATATTATTTCTTATCCATTCCTTGATCACGTATTGGGTAGTTTGAGATGTTCGACTAACACCTGGATGGGGGTCAGATTTTGGACATAGTATATAAACGCCTAGTGTGCAGTCCGCTAGGTAGTCTTAGGGTTAGGAACCTAATTCACCCAAAAACCTTAGGCGTGTAAGGTTGAATTCTAAGTCTACCCAGATGGGAGTTAGAAGGATTGTTGAATCCCTACTAGTGTGAAAAGCCAAATTTGCCAACATGACTCAAACCTAGACATCATTGGCCAAAAACGGGTTAGACTATTTTTAGACCACTTAAGTGAGCCCATAAGGCCCCAAACTATTTTTACCAAGTATATAAGAATATTGGAAGCTCCCATATCATTACACTTCAACTTATTATTAAATTATTCAGCAGAGAAGGGAGCAAACGCCTGGAGAGGAAAGATGGAGGGTTTCGACCCAAGTTCATCATTCTTCACCCTTCTGATGTCTCCCGTTTTCTGATAAAAAATCCACTTAATGAGAAATAATTTTAAGTCTAAATTGGACTTAGTTACTATGTTTATCATCGTATTTTGCTATGATGCACTTTCTTCATTCATTTTGGAATTATTTGTACTTTTAGAGCTTTTGCCTTTACGACCATGGACTACCTCCCATAGGGGGTTTACTGCGTTAATTCATTTGTTTAGTGTGAAGTTATTAGGTATATGGATACTATGATATACCAATATAAAGAGAAAAAGTGATTTTTTAATTACTTCTATCTATTTAATTATGAGCTAAAATTTTAATAATTGAGAATCGAATTTATGGGATGAACCTAGTTTTCTTATTTAAAGTCTTTTGAATTTGGGATTGTTTTAATTTAAATAAAGTCGAGTTATTTCATATTGACTATATTCTTGTGCTTGTTTACTGTTATTAGTCTGACTAATTAGTGATAGGTTTTAGTATTTAGGCTATTCATTGTGGCGCGATCATCCGGTAGGAGGGTCTAAATGCGAAACTAGAATATAGACGCGTGGTGTGCGTTATTGAACCTGGCGGTCTTAACTAACCACGTAGTCAATTGGGTTTACATTATAATTATTTGAAAGTACCCTTAATGTCACTCTGACGAGGTCATTAATACCGTAGAATAGCTTCTTATCTACCCTAACAGGATCTAGGAAAACTTTAGAATTCTGACTAGTATAAAATACCGACATTGTCCTTAAACGATAGATTTAGATTGTTAACTTTGGTGATTCGCTAGCGAGATTTAAGTATATCTTTCATAATTAAGTAATCTTCTTTAGTTAAGTTCTAGTTTAATTTAGTTTTAATCATTAGTTATATTTTCATTCTAGCATTAGTCTTTAATTATTCAAAAACAAAACAAATATATATTATTGCGTTACAACTACTTTACATATTAAATACTTATTCATTTCCTAGTAATCCTCATGGAGACGAATTTCTCGTATTTTACTTATCTATTACTTGGAACGACCCGTACACTTGCAGTTAGTTTCTTCTCTTCTTTTGTGTTGAATTTTATCACATTCTAGGAGCCGCCAATTTCTCGGCGCCGCTTCCCGGGATCGTACCCGGGTCACCCGCATGACATGCGTGAATACTTACAACTATACTCATGGTTCTAAAAGGCGCTAGGCGCTACCAGGGCGGTCACCTGCGAGCGCCTAGATGGCTAGGCGGCCTATTAATCGGAATTTAGGCGGTTTTTACCTAGGCGGTTATTATATTATTTTATATGAAATATATATTACTAATACATTATTTGAATAATATTTACATCCTAATATACTTAATGTACATCAAATTAACATAAATAAAATATATTTAACTATAAAATAATAATAATTCACTATTAATAACCTAAAAACGACTGATTCAAGAAATCTAGTCTTAAAATTCGAGAAACCCTACCTTCTTCTTTTTATCGCGCGCTCAAACTCTAACCTAAGTAGTTCTTTTTTATATTTTGCTTATGAGTTGGGTTAGATTAAATGAAATTAGTTATTTATGGGCTTGCATGCTAGGTAATATTCAGGTTGGGCGACCCATTGATCCGATTGGGTAGTATATTAATTTGATTATGCGTAGAAGAAAGCCTAGGCGGCCTTGTTATAGAACACTGAATATACTACAACGACACTAAATCGGGAGTAACTAACTGCAAGTGTACGCAGCGTTCCAATTAATTAATAAGTACAATCGGGATTATTGTCTCCACGGGGATTACTAGTAGGGTTGTAAACGAGCCAAGTCGAGCCAAGCCGAGCCAAATACTAGATGTACAGGCTTGTTTGTTTAATTTCTCGAGCCGAGCCGAGATCAAATTTAAACGAGCATGGCCGAGCCGAGATCAAATATAAACGAGCCGAGCCCGAGCTTCCAATGATCCAAATCAGAAATTTTAGAACTCGTTTGTTTAACTTATGGAACAATCTTTTTTAGAGTCGAGCACGTGTTTCTCATGAACAATTTATGTTTTATGGTTGATATGGGACTTTCATGAACGGTTGGTATTTGATAGAGTGTGTGGTATGAAGATATGAACCATAACACTAATGAAAAAATAAATGTCTAAATCAATTAAAAATATCCAATTTGATACTGAAGGTTTGATAATAAATTGATAAGTAGATAATATATTAATTTATAATTAATAATTTTGAACGAGCTCACGAGCTGAGCTCGAGTAGGCTCGTTTACTTATCGAGCTTAAAATGGAGCTTGAGCTTGATCTTGTTTATATTCGAGCCGATCTCGAACGAGCTTTTCTCCGAGTTGAGCTCGAGCGGCTCGTGAGCGTCTTGGTTCATTTACAGCCCTAATTACTAGGTTATGACTAAGTGTTTAATACGAAAATTAGAAGTAATCGCAATAAAAATAAAAGTAGATATTTGTTTGGTTTTCGAGTTATAACGAACTAAAGCAAGAATTGAAATATAACTAATGATTAAAGCAAAGATTAAAACTAAATTAACTAAGAGAAGATTACTTAAATATGAGAGATAGCTTGAGTCTTACTCCAGAATTACCTAAATTAATTAATCTAACGTATCTTGCTTAAGGCTAAAATCATCCTTTTATACTAGCTGGGTTTCTAAAGTCTTCGTAAATCCTTCCAAATGGCTGATAGATCCTTAGCCCACCCTGGGGGAAAGGTGGAAGATATCCTCGTCAAGGTAAGTAACTTTATTTTTCTATGTGATTTCATTAAACTTGACTAAGACGCTGATAAGAATGGCCCCATGGCCGCTACTAGAGTGTTATAAAAATCAACACCAAATAGGAGGAGCAACAAACTGCAAGTGTACAGGTCGTTCCAAGTAATAGATAAATATTAGGGGATTTCGTCTCCACATGGACTGCGAGGTGTGATGAATGTATATAAAGGATAAGTAGAACTAATTGCAAGTACTAAAATAAAAGATAAAATAGATATTTGTTTGGCTTTCAATTATAAAACTACTAATTTCAAAGAAATAACTCAACTAAGAGATTAACTGAAATTAAATAAATTAAAGACTAAAGATGTAGACGCAAAGATGAGAGGTGTACTTGAGTCTCACAAGGGATCCACCTAAGTTCATACAATTAATGCTTCCGTTTAAGGGTCAAGTCGGTATTTGTATACTAGTCAGGACTCTAATATCTCCTAACTCTCGTCGGGGTAGACTTAGGAGCTATCTTACGTTATTACAAACCTCGTCAAGGTGATTATAAGCTACTTTCAGATGTTGAAGTGTTTTACCCAATTGGCTGTGTGGTTAGTCAAGCCTGTCAGGATCATTGACGAATACCACACGTCTATTACCTAGGTCTGTAATTATATCCATTGTCAAGGTGATCACCACTACAAGTGAACAACCCAATTACTAATACCTATTTCTAATTTGCGCCTAGTAAACAAGCATACGATAATAGTCAATACAAAATACGCATCTTAAATTGAATTAGAATAATCCCAAATTCAGAAAAACATTAAATTGCATAAACTAGGGCTTAACACATGTTGCGATTATTAAGCACTAAATGTTTAGATCGTGTTTGAATTAAAAACAATAAATAAATCAAAAGCATACATGTTTCCTAAAAACAGAAGTAAGATAGAACCTAACGAAAGGAATTGATTGAGTTGTTGTTGAAGAAGAGTGATTTCTCCATCCTCTGTCTTTTTCCTTTTTGCAATTTTCTGAAATTTGGAAAAAATGAAGTCTGAAGAGCCTTTTATACTAATTAAAAACTGATTGGGCCATGTCTATTTTAATTAAATAATTAAGGGCCGATATCCAATTTGTAATTCTAGCATCTGCTGTACACACTTCAGTAAAACAGACGTAACTTTCACGTCAAGTCCAAATCACCTGATCCCACTTCTCAAATCTCGCTGATCAGAGGCGCACCTTTTCCATTTGAACCATCAGGCCTGGATAAGCACCGTTTGGGCTCGAAATGAGTTAGAGGTGACGACTTTCCAGATTCTTATGCTCCTCTTCATCTCTCTAAGTGGTACTTTTTGCTATTTTGACACCTCCTCTTGATATAATACTTTAAACTCCACTTCTTCTCCTCATCTTGGTGCTTCCTAGAAACCATGTACCTAAGAACTTCATACTAAAACAAACGAATTAACGCACAAAAGCTCTAAAAATACAATTATTATAATTCTGATGGGAGAAAGTGAATATGACCAAATAAGCTCAAAAGTCTATCTAACAAGTCCAATTTCTACCTAAAATGATGTATCCCAATGGAATATATTTATCACAAAAAGGGAGAGATCACCCCATCATTTTGGGAAGACCATTCCTAGGCACGAGGCGTACTCTTACTTATGTAGAAAATGGAGAGTTGATTATGCATGTTCAAGACGAGGAGGTGAATTTTAACGTGTTTATGGCAATGAAGTTTCCTGAATCTAAGGACGGTTGTTTTTGTATGTGATGCAATTAATTATACTACGCAAAAGGTATTTTAAGAGACGAAATTTGATGGTATTTTACAGGTTGCCTTAACACTAAACTTACCTGAGGTATATGAAGAGCTTGTCAAAACTGTGGGAGCTCTCAATTTTGAAAGTGTAAAACCAAAGCGCCTGGGCTATGAACAAATGAGAGAATCGGGGCAGATTTTACCTTAAAAGAAACCATCTATTGAATCTCTTTTGAAACTTGAAGAGAAGCCACTTCCATCACACTTTAGGTATTATTATTTCGCTACCAACGATACTTTACTAGTTATTGTTTCATCTAACTTAACAGATTTTTAAGAAGACAAGTTGTTTGTGTGTGCTTCGAGTTAACAAAGAGGCAATTGGATGGACTATTGCTAATAGCAAAGCTATTAGTCCAACCATTTGCCAACATAAGATCATTCTTGAAGATAAAAGTGTGCCTTCTATTGAGGGGCAAAGCATGTTGATGCCAGTGATGAATGAGGTGGTTAGAAAAGAGGTGATAAAGTTATTAGACATGGAGATCATCTTTCACATATCTAATAGCGAATGAGTGAGTCCAGTTCAATGCATGCCAAAGAAGAGTGGTATCACTATTGTCCTTAATGATCAGAATGAAGACATACCCTCGAGAAATATTGTAGGTTGGAGAGTGTGTATGGACTACCACAAGTTGAACAAGGCCACCAGGAAAGATCGTCTTTCTCTTCCGTTCATAGATCTGATATTGGATAAGATATCAGGGAGATAATACTATTGTTTCTTGATGGATATTTGGGCTATAATTAGATCTGTATGGATCCATAAGATCAACACAAGACCAATTTCACTTGTCCTTTTGGCACCATCGCATTTTAAAAGATGCCATTTGGATTATGCAATGCACAGGCCACTTTCCAACGGTGCAGGATGGAGATATTCTGGGACATGATTGATCAATTCCTTGAGGTATTTATGGTTGACTTTTCTATTTGGGAGATAGCTTCGATGATTGTTTGCAAAATCTAGAAAAGGTTTTAATTTATTTCAAGGAGACTTTTCTGGTATTGAATTTGGAGAAGTGTAATTACATGATTCGTGAAGGAATCGTGTTGAGACACAAGGTTTTGAGTAAAGTTATGGAGGGGATCGTGCAAAAATAAATGTGACAAAGAATCTCCCACCTTCTATTTCTGATAAGGGGGTGAAGAGATTTTTGGGTCATGTTGGGTTCTATCGTCGTTTTATCAAAGAGTTCTCCAAAATCGCAACACGGTTATGCAATTTACTTGAGAAGGACACCAAATTCCCTTCTGATGAAGCTTGTATGGTGGCATTTGCGGCTATTAAAGAGAAGCTTATCTCCACGCCTGTTGTAGTTCCCCCTGATTGGGATTCTTCGTTTAAGGTTATGTGTGATACAAGTGATCTTGCTATGGGTGTCGTATTAGGTCAGCGCAAGGCAAAGGTTAATCATACCATATATTATGATAGTAATACTTTCACAAGTGCACAAGTGAATTCTACCTGTGACCGAGAAAGAATTGTTTGTATATGATTTTGATAAGTTTCGTACCTATATCCTTGGAGCGAAAGTTATCGTATACACAGACCATTCTGCAATAAAGTACCTTATGGAAAAGAAGGATGCAAAGCTGCTTTTGATTAGATGGGTTTTGTTGCTGCAAGAGTGTGACATAGATATTCGAGATCGTAAGGGGAGCGAAAATCAAGTTGTTGATCATTTATCGCATCTCAAGTTGTTGGTCAAAGAGGTATTTCCTAATGAGAGATTATTTATTATGACCGCGAATGTTACTCATTGGTATGCATATATAGCTAATCTCATTGTGAGTGGATCTTTCCCTGAGGGAAGCCATCCACAAGAGAGGAAGAGGCTTGCTCACCTAATGTATAACTCTATGTTCAGCAATTATCGGGGAAGTTGAGATCGAAGGGGTCGGGTCCCTACATTTTGACCAAAGTGACACCTAATGTAGCTATAGATATTGAGCATCCAATCAAGCACCACACCTTTATGTTGAATGGGAGTCGATTGAAGATCTACTATGGAGGCGAGGATACCAATCGCAAGAAAGATCCAAACCGTGGGGAGATCATGTATCTCTTTGAAGCCACTTAGTGCGAGAGTTAACCTGTCTAGCTTAATGACGTTAAACAAATGCTATTTTAATTGTATAATAGTTCATAGCTTTATTTCTTTGAGTTAGTAGGGTATAATATAGTAGTAGTGTGTACATTAGTATAAATTTTGAAAGAAATGAGAAGTGTTGGATTGTTCTTATATTTGTAGGTCTTAATATTTGAGTTTGGGTGATAAGTGTGAGAAACAGAGCAATTGAGCGCGTCTTAGTGGTATTTGGCAAGTACAGGAATCAGGTACCCGGTTTCTACGAACCGGGATCCCAGTCAAGAGGTCAGTTGCAGTGAAAAGTCCCTCGAATTTTCCCACTTAGACGCAACTCGAAAGTGCGTCAGCGAAAACAGGATTCGCGAACGAGTTGTGAATCGGTTTCCCAGGTTCTATGAACCGGGATCCCGGTTAGGAAATTCGTTACAGCGCTAGCTCCTAGAAAATGCACCTCTACACGTAACTCGAAAGTGCGTTAGCGAGGAGAGAAGCTTCGAGATCAGGTACCCGGTTTCTGCGAACCGGGATCCTGGTTGAGAGGAGCTACAACATGAAAGCTCTTGGAGGCCGTGTAGACGCACTTCATTTTTGCGTCAGCGATAAATCGTCATTCGCGATCGGGTACCTGTTTTATGTGAACCGGGATTTCGGTCTCTTCGGCCGAACCTCCGGAAATTGAAGGCTTAGACGCAATTAATTTGTGCGAACGTGGAAAAGAAAAGAAAAAAGAAAACCTCCCCAACCGGGTACCGGTATGTGTAAATGGGACTCTGGTTTCTTTGGTAGAGAGTTGACCTAATCCTTATAAGACCCATCTTCTTCCTTTTCCCTTAGTCTCTCACACAAGAAACGCCATCGATTACGAACCCAAACTCGATAAATACCTACAATCCATAATCAAACCACCAAAATATCATCAATTATTCCTTTTAAACCAATCCAAACACCTAATCATATCACAAATCCTTCTAAAACACTAAGAAATTCCTTTTTTAATCCAAAAAAATTCTTCACCAAAAGATACAAGTAAATCCATTAAACCTCCCCAAAACCTTGAGATATTGATTACCCACCTCATAAAGCTCTATAATCCATATCAATACACCTTGAAAACATAAAAAGTCACAAATTTCATCCAAAACATTTGGGAATTATTCAAGTTTTGAGTTTTGGGTCATTCAAGATGACTAAGAGAACCGATTACTTATGCTATAATCGTAAGATGACCACTAATTTGAGTGAAACAAAGAATTCTCTTGGGGCAACATTGGAGAAAGCAATTGAGATTTCGGATTCAAGTTAAAAGTATAAGGTTGGAAAAGATAAGAAAACATGAAGAGAAAAGAAAAAAACCAAGTGATGTATAATATGAAAAGCCTAACTTGGAAGAGGATAAAGTTGAAGAACCAATTGTTAGTGAACCCGTAAGTGAACAACGTTTCGTGAGAAGAAAGATGATGGCCACTAAGACTAAGAGAGTGTTTGTGAGTTGTAAAAATCAAGATCGTGATCAAGTTCGAATAACAATTATTGTCAACGAAATGTAGTCGTCGCATGAAAATCATTGCGACGAATTGTAAACGTCGCTGGAACATCATTTGCGAGTAAACTACGATTTGGTGAACTTGTTTCTAACGACGATATGGACGTTACTAGGAATTTTTTAAATTTTTTTTTTATGAAAGATAATATGGTTGAGTTACAACAAATACCAAAACACATTCATCTAAATAAATCTGGAGCTGATAAAATATTCTAAGCTTATAATGCGGTATAAGAGCATCAACATGAGTTTAAAAAGGAGGTTTATGGTGCAGTTTCACTCGAGGTAATTAATATGTGATAAAAAAATCATTTCTTTTTGTAAATTAACACACTTAATCGTAGGTTAATGTTTCAAAACAGAATCACACGACCTATTTAGAGGATCAAGTTGCCTTTTACATATAGAAGGTACTTACTTTTTTAACTCTAGGTCCCTCAAATTATTATTAAATATCTTTTTTTCACCTTAAATATGTTTTATTTAGTATTTTATAACCCAAGATTCAGCTGATCGTGACTATTTGTTCAAGAATTTCGGGTCATTTGAAGTTCCTTCATAAATCATGTCCAAAATGAAACTTGTCACAAAGAGCAATTTCAAGTAACTCACGTGGTATTTACTATTTACCACAATATAGCCTTTTTTACGGAGTGTAATTCTTCTTCCAGATGCAAAAGCTCGGAATAAATTCACGTCTCGACTCAGTACTCGAAGCTCCAAGTGTTGTTAAAGAAGTTTTAATCGGTCAATTTCATCTCAAACACTCGGTAAAATATAAAAAAATTACATTCTAATCGGCAGTTTTTGGATTTACTAATTTTCAAATTTTTTAGTATATTGGATCAAAAGAGCCGGATCAAAAAGCAAATGAAGTACAAAGAGTAGGAATAATGGATTTTTGGACACTGAAATATCATTACATGTGGAGTACTTCACGATATGGATCGTTCTCACCTTTTACTGAGCTATAAAACTTTAACTTACCCTTCTTGGTAAATAAATTAATAAATTACTCATAAGGTTTATAATTTAATTTTGTTAAATAGATATGGATGCTGAATAAATTAATAGACTTAAGGATAAGATTAAAGATCTTGAGAAAAATATTTCTCAATTAGAGGGTGAGTTAAAAGCTCTTCAGGGTCAGTTAAGATGTGTTGAAGATGAAGCAGCTAATCTTCATAAAGAACGTGTAAGTATATATATATATATGTGTGTGTGTGCTTTTATGTGTACATTTGTATGTGTTTGTGTATGTTTTGTGTGTGTAAGAATATATATGTGTGTGTATGTGTGTGGGTAAGTGTATATATATATATATATATATATATATATATGTGTGTGTGTGTGTGTGTGTGTGTATGAATGTGTGTATATGTGTGTAAGTATATATATATGTGTGTGTGTGTGGTTTTGTGTGTAATGTTTTCTTAGTTAAATATAGGAAGAGATTGTGAAAATAACACAAAATGAGAGAAATAAATGACACACCATGGAAAATCGCATTAGTAAGTGTTGAAATTTATCTTTTTAATATTTGGAAAAATAGTAATTCTTTTTCAGATCAATGTACGATGAAAAACTTAAAGGCTTAAGATACATATAAAAGAAAACACACTATTTCATTAGCCCCCCTGAATTTGAAAAATAAAACTTTTGACTATATTGAAAAAATTATATTGTTGCATTATGCCCCTCATAGGGACCTATAGTGCAATATTTGAATATTTGCTTTTTCGTTAACTTATTCTTTTGTAAGCCTGCTTTGATGCTACCTGGTGCAAGCACATCAGTTGTAAGTATCAATAGGCGACTCTTTTTAGAAGGGAGTCGGGAAATAGGAGTGATATAGCCGACTATATTTTAGAAAAGAGCTGGGGAAGGGGAACTCAATAGCCGACTATAATTTGGAAGCGAATCGGGAAAGGGTATCTCAATAGCCGAAAGTTTTGGAAGGTAGCCAGGAAAGGGTGTCTCAATAGCCGACTGTTTGGGAAGAAAGCCAGAAAGGGGGTCTCAATAGCCGCCTGTCTTAGAAGGGAGCTGGGAAATGGGGTCTCAAGAGCCGACTATCTTACCAGAGTGTAGTCATAACACTGGAAATTGTTATGACAACACGAGTATAGGCCACTATGGGATAAAGTACAGGAAAAGATAAGACAACATTATAAAAGGGTCACCTAAAGGCTAAAACAAAGTCGTCAAAACCTTGATTTCTTTTTGTGTAGGCATTCTGTTTTAGTCATATAAAACTACCATATACACATCACTAGATCACATGCAATATAAAGAGTTCAGATTCAGAATAAAAATGTTAATAAGAAGAAAAATAGAAAGATCAAACCTGGAGTCTTTTGTCTGATGATCATAACATTGGCCTTGAATTGGTGGCCTAGTGCTCAGGAATGAGAGGTTACTGCAATGGCCGCATTTCATTGTCACTGTGTCCATTAACCTCTTGTATGGTATCCAACCTATGTGAAACAAGAGAGATGCTCAGCAAAACTTTTAAAGAACATACACATAACTTACCTTTCTACAAGAACATATATATAATCTTTTACATCGTACTAGTATTATTAACTATTTTGCAACAACCTATATAAAGTTCTTACAGTAATATTTTATCAGATTCTTGTTGTTACTAGATTTCATTAATTGGCTAGGCTTTCTTGTTGTTGTAAACCCACACTTGTGGGTGTAGGTGGAACTAACACTACTACACGCAACTTCTTTAGCGAGGAACCCTTTAGCGACAACTAAGTCGTTGCCTATAATTCAGCGGATAATTTACACGAATAAAAATAATAAAAAAAGGAAGTAGTCGTTGGATTTCCTCGCTAAAGGGGGGGATCTTTTGCGATGACTTACAAGTCCTTGCTAAAGGGGGTCTTTTGCGACGACTTTTTAAGTCTTTTGCGAGGACTTTGTGTCCTCGCTAAAGATGTCGCCGTATTAAATACAGCTACTCGGCGATTCGCCGTTAATGCGAGAAAAATCCCAAAAAACTCAAAAAAAAACCCAAAATTCTCCCAATTTTTTCCCTAATCTTCAAAAAAATTCCAGATCAATCAATAACGAAACTTCTCCGAATCATCTAACTCTTTTTGGTCCAATCTTCAAGCAATATTTTTTCATCACTTTCTCCATAAAAAAGGTATTTTCTATTTTATTTCCTTTTATTTGTATATATTGTATAATTGTTATTATATATTGTATTATATAAGTGAAATTAGTAGTGTTTATTGTTTTATATGTGATATATTGTTCATTTTTTGTTATATAATAATTATTCTATAATTTTGTGTTATAATTTTAATTTGGATATTGATTTATAATAATTTTGGGTGATATTTTATTAATGGAAAATTAATGTGAGGATCTTTATGAACAATTTTATTAAACTTTTAGTGCCTTAGTTTATTTTTCTTAAAATTTATGGGTTAAAGTGTAATTTTAATAAACTTGAGGGGTAAGAGAGATATTTGAATAAACTTTAGGTGTTTTAGAGTAATATTTTAAAACTTTAGAGGTATTAAAGGGATTTTTATATAGTGTAGGGGTTAAAGTGTAATTTTATTAAACTTTAGTTGCCTTTTTACTTTTGCATAAATTTTTGCAGTAAAATTGGAATTGTAATAAACTTTAAGTGTTTTAGTGAAATTTAATAAACTATAGTGGTAAAATTGGAATTTTATTCAACTTTAGGAGTTTTAGTGAAATTTAATAAACTGTAGTGGTAAAATTGGAATTTTATTAAACTTTACGTGCCTTAGTGAAATTTAATAAACTTTAGTAGTAAAATTGGAATTTTATTAAACTTTAGTGTTTTAGTGAAATTTAATAAACTTTAGTGGTAAAAATTGGAATTTTTTTCAAGATTGTTAAGGAGAACGACCTAACCATGAAAGACTAAACTTTTGACAAATATAAAATGTTGAAAATGAAAGCTGTTATAGTAACATAGGGGTCTTTAGTTTATAAGGCCCAAACAACTTTGGGTTTGTGATTTAAATCCTGCCCTAGTTGGTGTAGTTGGAAACCAACTAAATGAAGCAAAAAACCAAATTTGCCCTCCCCTCCCTATACACCTACAGTCAACTATTCCAATCCAAAACCAAAACCCCATTATAGGTTCTGGAAAATATCCCACACCCCCATCACTTCTCTCTCTCTCAAACCGACCCCCCACCCCCTTTGACTCTCCTCTGCCGCCGTCTGAAACCCACCCCCACCCCCTCCACCTTCATCACCACCAAAGCCCCCACCCAATCGGAGCTTCATCACCAACCACCCCCCAATAGGAGCTTCATCACCAACCACCCCCCAATCGGAGCTTCATCACCAAGCCACCCCCATCACCAAGACCACCATAACCCCCACCGTCGCGATGCTGGAGAACCCCACCCCCATCCCGTCGCGCCGCACCACCACCACCGTTGTTCACCATCCCAGATCTGCACCAACAACACCACTACAAACACTGCTGCTGCGACTCCGATCGAGATCCACCACCAACTCTTCCTCGTGTCGCCTCCTCCGTGGACCATCGCTGCTCTCCTGCACCCAACCACCACCTTGCTGCTGCCATCGATAACCATTCTCCCCGAAGCAGAACCACTGCAGATCCGACCCCCTCGCCTTCAAACCATTCTCACAGAAACAACACGAGTATATCACCACCATTAACACCACCCAACCTCCTCCCGTCACACCACAACCAACAGCGCCGTGAAGACTCACTGGAACAGCAGCGCCCAGCCACCACCACCAAACAGCAGCACTACATCTCGAACTGCTGCAAGCCACTGCATCAACGGGCTTCAACAGATCCACCACCGCCACTGCTTCACCGCTTCTCGCCGTCTTCATCAGATTTGCTTTTTTTTTTTTAATGTTAGGCGTAATGGGGCCAGCCCATGTGGTATTTTTATGTATCATGGGCCAGCCCCAGTAGAGTATCTGGGTAGCTGTTATGGGTTTTCTGGTATTGGGTCCAGCCCCATATAATTTTTGTGGGTAATGGGGCTGGCCCATTATGGTGTAAATATGTTTAGTTAGTTAATAGTTTTTATTTTTCTGTAATTGGTATTTTGGTCCAGACCCATTTAGTTGATTAGTAGGTATTGGGGCTGGCCCATGTCTTTATTCTTTTGTTGTTAAGCTGATATTAATAATGGATTGTTAATATTAATAATGGATTGTTAGCTGTTTTTTTTTGTTCATGTTGGGTACAGCCCATTTAAGTGATTGAACTTACAAAACAAAAAAAGAATAAAAAGAACAAAAACAAAAACGTGTTGGGTACAGCCCTAAAAAGAATTCGTGTGTTGGTTGGCACGGGATAATTATTTGTTATGGGTCCGTACCCATAACGAACAAGGGTAAAATAGGAAATGTTCCAAACTAGGTAGTTAGAACTAGGACTTAAAAAAAAGTTTTTGTAACTAGGACTTATAAAACAAGTTTTTGAAAAGTTAGGCCCTAATTTATAATTTCCTCAGTAACATAAGATATGACAAATGTATAGATTACTAAACAGTTTATGTGAAAGTAAAAGAAATTGCATTGTACGACGTTGGTTGACTTATTTCATATTGATTCCTTGCCTTTTCTAGCACTAACTAATAGAAATGATAGATTAAGATTGATGGAGATGGCTATATACATAGACAAGACACACTATATATGTGAACTGTAAGCACAAAAGTGAAAAATATATGGTTGATCTTTCATAGATTATACCGCAAGAACAGTGTTGCAAAAGTTGCGACGCACATAGCACAGATGCTCTGATGATTAAACCAAATCCCTGGAGGGGTTATCTTCAAAATTCGTTGGAGAAGAAGAAGAAGAAGAAGAAGAAGAAGAAGAGGAAAATTAAGAGAATGAAGACATATAGAGTAGAAGGAGGAGTACTTAAAGGTGTCAAAAGTAAGGGCTTAGAAGTCTAAACAGCTGTAAGGTATTAATGGAGTATAGTTTGACAAATAAAATCTAGGGTTACTTTGAACGATGATGGTAAGCCATCATTCCTCTAGATTAGTACATATATGTAGGACGCATATGGATTTAAGAGGAAAACATTTGTTTTAAGTGTTTAGAATTATTTGTTGTTTATTTTTAGTTACCAACTTGTAGACGGTTGTCAAAAAATGTAAAATTTTGACAAAATGTAAGTAGATTTCATTTTTTGTTCGACAAAATTGTAAGTAGATTAACCAACACTCTAAAAAAATTAAATAAAAAGACTAAAATACTCTTAGTGTTTTATTTTCCTTTGTTTTGTTAGGTGTGATAACTAGGGAGGGCTAATGTTCTTTTTTGTTCCGTTACAAATTAAGGAGTTTCGAAGATCGAGTTAGGTCAAACTCTAAATAGCATTTAAAATATCTGCCGAATACGAATTATATATATATTTTTTTGGGATTTTCAACCAAATCGATCTTGTGTAATTACTATTATGTTTTTTATCTCTAGCAACGGTAATATTAGCAACGATGTGATATCATCTCTAATAATAGCCCATTAGCGACGTGACACATAGGTCGCCCCTATTAGTGTGTTAAAAGAAATTAAATAACACATTAAAGACGACAAAATTTGTCGCCAATTTTATTAGCGACGAAAGTATTCGACACTGATGTCTCCTGTTTTGCAATAAATATATGCATTTAGGAGACATCATTTTAGGTGAAATTTTGACTTATTTGATAGACTTTTATGCTTATTTAAATATATTTCACTTTCTCCCCTTGGAATTATGTATTTGCGTTTTTAGAGTTTTTGTACGTTAATATATCCGTTATTAGTATAAAGTTTTTTCGGTACATGGATTTTATGGAGCACCAAGATAAGGAGGAGAAGTGAAGATTAAAGTTTTGGGTCAAGCAAAGAGGTCAAAAGAGAGAAAGAATCACCCGAAGAGTTGACTAAAAAGGATGAAAATCTAGATAGTTGTTACTAATTGCTGATTTCGAGCCACATCGGCACTGATTCAGGTCTGGAGATTCAAAAGGAAAAGTTGCACCTTTGAATTAACAAGAATTGAGGACTTGAATCAGGTGATTTGGACGTGAGACGCAAAAGTTACGGTTGTTTTACTAAGGGGTGTACAACAGTTACGGGATTTGCTAAATTGGACTTGGGCTTTTCTCAAGTAAATGAAATTTATTAAATAAAAAGCCCAATCCAATTTAGTAATTATAAATAGGTTTTTAAACCTCATTTTTACAGACACTTCATTATTTTTCAAGTTTTGAGAGCAAAAGACAGAAGAGAGAGCAAGAGCAGGAGAATTCATATTCTTCCAACGTCAGCTCAATCTAACACCTTAATTAGGTGATTCAATTCTTTTCTGTAGTTTAGGATAATGACTTCTTTTATTTTATTTTCAGTTTTTAGTTTGAATATGAGCTAATATCATAACTACTTGAGATTCGCATTTTTGGGTTGAAGCCCTAGTTTATGAAATTAATGTTTTTCTAGAATTTGAGATTTTATTATTTAATTTAAGTTTGGTATTTTGTGTTGGCTATTATCGTGTACTTGTTCACTATTTATTATCGGTACAAATAGAAATAGGTTTTAGTAATTAGGCTATTCACTTTAGTGGTGAAGTGATCATCCGACAGGGGGGTTTGATTACAAACATAGGTAATATTCGTGTGATGTCCGTTATTGACCGACAGAACTGACTAATCACATCACCAAAGAGGTAAGAACTTCACATACGTACGTAAATAGACTACCTGAGAGGGGTTTATCTTACCATAAGATAACTCCTAGGTCCACCTGATAGGGGGGGGGGGGGGGGCTAGGAGACATTAGAGTCCAAACTAGTATACAAAAACGACTTGGCGCTTAAACGAAAACATTAGTTATACAAACTTAGGCGGACCCCTTACGAGACTCAAGTACATCTCTCGTATTTGCGTCCACACTTATTTACTTTCAGTATTTCCTTTCGTTTAATCTTTTCATTCAGTAATTTATTTTATTGCGTCTTTAGTATTAATTCAAAACCAAACCATATATATATATATATATATCTTTATCTTTTATTTTTCTATTTTAGCAATTACTTCTACTTATCTGATAAACGCCAGAGTTATACCTATCCGTCCCTGAGAACGAAACCCGATTCTTGGATTATTACTTGGACGACCCGTACACTTGCGGTCTGTGGATCCTTTATTTATTGCTTAATTTTATCACCCCAGGACCCACCAAGTTTTTTGCACCGTTGTTGGGGACGGTAGCGTGTGACCCCGATGTTAATCTTTAAGTTGTTTATTGTTATTCTATTTTTCAGTTTTACGCTTTTTGTTCAGTTTTGTCTTTCTCAGGTTTTACAGGTTTGGTGCATGCTCTCAAATCCTGAGAGATGATTCTGATTTAAAAACAAAAGAAAGGAGGAAGAAAAACTAACAAGAGAAACAGAAATGGCCGCAGTTTACAACAAAAATGGTAATAATATTCAGGTAGCATTGGATAATGAGGGAAATCCAATAATCCAAGACCCTCAAGTTCAGAATAATCAAAATCGAAGAATTTCTCCTCCACCTGAAGGACAAGCTCAACCTCAATTCCGATATGATCCGTGGTTCGTGCAAGGTCCTGAACAAATTCCATAACGCGCTCCTGCTCTTGTGTTGTCCCTCCAGATATTAATGTTGCAAGATACAGACCCGATCCGGGTATAGTAAACCGATTCCGAGACTTCGACAATTTTTGAAGAGTGGCTGGAGAAGACCCAATTTGCGCAGTACAGAAGTTCATGCAAATATGTGATGCGTATGTATCGCAAGGTGTAACAAGAACATATGTACTTTGCAAATTTCAGATTTTTCGTAATAGACGCAGCGAGTGTATGGCATGATCAACAAGAACTAGGTATGATCAACAATTGGGATGAGCTACAAACAACGTTCTTTGAATATTACTATCCGAGGAATATGAGATTGAACGCACAAATCGAGTTGAAATCATTCGAACAAGAACAAGGTGAATTCATAGGTACTTGTTGGATAAGATTCCAATTGTGATTAAGAAGAGATCCAGATCATGGTCTTTCAGAAGAGCAACAGGTGTCAATATTATATAAAGGCCTTGAAGAACGTTAAAGAAAAGATCAAGACTTACTTTGTGGGGGAGGATTTTTACAGGTACTACCAACTAATGCTAAAATTATATTAAACAGAACAGTGAAGAATGAGATGGGTTGGAGTACAGTGATAGCACCCACCCGAGGTACAGGCCATAGAGAGAGTAGTGCTGGAATTGATGAGAAATTCTTTTCGTTAGAGAATAAATTGAAGAACACACTTGAGCAACAACTGAAACAACTTACTTTAGCTGCTAAAGAAGGGTTTTCAGGTAGAAGAGCTTATGTGAATGTTATACAAGAAATATATGGGTGTTCAAATTGTGGTGTACAAGATCATGACTGGGAGAAATGTCAAAGCAACCCAGAATCCGTGATGTTTGTTTCCAACTGAGGCTCTCTTCTTGGCGAACTTAGACTTCATCCGATCTGAGTATCAAGATCCCATTCTGCTTTTCTTCTTCCATTACAACATGAACAACAAAATAGTTGGCCATTTATTGATGCATTTAAACCAAAATCTCACAACAAAATTTCCATTACAACTAGCTGACTGGATCTGGAGCTCGGAGCTCGGAGATCTCACGCCGGAGTCTTCATCTTCTCCAGAAAACAGAAAATCAAACCGGAACATCATGGCTACAATCTTCACCGTCGCAACTTTGCCTCGCCTCCACTTCGTAACTCCCCTCCATTGTTGCAGATTAAGGTGTCAAGATTCGATGTGCTTTGCCGGAAACCAGCGATGTGATTCGCTATGGTGGTGGTGCGAGCCGAACCAGCAACCAGCAACCAGCAACCAGCAACTCAGTACCGGCAAGAGTCTCACTTCTCCAGACGACAACCAACCCGAACCGGCAAGCTTCGTAACTCCGACTGTAATCTTCACCATCTGTCTCCTGCGAGATTCGTAACTCCGATTCATAAACTCTAGATTTTAACACCATGGAACTCGAACGAAATCTCATTCTTTGATTTCGAACAATGGCAATGTAGTCTGGTCTTGTGTAGACGACATGAATAGCTGGAGACTAGTGGTGGTGCTCGGCTCCGGTAAGATTGTAAGGGATAACGGTGGTGATCTATCTCCGGTGAGAATTATCTAGTGAGCTAAAGAAAGAGAAAGTAGATCTAGATCTAGGTTTGTGGGAGGAGAGAGGTGGGAAATAGGGTTACAGAAATTGGGAAAGTGAGTAGAGATAATGTTATAAAATATTATATATAGGAAAATAAAAAACAAAAGGGGATAAAAATGTAAATGAAATTTTAGCCTATAGTGTTAAAATTTTATTGAGGTCTTTAGTGAGAAAAGCAAAAAGATAGGGTTGGGTTAGGACTATGGGGTGGGTGTCAAAACCCTTTGGGTCATAATCTCATATTTTTTTGGTCATTCAAAAAATAAGAAACACTACAAGAAATAGTAGCATTAATGGGGAAGCTATTGCGGCAACAACTAAAATGGCCTCTAATGATATTTTTAAAAATCAAAATGGCCTCTAATTATATTTTTAGCGGCAATATTTACCGCTAAAGATAAAGTTAATAGAGGCGAAAACAAATAAATTGCTACTAAAGGTATCTTTAGCGAGAAACTTATAGAGGCAATAAATAACGACTATTAGCGACAAAATTAAGATTTTTAGTGTTAAATTTTTTGCCGCTAAAGATACTATTTCTTGTAGTGAAAGTGTAGTTCAATTTTTAGTCGAAATAATTTGGATTAGAAGAATTTTTAAAGATGTTAGTGAAAAATAAAATAAAAAGAATTGAGTTGTACCATGGGACAACAAACCTTCAATATTGCGATAGCGAAAAATTTATTAATCATAATTGAATACGGCATATATAGTGCAATCATGTATTATTTTATCAGAAATGCAATTAAAGATGGTGAAAGTTATGCAAGGCAAAAGAATAAGAGTAATTGGCTAACATTTTCATAAAAGTATTTTTAAAAGACAAATTTTCAAAATTTTGTGACAATAGTTACAAATTGAAAAACAGGTTTACAGGAAGATGTTGAGTAATGTATTTTTTAATAGTGGTAAACCAATATTAGTAACTTAAAAAAATAAAAAATATGTACAAGGAATGTAGGCTGATGAAAATGAAATCTCATGAATGTAGAAATATGTCTTCGGATTAGTTTACTTGTCAGGATTTTAGTTATTCAATTTAGTAGTACAGATGTCAATGATTTTAAGTTCAAAGTAGTTTTTTTATAAAAAAAAAAAAAACCTGTTATTTTATAATTATTTAATTAAATAAAGTTTTAATTATTATAAGAATAATAAATATATATACCGTCTAATTTATATTCTTTAATCTATTATTACGATATATGATATATGATATATATGATATGGTTTAATTTGAATGAAAGTAGTCAAATAGATAAGGATATTATTTGAACAAAAAAAAAGATAAGGATATTGATCATTAATATCATAAAAACTAATAATATAAATTATATAGTAAACAAAATTATTATTCTCTTCTTTAACTTGCGTTATATGAAAAAAAAAAAAACCTAATAATATATATAAAAAAAAAATTTACTGGTTAGTGATGAAGGTATTAATTAATAATAATTTTGAGAAACATAAAAAAACAATATAAGAGCATTTAATTGGCTTAATTTTTCCTAGGTAGCTAATTAATTCAACGTAGTAGCTAGGCTTGCAACCAGTTTTACACAAGCGAATAATACATAAGGGTGATAGTAGCATACAACTTAAGTAATTCAAGCATTACATGATAATTCAAGAGGTGTAGTGCCTCGAAGACTAGAAAGTTTTAGGAACAATATTTAAGAAAATAAGTCGATTTTTGTAGCCATTTCATCTCCAACCAGCTTTATGAAGCATGCTTCACTGCTACACCACCTAGGCCTGAATAAAAGGCATCAATCTAAGAAAATATTCCAATAAAGAATTTTTTGATTTTAAGAATAGAAGAGAAGTCTGATCCATACTCACATGGTTACTGCTCCCAGAAATAGATCCACCTGGTGTGTTTGGAATGTACCTAGCCCACTGTTATATACATGTCAACATATATGATTCTTTCATAGAATTTAGAGTAAAATGCATGTTAAATTATGTATTAATTATGCGAAATAGTTAATATATATGCTTTTGTATTTAGAAAATGTAAGTTAATCATATATTGAAAGTGTGCAATATTTTCTATAGTAGTATTTAATTGATTATAAAACACCAATAATATATCTATGTATTTCTCATGACACAGAAGAACTATTAGCTTAATTTAAGGTTGAATATGTTTGACAAACAATCAAAGAGAAAAGAAAAACTTACATTTTTAGCAGCAGCACTGAAAGCTTCACGGTGGGGTATTTCTGGATTGGCAGCCTTAATGCGCTGAATCTCCTCCCTTTGTAAATGAAAAATTAAGAGACATTTTGTAAAATTCATTATAGAAGTTTGAAAAAATTATATATAAGTTTGTCAAAGGTAATAGTCCATATATATTTAAGCAAAACAGAAAGGACAATTACAAAGACAAACTAGAAAAAAAGAGTACCAAAATCATAAAATACTCACTTCATGAATCGATTGTAAGCAGATGGAAGCCTATGCTTCTTCTCAGGTGCTGAAAATATTAGACCTCAAACGGTATATTAATTAGAAGTTGAATAATGATTTAGATGTAATTTGAAGAACATGATAAAGAAAGAAAGAAAAAAAAAAAGGGATTCAAAAGCATACGTTTCACAACAAAAGGTGCTATGGGAGATGATGGTTCCCCAGAACTTGAAGAGGTGGATGAAGATTGCACCTTCTTGAACTCACTGCAGAAAGCCTGTTGCATGATATATAACAAAAGAAATAAGTGACTAAAATCCTAGCTCAGAGAACTTTAAAAAAATGTACGATGAAGTATAGAGATTTGTGCAGATTGAACGGTAAACCATTAATTATAGAGATCGAATGGGTGGATAGGGATTCACAGTTTCACTTGTATAAAGATACAATATCTACACATCACTAGATCACATGCAATATGAAGAGTTTCACAATAAAAATGTTAATAAGAAGAAAAATAAAAAGATCAAACCTGGAGACTTGTCTGATGATCATAACATTGGCCTTGAATTGGTGGCCTAGTGCTTAGGAATGAGAGGTTACTGCAATGGCCGCATTTCACTGTCACTGTGTCCATTAACCTCTTGTATGGTATCCCAACCTATATGAAATAATTGAGAGATGCTCAGCAAAACTTTTAAAGAACATACACATAACTTACCCTTCTACAACCACATAATTTTTTACATAGTACTAGCATATTATTAATTATTCTGCAACAACCCATGCATATAAAGTTCTTACAGTAAATTAATCATATTCTTGTTGTTACTAGAGTTTTCATTGATGGGCTAGGCTTTCTTGTTGTTGTAAACCCCACACTTGTGGGAGTAGGTAGAACTAATTTTCCTCAAGATTGTTAACGAGAACGACCTAACCACAAAAGACTACACTTTTGACAAATATAAAATGATGATGAAAGCTGTTGTAGTAACATAAGATATGACAAATATACTAAATAGTTCATGTGAAAGTGAAAGAAATTGCATTGTACAACGTTGGTTGACCTATTTCATATTGATTCCTTGCCTTTTCTAGCACTAATCATAATAATAATAGATTAAGATTGATGGAGATGTCTATATACATAGACAAGACACACTATATATGTGAACTGTAAGCACAAAAGTGAAAAATATATGGTTGATTTTTCATAGATTATACCGCAAGAACAGTGTTGCAAAAGTTGCAACGCACATAGCACAGATGCTCAGATGATTGAACCAAATCCATGGAGGGCTTATCTTCAAAATTCATTGGAGAAGAAGAAGAGGAAAATGAAGAGAATGAAGACATATAGAGTAGAAGGAGCCAGGAGGAGTACTTAAAGGTGTCAAAAGTAAGGGCTTAGAAGTCTGAACAGCTGTAAGGTATTGGAGTATAGTTTGACAAATAAAATCTAGGGTTACTTTGAACGATGATGGTAGGTATCATTCCTCTATATTAGTACAAATATGTCGGACGCATGGATTTAAGAGGAAAACAAGTGTTTTAAGTGTTTAGGATTATTTGTTGTTTAAAACTTTTTAGTTACTAACTTGTAGACGGTTGTCAAAAAATGTAAATTTTGACAAAATATAAGTAGATCTCTTTTTTTGTTCGACAAAAATGTAGGTGGATTAACCAACACTTTAAAAATAAATAAAAGAAAAAGACTATAATACTCTTAGCATTAATTTTTTCCTTTTGTTTTGTAAGGCTGAATCCAATCTAGACTCGAATTCTGATAAAAATTTAAAATTAAAGTTTGAGCACTTAATATTTCTTTTCCAACCGTTTCAATAAAATATATAACTTTATATTTGAACCCCAATTTTTGGTTTTAGCCACATTTTTGAGCAATAGATTTTTTGCTACATTTTTTTTTAAGTACCGCGACTTTTTTTTTTTCTTTTTGTTCAAATTTTACATCTCTTTCATTATGCCTTTTTTTTTCTATTTTTTTAATCCACTTTATAGCTAAAACCTTAGCTATATTTTTTTATCTATTTCTAAATTTATATTACAAATATGTAGTATTTGCTTTTCTTTATTTAATTTAGAAGTAACCTCTTACTATACTTATATTTTTAATAAATATGTTTGATAATCTTTAACCTCCATTTTTATTAATTTTATATATCTTTAGTCTTTATATTTTCTAGAAATAATTCACTTTACCTTTCAAAAAAAGTTATATTTGATAAACTTTTTAAAATATTAAAAAAAGAAAAAGTGATAAATCCTAACATTATAAAAAAAATGATATAATTTTGAAAATCATAAATATTTAGAAAAAAAATAACTATAATTATAATTTAAATATATAAACTGATTTTTAATATTTAGTAAGATATATGAATAAAGAAATTATATAAACAATTAGAAAACTAATTAATTAATTAAAATAGAAATTTTATTAAAAATAAAGATAAAATTTAGATTTTTTTAATTTACATTCTATATCAAGTCTCGTTTTTTATTTTTAATATATATATATACATATATATACATACATACATATATATATATATATATATATATATATATATATATATATATATATTATTCTCAAAAATATATATAAAGTATATATTACAAAAAATATATTTTCTACAAATTATAAATGTATGAAAAACAGAATTATAAACATAATTGTAATTGGTATATAAAAATAACTTATATAAAATATATAAATAAAGAAAAATTATTAAAATAAAAAAATCATTAAAAGTTAAGTTTAGGAATTGAAATAAGGGAGCTGTTAAAGCAAAGATATTGTAGGGAGTTAATATTTAAGAGAAATTTGGATTTGATTCCCTATTCTAGCTAAAAATATAGGGAGTTGCTAGACTTAGCCTTAGGTGTGATAAGTAGGGAGGGCAAATGTTCTTTTTTGTTTTGTTACAGAGGAGTTTCGAAGATGAGTTAAGATTAACTTTAAAGAGTAATTAATGATATATATACTACCCAATTACGTGGCGTGAATTGGTTGGCAATAAATCTTAATTAGATCAAAAAAAATGAATAGATTAACGATTTATAACCAACCAATTCACGCCACGTCATTGGGTGGTATGATTTTAGGTGGTATATATCAGTATTCAACTCTAAATAGCATTTAAAATATCCGCCAAATTCAAACTACTTTTTTTTGGGATTTTCAACCAAATCGACCAAAGGATATTAAATGAAAAATGACATTTGTCACTTAAAGCTTTTACACATTGCACACCTTGACTAGGTGCGATTTTGAGCGACAATTTTTTCTAGGGTTTTTTCTTATCTATTCGGAGGTTTTGTTACTATGGTAGGCTGAAATGGGATTAACCACCGACAGAATCCCGAGTCCAGTGATGCAAGTAAACGGAGAAGCTGTTAAGGGTAATCATTATTTTGAGAATTCTAAGGATAATTGCTACTTTGGAACGATAGTAGTTAACATCGAGAAGTCTTATCGACATAGAGTAGGATTTATTAGATCTAAAAATAGGAGAGTTGGTCTCTTCCTGCGACACTAGTTTACGGAGAAGACGCCGGAACGCTACACGAAAGAAGAGCGGCGACTGACAGCAACAAACGTCAATTCCAATATTAACTATCATCATACTCATAGAGATAAGATTTTTCACCACAGATATCTCGACATCAGTATGAGGCTTTACGAGGTAAAGTTGGGTGAATTCTCAACCTATTTGATGGTGATTAAAGGAATTTTTAAGATTAAACAGAATAAGATTACGTACTTTACTAATATATGGAGTCGATTGGTGAAGAGAATACTTGGTACAGAGATATGTAAGATCCTTAGATATAATAGATTTGATGGGAATAACGAATGGAAAGAGTACAGGTTAAGGGCTAACAACATCAGAGAGATAAGTACCTTAAAATTATACATCGGAGAGGTAAAGAGGAATTGTAGTGGAGGTTGGATTAAGACTGTAGAATGAGACTTAGTGATTGAAGGTGGTACGGAGATAAATGCACAAGAAGGACGTTTTGTTATCAACAAGGATAAGAATGGGTTTCAAAAGCTGGATATGCATAATGTTACAAATTTTCAGAATATGGTACAGTGGAGACCGAGGACAGTAGAGGACTTTTGAGAAAGATCGAGATGAAGTAACAGTGCTAGAAACGTTTGGAATCCAATCACACGTGGAACAAGGAAAAGAGATATACTAGAGGCTATGAGGATGTGAATTATTATACCTGGCGTGCATGCAGGTTCCAAGGAGAGGATTACATAACGGCTAGAGGGAAGGAACGAGAAACAAAGTACAAAATACCCTTCATTTCTATTAGTGTGGTACACGTAGGTAGGCAAATCAAGAGACTTAAGGACACTGATGATATGGGTAATAGACATCTGGCCACTAATCTCGATCAAAACCACCGAATACACTTTTATCAACATAATAACAACACTGTTTATAAGGTGATTTCCTCTTTACATTTATTTTTACTTCAAAAGCTATCTTTTACTTTTTTCTCAAAAACCTTCAACACTTCAAACATCTTTTCCAGGTACAAAGAAACTAGTATAATATTTTCTATATATTATGGGTTCTCTTCTAAGTACTTGTGCAGATCCTACAATCATATGGCGACGCATTCACAACACGCTTTACCTATTACTCAACTCCATGAATCGGAGGATGAGGATATAGGGTGGTTAGCTTGGATAACAGGGTTCTCAGCGTAGAGCATTTGGATAAGGAAGGAGTGTTGGTGTGTGAGTAATGAATGATGAGAGGGCCAATTTGGTGGGCTTCAAGAAATGGGTGTTCGACAAATGGTTAGTTCGTGGAAACGTGAGTATATCAGAGGCTGGCATCAACTACTTTAAACTTGAGACTGACAGTAAGAGAGAACGAGAAAGGCTTTGGGGATTAAGACCAGGGAATATGATTGGATTTTACGCTGGATTTACTAAAGAAAGTGGCGAGTTCAATGGTACGTACACAAAATCCAATTATCCTGTTGTTTGGGTGCAGGTAAATGGTTTAGCGCATATTCAAAATCTATTAGCACTATTAAGAATATTACTAGATGTTTTTCTGACTTAGAAGAGATAGATTTCCCAGAGGTTGATAATTTTATAGTGAAAACTCTCAGATTTAGGGTTAGGATTCGTGTTCTTCACCCCGTTCCTCAATGAGTTTATCTTCGACCGGAAGATGGAGTAGCATGGGTAACCTTTAAGTATGAGAATATTGGGTTGTTCTGTTTTGCATGTGGAAAATTGGGTCATAAGAGAGAGAATTGTGGTGATCCAGCGGAGAGAAATGGTTTATGAGAGGTGAAACTTAGATTTGTAATGTGGAGTGTGGAGAATGTCATCAAGGATACCCTTGATCAACCGTTGTTTGGTATTAGGAAACAAGTGCGGGAGGACTTTACCTCTCATATTAGAGCCTACACATGGGATAAAAAGAAGGATAGGTCACCTCCACCACCAGCATGGGGGGGAGATCGTGATTTGAGGTCTAAGAAAGGTAAGGAAGACAGTTCAGATAGTGATGGGGACCATGACATGGGGAGAATTACCTACTAGAAAACAGACTAATTTAGAAGAGGTGATGGAAGAAGCTGCTGGGCAAGGAAACTTTACACAACAGACTGTGAGGACTACTTTTTTGAATGTTGATGATACAGAATAAACCTAGAATGCGGAGGAGGTTAAGAATAATATTGATGACTCCAAAACTATTACTAATCCTGAGAAAGTGGCGAGCAAAAAGGCTAGTACAGAATCTGAATAGAGATAGCACAACTAGATTTAAAGGTAATGAGAACTGTAATGCAAATAAACGTAGAATAGAGTGCAAAAAATGGCATGAGACAACCAACAAGATTCAGAAACGTAAGTCTACAGTCTTCAGCGCACAAGGAAATCATTTTAGAAATTTGACTCTTAAAGAAGGTAACAAGAACGAGGGTGAAATTAAGGAAGGAGATGACAATAGCAACACATACTTGAGCAATAGTGATTTTGTAGATTTGTATGAGGTAAAGAATGGAGATACTGAGACAGAAAGAGAAGAGGAGCCATAAGGATTAAATTAAAAGACAAATAAGGTTCGTGGAAAGCAGGAAATTGAGAGGAGTCAGGGTCTTCTGAGTCGAATGGTAGGACTATGTTTGATAGAAAGTACTCGAGGACTACAGGGAAGATGGTAACTAGAGGACGTGGTAGGAGCAGGAGAGGTGGAAGAGGAGGTCGTCGAGGTACCAGCTACCCGAAGATGGCTACGGGGTAGAAATTATCACAATCTTCTGGAACTGCCAGGGGATTAGGGTCCCCCTGACAATCCTGGTATTGAAGGCCATGGTGGATGAGCATAGACCCACAGTGGCCTATTTTTGTGAGACTATGTTGTCCGAGCAGGATGCTCCATTGGATGTGAGAAGGTTGAATTTTTTGATATCTTTTTTGTGGTGAACACCAACGGTAAGCAGGATTACTATTGGGGATTTTTGTTAGTGTGGAACTCTACTATGACTATTTTGGACTATGGACCGTATTTTATTTCTATTAAATTTAATGATAATGTAGTTTCTTATTACTATGTTTTTGTGGATGTTCCTAATTAGTATAGTGATCGACAAACGATCTACAGTCAACTCACTGACTGGAGATCACACCACGACAATTCTATTGTTATCATGGGTGACTTTAGTGACATACTGAACGGAAATGAAAGACTCAGCAAATCTCCAGCTAACCAACAACAATTAATTTTAATACGTTTATTCTAACAATATGCTAACTGAAATACAGACTTATGGAGCCACTACACTTGGACCAACAGAAGAACAGATGACAACATTGTTAAGTCAAGGATTGATAAATCATTCACAACTACAGAGTGGTTGGAACTACTTCCTTACGCAATAGCTTACTTACCACCGGCTATGAGCTCAGACCACTAGCGTATCATTCTTTACCCACAAGGGAAAGATAGACGACACATGAAACATTTTCAAATTTGAAACTGATTGGTACAATCACGACGATTGAAGGGACATTATTGCCAATGTTTGGGGGAAATGTGGACGACAGCTCCTTACAAATTGTACTTCTTAAAAGGGGGGTTACTACAGAGGCTCTGACTAACTGGAATAGAATCACATTTCCTAATAATAAGAAACAGAATAAAGAACTTGAGCAATAGTTGATTGGCATTACTAACAATCCTTTTTTGCAGCAAGCGTAGATAGAGGAAGAGGTGATTAGAGAACAACTCCAAATGTATTGGAAAAGGGAAGAGATTTACTGGGCAGACAAAGCTAGGGACCAATGGATTCATTGAGGACAAGAATACCAAATACTTCTTTGTTCTCACATCACAAAGGATAAATATTAACAAAATTGTAGGAATACAAAATGATAATGGTGAATGGATACAAAGTGATGAAGTAAATCAAGACTCGGTTCAATAAGTTTTATCAGAAACTTCAGACATACAAGAAGGTACCAAACTGGAGGACGCACTAAGATATATAACATCAAGAGTTACCCCAAAGATGAATGTAAATCTTACGACTATACCAGAAATAGAAGAAGTCAAAAGAGCAGTCTTTGACATGAACCATGGCAAGGCTCTAGGACCTGATGGGTTAAATGGAAAAAATTTCAAGAATACTGGACATTATAGGGGATGATATTGTGGCGATGGTGATTGATTTTTTTACTTGTAATACATCCTTGGTGCTACTTAACGAGACACCTTTACCTGGCCTCACACAAGATTAGTAAAATTTCACTGTTAAATACAGAAGACCAAGATACCTTTACCTGGCCTCACACAAGATTATTCATGTACACTACAAAATCGGGGTACAGGATCTTAACAAAAAGTAGGGAAGAAAATGGAGTTCAAACATCTAACTAAGCACAACTTAACAACCCAAAACTCTAGAATACAGTATGGAAATCAAATGTCCCAAACAAAGTTAGATCGTTTACGTGGAAGGGATGTAGGAATATCCTCCCTATTGAAAAAAACTTGTATTATAGACACTGCGGTGATGACAAGTGTTATATGTGGTGACAAAATTACGGATACGGTGGTACATTTATTATTATCTTGTGGCTTTTCTCAACAGGTCTAGGCAGGGACCGCTCTACAAATAAGAATATCGGAGATTGACCCTCAATCTTTAGGAGAATGGTTAATTCAACTTTTTGACGGCATAGAGCAAACACAATGGGATAAAGATAAGTTAATGGCATACGTGATGCTGAAATTATGGAACATTTGGAAATCGAAAATGAAAATGGTCCAGGAAAATCTCAAACTAGATCCACATAATGTTATTATGGAAGTCCATGCAGGTTTGAAGGATCTGTATGGTCAATAGTGGGATATGAATCCACAATTTACAACACGGGTTCAACCACGGCCTTGCGACAATCCATGGGACCCGCAGGAGCTGATAGGGACCCAAACTATATTCACATGCGACGCATACTTTAAATACAAAACAAAAAAAAGTGGAATTGGCATAGTGAAACGAGACTTGAACAAAGGACAACGACATATCTTCTCAAAATCTATTTGGACCGACTCAGCGGCATAAGGAGGAGCGATTGCAGTCCTTGAAGCTGCAAAAATGGAACTCTAGAACACGGGGGGAAACATTATTTGCTCAGATAACCTTATAATTATTCAAGGTATTAAGTCGTTGACATCTGCGTGGTAGAAAGTTAAACCGTACGTCAAGCGGATAATTCAAATTACTGGAGAACACCACAACATGTTCTTCAAACATTTTCCGCGTAGACTCAACGGAATGGCAGACACAATCGCGCATAAAGCTAGGCAAGCAAACACAAATGGAGAGGGGTTTTTCGCCCTGAACTTTCAATTTACGATATTAGGTATCGGCTGACAGGTTATATGCTCTTTTTGTGAGTGTACGATCGTCCAAAAAAACCAAATCGATCTTGTGTAGTCACTAGTATGTTTTCTATTTCTAGCGACGCTAATATTAGCAACGATGCCATGCCATCTCTAATGATAGCCCATTAGAGACGTGCCATATAGGTCGCCCTTATTAGGGTTTTATAAAAATTAAATAACACATTGGAGACGACAAATTTTGTCTCCAATAATATTTTTATAGTGACGACAGTATCTCGACACTAGTAAGTTGTTGTTGATATCAATTACTAGCGACTGCGGTAGTCGTCGCTGATAAGGTCTTTAGCCACGATAATTAAGATCATTATTGGCCACTTAATATTATCTCTAATGATCTGCACAGAATAAATGCAGTGAACTTGGCATATTTGTTCATTTGATACCCTCATTCAAACATTTCTCACCCCAATTCCCAAACCCTAATCGAAATATCATCTTCTGATCAACAATACACGCTACCGGATATTCGTCGCTCACCACAAGAGGATCACCTCCAACTCTACTTGGGGACCACTCGAACATCAATATATCCATAAAATCAACCAAAAACATTGTATTTTCTAAATTTTACATCTTTTTCGATGATATATATTTTGAATCGTTTTATGCTCATTATTGATTGTATACTTATTGTAAATTAGTTAATGTGTGTTATATAAATGGTTAAATATATGATTATTACGTTACAATTTTTTTTTTTAAATTTCTTGCCCATTTGTACATTATATGTTTGACTTCATTTAGTCTCTTATTAAGAATTAATGGTAGAGGTGATAGAATTTATTAAATTTGCAAAAAAATCAGTACGAGATTCATTCTCTATCAGTTTACATGTTGTTTGAATACTCGAAAGTTTCGTATCCACGATGTTATATGTCATACTTTAGGTACGATTCTAGTCCATGTAAGAGGTTCAAAAAAAACACAGTGAAAAAGAACAAGTTCCCATGGATAATTCGAATCGTATTGTAGATGAAGAAATGCTTAAATGTATTTGATGATTTGAGGCCCATTTTTTATGTTGGCGATTCTTTCAGTGACATGGACATTGGCACGAGAATATTCTGCTAAAAACTGTTGTTGTAATGCTTTATTAGAGGAAAATAGAGACTGGGTTGTACCCCTATTCCAAGACAATGGGGTCTTTGAATTTTATTTCTAAGTTAATGCATGTCGAAGTGAAGAAAAAATGGGCGAATACCTCTTTCATCGAACTCGTGCAATTGTTTTGTCGTAATTTACCAAAAGGACATAATCTACCTGCATCATATGATAAGTGCAACAAAAAGTTGAAAAAATTGGGTATGGGGAACATTACGTATATGAGTATGTTTGTATGATTGTGTATTGTATAATGAAGTGAATGAAGATCTCGAGACATGCCTAGTTTATGGTGAATATAGGTGGGATCCGTAGAAGGGAAAGAAACCTCATAAGAAATTGCGATACTTCCCCATGCGCCAAGATTAAAACAAATATACGCTTCTAGGCACACCATGAAAGACGTGATTCAGAACCATATCCAAAAATTTGTAGACGATGATGTGTTACATCATCCAGTTGATGGTATTAGGTTGAAAACATTCAACAAGCAGATGCTCGTGTTTGCTAGTAATCTGCGAATGTGCGTTTGAGTTTCGCCATCGGTAAGTTTTGTCCTTTCTCCATGCAAAACTACCCATACAGTTTTTAGCCAGTTATATTATCTCTTACAACTTGTCGTTGTGTTTATGTATGAAAGAATCCACATTTGTGCTTATTTTACTTATTTCGGGTCCGCGCTCTTATGGTAAAGGTATAGATGTCTAACTCTACTCTTTTAAAGATATAAGTTCTCACAAACATTAAAGAAGAAGAAGAAGAAGAAGAAGAAGAAGAAGAAGAAGAAGAAGAAGAAGAAGGACAATTGAAGGTGGATCAATTAAAGAATGTTCAAAATGAAAAACACAAGGTCCATAACGCTTAAAAAAACATATTTTCATCTCATTCTATAGATTATTACCTGAATTGAATAAATTACCAAGGATTTCTTTAGAAATTGAATTTAAGAACCAAAAAAACAAGATTATTTTCTCTTATACAAGTTGTGAACAATAGTGAATCAGTCAATAATGAAGGAGAGATTGAACCATCAATTAAACTGAGTTTATTCATGATTGAGAGAGCAATTTCTACACCACGAGTCGAAAAAGATAGGTGTCTCCGTTAAGAACCTCTTTAACCAAATAAACCGGTACTTTCACTAGGATAAAAATAGTATGTGCTCGATAAATCTTCAGTTGGAGAAAAAAATGGTATCAGGGGCCATAACTAAGGAGATTTAAGAAATGTGTAGTTGAAAAAGTTTAACAAATATCTGATACCATGTCAAGAAACTTAGCATCCATTAATGGTATTAGCAAGTTCATCATTTGTAGCAGAAAACCAAAAAAAAAGGAAAGAATATTTAGAAGAATTCTATTAAGTTAACCTTAAAGAAGAAAGTACTACTTATATATAATCATGGTTTTAAAAAGCGCTAGACGCCAAGGCGGTCGACCACCTTTGAGCGCCTAGATGGCTAGGCGGCTCATTAATTGGTATTTAGGCGGTTGTTATATTATTTTATATTAAATATATATTACTTATACATTGATTTGAATAATATTTACATCCTAATATACTTAAAGTAGATCAATTTAACATAAATAACATATATATAACAATAAAATGATAATAATTTTTTACTTTTAATCCAAAATAAAATCAATTAAAGAAATCTAGATTTGAAATTTGAAAAATCATTCCTTCTTTATTTTTCTCGCGCGTTCAAACTGTAACCTAAGTAATTTTTTCTGTATATTTTGCTTATGTGTTAAGTTGGATTAAATTAAGGGGGGTGTATTCAATTAGGAATCTGTTGAATTTTTTTGGATTTTAAAAATTCATTGACTTTGTAAACTCCACAGATTGTTTCAAGTCTATATAGAGTTTAGAAGATTCTTTTTAATTCTGTATAGAGTTTGACGGACTCTTATGTCAAGATTTTAATGGATTTTAATAGCTTTTTATCTTCTTCTAAAAAGAAAATATATATCGATTTAAATAATACACCAGTAAAAAATATATAACAACACAAACGATTTAATTGCATAAAACATCCTATTAAAAAAAATTCTATATTATTTATCTATATTATCAGAATCATAATTATATGCAGTTCAATCCTTTTAAATTGTAGTATTTCATATATATGGCAGCTATTGATTTGTTCACTTTCAAGAAAAAGACAGAAAAAAACAGAACAAAAATATAACAGAAATAAAAGAAAAGCCTATTAACCATGAATGGTCATGAAAATAAAGTGAAGGGGATGATATTGTGGGACTCTGTACTATTGATAAACATTAAAAAAAAGAAATAGAATAAAAATAAAACAAAAGTTTGACCATGAACGGCCATAAAGATAAAGAGGTAAGGGGTGATTTTATTATATCAATTTATAGTAGTATTATCATACCTATAGGATTATACGAAAAAGACATTGAAAAAAATAAATTACAGAAGACTGTTATGTTTCGAACAAATTCGAACAAAAGGAAAGAATGGCCATGTTGGCCATGAACAGTCATGAAAAGTAAAAATATTGAATAATAAAAATAGTTTATAGAAAAGAATTTTATCTCACTCGTTATTTTTGTTTGGAGTTTATAAAATCCCAGCTTCTATAGAAGGATTTGTTAAAGTCTGGTTTAGTTATAATCAAACCTTAAACTCCTATCAAATCCAATGAACTCAAGAGTCCAGTAACTTTTGAATATCTCAAAATTTTAAAGGATTTAAAAAAATCTTGATTGAATACACCTAAATTTTATAAGACTTTTTAAAATCCCAATTGAATACACCCAAATTTTAAAAGACTTTTTAAAATCGTAATTGAATACCCCTAGATTTCTAAAGTCCAAAAAAATCCAATAAACTCCTAATTGAATACACCCCCCTAAATTAGTTTTATGTGCTAGCATGCTAGGTAGTATTTGGGTTGGGCGACCCATTAATCAAATTGGGTAGTTTATTAATTAAATTATGCGTAGACGTGAGCCACTTCTGAGAAAAATTCTAGACGGACCGCACTTTAAAACGCCTAAACGGAGCGCCTAATGCTAGGTGACCTTGTTTTAGAACAATGTATATAATATAAGTTATTTTTCCAACTCATTTACTTAACTACTAATAACAAGATATAACTAATAAGTTAAATTGCTAATTAACTAACTACTAATTTAGTGTGTTTAAATAAGAAGGTCATGAACTTCTTTTATACTATTTATGCTTCACAAATAATGTTCCCTTATTAAAAGTGTTGTTTCAAAATATTGTTTACTTGAGATTTTAAAATACTTTATTTTAACTTTTTTTTATTAATCTTATTAAAATTTATAATTCTAATACATATTTAAAATATTAAGACATTTTATAAGAAGTAATTTTGTAAACTGATAAATATAATTACTATATATTTTTAATATCTGTAAAAAAATTAAGAAAAAATTATTTATGAAATAAAAGAAGTATTAGTCTTGTCTTCTTTGTCTTTTTTATTTGGTAGATATGACTTATCTATCTCAATCGCTACACTCCAAGACCAATATTGATTTTTAGTCTCCATCACTAATCTAATTAATTCTGTTTAATGAAAACCATGACTGTGTTGGTATCAGTCAAATTAGTATATATACAAGGTCGGTCCTGACATTTTAGGGGTCCAAGGCAAACTTTTAAAAGTGGATTTCTCAAAAAATCTTATGTGCTTATAGATGATTTTTTTTTACTTAAGTTAATTAAACAATTTTTTATTTAAAACAAAAAAGATGAATTAGTATTTTCATTTTGAATTGGGCAAAAATTAGTAAAAAAAGTTGTACTATGTATAAAAAAAATTAGGACCCTAAAATTTATAAGAATTAGGAGGGGCTAAGGCCATAGTCTCCCTTCAGGACCGGCTCTGTGTATATATAAACTTTATTTGTATCTATAGTATTTGCTTTCAAAAAGAAGTTAGTAAAAAAATTTAAAATAATAAAATAAATCTATCATGATTGTTAGTTGGTTTAGTGATTAAAACGTCTTAAAATTAAATCTTGTTAAAGTTAAAATAATTCTGAATCCAAATGCCTCTAGTATATATTAAAAAAAAAATGACCCTATCAAAAAATAATTACGTCCAATTAAAGTTTAATAAGAATTTACAAGAATGTAAAGTTGGATAGACATATGCTAAGAAATCTCACATATTGACTTTCTTATAATTAATACATATGGCCAAATTTTGTTTATTAATATTTAATTTTAACTTTTTTGCTAGACTGAGATGTTAGTAAAGAATTGGAATCTCATTTTACTCGTCTCCGTGCCCTTATATTGAGAGTTGAGATATAGAGCTAGTTAGTAGTTAGTATTACATGAAATTTATGCTGGCTGTGCAGCAAGCTACAATACGGCATGCTACAGTGATAATAGCACAACCTCATATGTATGGGTCAGACTCCATGCAAACAAGCAAACTAACAAGTTTCTAGTTGTCCCTATATATATATTTTTGACTTTTGAGTTACATCGTACAGTTTATGTTGATGGCAACGGGCTTGAGCTTTTATGATTGGTCTCTATCTAGTTTGATTAGCTAACAAATCGTTAATAAAACACCCTCCACATGAAGGCATTTCCATGCTTTATATAAATATATGTTTATTCATCTAAAGGAACATATAAAAAAAGGGTTGGTTTATATATCCTCTATATGTTATATATGTATATTCTATACTATATGGACTATATAAATTATATATAGCTTGAAACTTCTGTTCTTAAAATTGTTCTAAAAATTGAACAAGGTGGCTTCTAGGCGTTTGAATATAGTGTACTTTCTGGAATTGGTCCATACGGCTTCTAACCGGTTCCAGAAAGTTCAGGCGGACCCAATAGATGTCTAGGCGCATTACAAAAAATAGTATTATTAGGGACGAAATTATTACGGTAATACTAAAATAGCCTCTAATGATATTTTTAAACACTAAAATTGCTTCTAATTATATTATTAGTGGCAATATTTGCCGCTAAAGATAAAGTCAAAAAAGACAAAAACAAATAATTTACTACTAAAGGTATCTTTAGAGACGAACTTATAGGAACGGATAAATAACGGCTATTAGTGGCAAAATTAAGATTTTTAGTGTTAAATTTTTTGCCGCTAAAGATACCTTTTCTTGTAGTGGGCGGTCACGAAAAAATTAGAAATCTATTTTAACACATATATAATTTTTTTTAGAATTATATAAACCTAAATAAATATTCAAATATAATGGATTGTCATTCACCTAAATTGTATAAATTATGTATCTAAGAAATAATATATAATTTTAAGAGTTTTTTCAAACTTGTCGCCTTATTTTTTCTAATATATTATATGAATTTAAAAATAAATAAACCAAACTATATAATATTCGTAAATAAAATTCAAAACCACCTAAGAGAAAAACGTGTAGCCTCCGTATATGCTTTGGTTTAATTCTCTAGACGCTCGAAAGTGGTCGATCGTCGTCTTACTCCTAGAACTTTTTAGAACATTACTTGAAACATGTTGATTAGTGTTTGAGTATTATAGTGTCAATAAAGTATATTGTCTGCAATAGTTTCATTTAAATATCATGTTTGATGGATTTTAAATATCCACCACTTATATGTTTATAATCTTCTAATTAATATTTTAATCTCGTTTAATTAAAGGAACTGTTCAAGAAATGATGTTTAAATAATATAATTTTAGATGATATCTATTATTACTCATGTCATTAAAACTTGTATAAAAGAATAATATAGAGGTTAAAAAGTAAATAAGTTTGAGCATAAATGAAATATTTCAAAAATATTATTGACAATGGAGGTTGGCTTTGTTTACAAGGGGTAGTTTCTGGAAGTGACAGCCACGCCGGCCCCGTAGTCAAGCAAAAGATGCGGCCACGTAGGGCCCCTGACTTTTGATATTTTTAGGGGCCCCCTATTATCTAAATAAATTATGTATGTACATATATCCTCGATTTAAATAATTATGTAAAAGTAGTATTGTAAGTTTGGTGGTAATGTCGCATGTTTGCTATTTATGACGTCTAGAGTTTGAACTACGCTAATAGTAGAGGGTCTTATTTTGTGAATTTGCTTTGGGTCCCCGAAATGTCAGGGTCGGCCCTGGTGACAGCGCTTTATTCTGATTGTGTCTTGAAATAGTTCAGGATTTTAAAAAATCGTTATAGCTTGATAGAATATCAAACCTATCATCACGAGAGTAAAGCAGATGTACTCTTTAGAGAAGGCTTAGAATATCGCTCATATTCCAAGGAAGGTCAATGAATTTGCAAATATTTTGTCAAAATGTGTAAATCATATATAACTTACTTGATTCAGACTGTAATACGGGACGGTTCAAATAAGCTTGTTTTTATATCGGGGAGACTGGAAAGATCTTGATATGAGTGAAACAACATTGTTGATATTGTAGCTTCGTTGTATATAGAATCGGTTTGTTATTTATGTTTTAGAATACTTTTGTGTGGTTTTTTGTCAGCTTCAATGAAATTTTAATTGACAACAATCAGTATGACTACAATGTGCACCCATTCCAAAAAAATGTTTTATATCACCATAAGTTTATTTGATAGGGAAAGATGGGATGATATTAGAGGATAATGTTAATTAATTCTCTTGTTTGGAGTAGGAGGGATTAGACACGAATGTTTAGTAAGGTATTCTTAGACTACTTTATAACTCTATATATCCGATCTTTCTAATTTAGTGTCATTAAAAGGGAAGAATTTTTTACTATAGTATAATATCTAAATTATTCCATTTTTCTATTTCTAAAATATATTAATAAAGCTATATAAGTAATTTAGTTATAAAATTATTATCTTCCATTATTCTTCTAATCTAAACAACAATTACATATAATATTTTAATGAAATTGTCTCTTTGTGTTTTACTCAATGCAAATAAGATCAAATGCTCACAACTCCTTTCTTTTACTATACTTATCCTCCATTTCCTTTACTAAAAAATCCCTCCAAACAAACCTTTACATATTTTATTTTGAAAAATTTATATGAATATAAAATAATATATTATGTAATTTTTTAAGAATTCCTTAAGTTTTCATGTAGTAAAATCTAAAAAATAATTTCAATAGTCTATAATTACAGTCGGCGTGTTATAAATTTTTTGGAAGGTCTATATAACTGTTTAAGTGATCTTTAATTAAGCATGATTTACTTTTTTAATAGAAGATTTATTTTGATTCTAAATCATTTTGACACGAATAGAATCGATCCCGATATTTCTTGGTCATTGTATGAACACTTTAACCATTACATTAACTATTGTTTGATTATAAATCAATGTGTATTTTTCATGAACATGTAACTTATTGCAATTTTCATGAACATATAGATTTTAGAGATTCGAGATATCCTATCATGAGATATTAACTCATATAGTCCTAGAGCCCAACTATCCACCACCATCAAGTCCAACCCATGATTTACTCTCTAACAAGTCCAACGTTATTTACTATATACCATCATTACCCCTCAATTAAATAATAATAATATAATCTCTTCCTTGATCCTTGCTTAAGAATAATTCTATTATATTAGCAGATACATTAAATCCCTATAATCATGCACTCATTTTAGTAAACTTGTTATACGTTTGTAATCTTTTTTTTTTGTTCTAATTATACGTTTGTAATCGCATTCATCAATTTACCACCAAACTCCATTCACGCCGCCCCTCTTGATCCAAACTCCGACCATCATCGCCTGACATCCGACCCACCAACACCTCCGAGCAGATACACAACGACAACGACAAGCAGCACCCAACCTTCAATCTTCTCTATCGAATTGAACCCCTACGCCATCGGTCTTCGTCTTCTTCAACAGCACCAATCACCACCACGCTAATATCAACATCGCCCCAACATCACAACCACCCTCCTTCATTCTCAGCAACAGCCTCCATCTCCGAACCCATTTCATTGGTTAGGTAGTTTCTTTATTTGGTAGAATGGCTTTAGTTGAAACACTTTCTCATCAGATTCGTAAACGCATGAAAGTCAGAAGGTGGGAAGCATCGCAGATATAGGAGCACACTAGGTCGTGGTGCGAGGTGGTCGTGCGATGTGGTGGTGGCAGTTTTTGGGTGGTGGAGAAGTGTTGTTGGTGGGGTTGAAGACACTGCACATTTACTACACCATCGTTTTTTACAGAGAAACTATCAAAACAAAACTAATAACCCACTGGAATCTAAGTCTTAAAACATGTAACCCACCACTTCTTTTTGTTACAAAAACGTACCTCATCAATATGCTCATGCACACAATCAAAAATAATATTCATCACCCACCATCTAAAAATCAAACTTGGTAGCATTCCATGTACCACCATCTTTAACTGACAACCCATTCAAGAAACAAACATTACCCACCCCTATTTCTACTGCCCAACACTGAACATTTATGAAAAAATTCATATACCATCGAGTTTAGTGGACAACCCACCGTCGTCCATTTGAAGAAAAGTTTCAATATTTTCTTCAGTTGCTACATTCGAATTTTTCTAATTTTAGCTTCTTTTTTTTTAACAAATTTATTTGTTTTAATTTTCAACTGATTGCATGATTTTAGCATTTTTTTGGTGACAAATTTTTTCTGTTTTAATTTTCAACTGATTCCATGATTTTAGCGTTTTTTTTGTAACAAATTTCCAATTAATGGGTAACTAGGGGCAAGTCTGTCATTTGCGGTGGGCTGGACCTGGTGGGCAATCACTGATTGCTTGTGGACTCTATAAGGAAATAACCCTTAAAAATAATCAAAATCAATATAACTACCAAATCGCCGGTTGGGATAATCAATAAATGTTACTATAGAATGTAAAACATATGGTTAGTCACTTGGTAAAAGAATCTTTTGGTTTTTTCTAACTAAAGATTGAGTGATTATCTATTATGACATATCATCACTTTCACTAGTTGACCAAGTCGATCATGTAATTACATTAAATTCTTTGGATTGTGACATCTTTTATTTTGCATAATGTGTGTTTCGACTGCTCGAAACTGTACATGATACAACCCCATAGAAATAGCAGATCTTTTTCCCTCATACACATTTCTGGTGAGACTTTATAGAAATGATTTAAAAAGAAACATTGTTACAAACACTTGTGATTTATATAGGATATTCATTTCGTCGAATATCCTTAAACTTAGTAAATTCTTTCAGGATTTACTAAAAATATAATGCGCTAATTATGTCAATTTTGTACCACAAGATATTATAATTATTGGGCATCTAAATTTTTTAATTAGATCGACTAGATGGTTCAGCGTATGATAAAAAAACTACCATTATATAGTTCCAATGTATTGATAACATTCATGGGTATCATTTCATGATGACTTATATTATGTGACCTCTTACTTTCGGCATATTCCTTTTTATTCCACTTCCGGTGGTAAAGATTTTTTTTCTTAAGAGTATTTAGACTACTATGGAGTAAAGAGTTTATTTTTCCATGACCTTAACCTCGTCTGGAGTTCGGGTAACCAGAATGTAGACATATTGGAAGACGTTGCATTTTTTTCCAAAAACACACTTCCATTCACTTCAAGGAATGGGTTTTAGCTAAGAAAAATAATATTTAAGTCATACAATTATTTTCATTACCAAGTCAATTTTTATATTAGCTGAAAATGGTGCCATTTGCTTCAGAGAATGTGATTCTATTCTATCTGGGGAATAATTTTTAATCAGGGAATACAACATTAACCCACTTGTTGTGTCATCCACATGTCTATTTATTAAGATAATGAAAACGGTTACATTCACTTCGGGGAATGTAGCTCCATTCACTTTGAGGAATGAAACAGTATAGTTTACAAGAAAATGAAATGTTAAACCATAATATTGGTGTAAAATTTTTATTCATGATACAACTACTTCATGTGTATATGCGTGATATGGTACAAGATACGAATATATGTTTCACCGGGTAATATTATATTTGCCCATTTGAAATCCTTAATTAATTTAGTGGTAGTTGAACATGTACTAACACTTTCTTTTGTCTAATTTATTATTGAATAATGAGAATGTCCCATTGGTAAGACTATTAACATTTACAAGGGAGGTTGCAATTTTGAAACCTTTATTATGCAAATTTTGCACAAATTATCCAAAAATTAATAAATGGTGCACTTCATAAAATTATTTAGTTTTCCAAACTTACCCCTCCCTCTTAATTTTATGTCCTTTTTATTTTTGTTACTAAAACAATTCTCCAATATTCAAGAAATATTTATCAAATGATACAAAAAATGTATCAACGCACTTCTGGTTCATAATATTGTTTCAAGAATTATGTACATGAACAACCTTTTGGTTCATGAGAATTATCTCTATATATGTATAATCAACAAACTCTGAGTTCATAAAAATTAAAAAAGTTTCATCATCAAGTCTTTTAAATGATAGTCCATATGAGTTATTCATCATAAACAAGTTTTTTTGCTTCAAACCTAATATTTTTTTGTTAATTATGGCTTCAGGCATTTTTTTTAATTCTAGATCAACTCAATAAACTCCAGGTCTATGAGATTTGTTGCACCTTTCGTGACAAAAATACTTAATTTGTACTTCGGGCATAAACATTTTTTTTAAGATTTCGGACCTAAAAATTATTAGTTTGTTTCGGACATATATTTTTTGTGTCCCTATTCATCGGGCCTAGAATCATTAGATTTAGGTTTCAGGTCTATACGATTAATTTTATGCTTCTAGTATATGAGATTTTGTTTCAGGCTTCGGGCCTATAAGATTTGTTTTATACTTCCAACATATAAAGTTCATTGTAGGCTTTCCTTAAAAAGAATAATTTCGTTCGGACATATAATTTCATTGCACCCTTCATGGATGTCTAGTTTATTTCTTGATTTATTTCTGTAATGATTTTTCAATATTAAGAAAATTCATAAAATATAGTTATTTAATATTATATTAGCTCATTTGTTGTCCATGAAACTTTATACATGTATCATATATAACTGTGAACTTCTAGTACGTCAAAAAAAGAAAAAGATATTCTTCATGAATTTGTTATATGATTTGTTGACCTATCTAACATTCATTTCAGAGAATGTTGATAAGTAAGTAATGCAAAAAAAAATGTATCAACCAGTTGGAATTAACTCACTGGTCAGGGTCTTGGTCATTTAATCTAGTGGTACAGGTTCAAACCGACTCAATGACTCGGAGTCCAAAGTGACTCTCCTATGTAACAAAAAAATTGTATCACCAAGAATGTGTTTTCATCTACTTCAAGAAAATACATTTTTTCAAGAATTTAATATCATTCATTTCAGTGAATTGAAAATAATAATAATTATTCAATAAAGTTCTCTTCAAGAGATGAATAAACACCTTTTTTCTAGAAGCTAAATTTCATTCCTCAATTCTTTTGTGAACATTATAACAAAAATTGATATAGGTTTCAAGCCTTTAGACAAAAAAATAATTATACTTCGGGCATATAAATTGTATTCTAGGCTACGCGCCTATGACATTTGTTTTATTTTTCCGGTATATAAAATTTGTGATAGGTTTCTGACCTATAAAATTTGTTATATACTTTTGGCATATAAAATTATTTGTTGGATTCGGGCCTATAAAATTGGTATGTACTCATAGCAATATAAATTTTGGCATAGGTTTCGAGTCTATAAGTTGTAGAATATGAAAAATATTTACTCCAAATATATACTGAATTATAGATTATATTTTCCAAAAATTATTGGTATAAAATAAATAAATATATAGATAACACAAGATAAAATTACATATGTTTTACCAAATCACTTATCTCTTCCACAAGATCAAAAAGAGCAAGCGCGTACTGATAATGTGATATAAACTAAAGAAAAAAGAGATACAATATAGAGAGAATATTTTCTTGTATTTCAATCACTAGTAATATTACAAAAAAATGATCTTATATTGACCTTTCACTCGCCACAATAAATGAGAAATATAATCTTATTTTTGTTACATAGGAGAGACACTTTAGACTCGGAGTCATTGACTCGGTTCGAACCTGCACCACTAAATTAGATGACTAAGACTCTATCCAGTGAACTAATTCCAACTTGTTGAGATATAAAAAATTTACCCTTTAAACATCTATAATTAGCAATATAATTTTAAAATATTAAATTGTCCAGGCAGATACGTGTTCGAAAACATCCTAACTATTCACATGACGTCTAGCGATTTTTAGAATGTGGATCACTATCGTTTTTTTTTCTATCGTCTATTCATCCAATTTTTAAGAACTTTGTAGTTCATTTTTAACTGTAAACAACTATGCAGACACTTATACTCAACCGTTAAACCTTGAAAAAAATTAATTATAAAATATATTTTGATACAGTTACATGTCTAAGTTATTAATATATTAGTTAAATAAAAACTTAGAATCTAACAACCATGATTTTAATTTACAATATTAAATAAATTTATATAATAAAAACTATTACTTTTGAATTTATACGATCATGATTAATAAAATTCATCAAGTAATGACACTTAAATGATGTAAAAGGATTCTCACTAATAAAACGACCAAATAATAAAATAAAAAATTCATGTAGATAATAAATTTTACAAAGTTTCTTCCATGTAATTTTTAAAAAAGTTATCACATCCTTTATTTTTTTCTTCGTCGGTTCGGGTTTTGTTCAGTTTTTTGAATCGGTTTTTGCGTAGTAAACCAAATCAAACCAAAAAAAATTGGATATTGAAAAATGAAAACTGAACCATTTAAACTTTTTGTTTTTGGTTTTTTTAATTCGATTTTTTCGTTCGGTTTAATTTTCTGGTTTCTCATTTGCTCGCCCATTAACGAATTCAATCTTAAAACCCAAATAACATATATCTTGCCTACTCATCCACCGTGACCTTGGACAAAAAAAAAATCCACCATGACCCAACCCAAAGCTTATAAAATTTCTATCCGTACACTCTACTTTATCAAGTTTTCTGGAGTACAAATTTGTCCCTGTATGCAAAAGAAAAATCGTAGAGACTACCATCAAATCATCAATATTATTAAACAACATTACGAACTTGTGTTTACTCTAGCTTTCCAATAACCCTATCCACGTCCAAAACACCACAATATTTCGCTTTACTATTTTTGAACAAAAGAATCTTAAGGAAACTTTTATGTTGTATCTAATGCACGTTCGAAGATATCAAAACTTGATTTCAACTCTGCCATCACTTTATTTTTGTTTCTACTCAAAACACAATCTTTCTATTGATTATATAACTTTACACAATAAAAGCATAAAACATCTTTGAACTATTAATAAATCTCAATCTCAACTAATGATAAACTTTTATAATACATATATTTTATGTGATAATTTCTTTGAAATAATAAAAAGAAATTGTTACATAGGAAAGCCATTTTTTGGACTCGAAATCATTGACTCGGTTCGAACCTGCACCACTAGATTGAATGACCAAGGCCCTGGCTAGTGAGCAAATCCCTACTGGTTAATATTTCTTTTCATTGCCCAAACATTATAACTTTAAAAAGTTAAATTAGTAGGTTCAAAATGAACAATAACTCACACATGTTGGAAAAAATTAAAATCATTGGTTTTAAAACAAACAGAAATGGAAAACCAAAGGAAATATTTTGATTAAAATAAGTCTAGTCTATTACAGTAATGAAATATTCAATACGAAATACTTACACGGAATCAGAAAGAACAATACACGGAAATAAAGTTGTTAAAAAGATATTACGGCTTACCGGTTATCTTTAACGAGAGAGAGTTTACTTTACTACAGAAGAGTTTAGAGAGAAGTATATCTTTATTCTTTTTTTGATTATTTTTCGTAGTTTTTGGAAAATGGAGAAGGACCTATATTTATAGGTGAGTAGGGGGCTCTTCAGATTCGTCATGATAAATGGTCTTTATTGACTCATTATTGCTGACGATTTGGAGTTACATATGTTACAATTCTTTCAAATTCCAGCCATAAACCTGGACGATTTGATGACCCTTGATTCACTCCCGTTTTGACCAAGGTCTGTAACAGCTGTGTCTTGATTGAGGAATATTCTGATTTAATGTGTCTTCAAATTGTTGAACTTTATGTCTCTTGGCTGGAAGGTTTGAATTGCCACCGACTCCTATAAGTACTAGCCATTTTACACCAGAATTATTTCGGAAAACTTGTTTCATTTTTTATTTTTTGACTCCCCAAACTCCCCAACTCCCCCACAAGCCCACGAGCCCATGGCCCACGTCGCGCTGCCCCGGGTTAGGCTAGTGATGGTGGTGGTGGTGCACGCATGTGGGAATTTGTCTTTTCCTCTTTGGCTTTCATAGCCTTTAGTTCTTTTGTAAGGATTAGATGGGTAAGATATTATAAGCTATTGTTTTTTCATCTCTCCTCCTATGTGGGACATTTCATGCACAAAAAGTGACTTTTCCACTTCTCCAAAAGAGCATGATCGGATTTATAATAAAAATTTAATCTAAATCCTAAAAATCCCCCACTCTGGGTCTTTAGGAGAGAAGGTTAGTAGGTTTCCATAACTACCAGCATTTGGGTGAATTGTACTTAAGTGGCAATATCTTTTGATTTAAATTGTCACGTAATTAAGTGAGGCAACCACCAAATTTCGTTTAAGTGAACTTACTCTTGAACTCAACGGTTTTCGATCGAGACCCTCACAACACATACTCTACCCTACTGAAAGTTATAATTCCCACGAACATCACCCTTCAGTTAGTTCATCAAGTCCTTCTCTAAGGACCACCCCTTGCGGGCCATGAACTTTGTGGACTTATTAATATGAGATCATTTAAGGACGTCTCCTAAATTTTTATCATGAATGTTGAGTCTCACTTTTGACCGTGAATTCATCAAGTCCTTCTCTAAAGGACCACCATATAGTGGCTATGAATTTATTATGATTTGAACACTCATCCTCGTGCTCTTCCTAAAATGATACGCCTTATAAGTGAATTCATCAAGTCCTTCTCGATAGGACCACCACGAGTGGCTATGAATTCATTAAGGTGATTTATACATTCGCGTCATATCCCATGAATGTTGAGTATATTGTATTTGGTCCAACTGTGACCGTACTTAGAACTCGGTAAAACTTTGCTAGATACCCCCACATTTGAGTTAGTGGGCCAGAACCGATTATCATAGCCTTTAGCTATGTCATTTAGTAGGGGTGTGTAAGGCACTAAGTTCGTTGATAATTTAGTTAACGTCACAAAGCTAGTTTAAGGAATTCAGAACAATATTCGAGGCTTAAGTCTTTTGATTTAGCAAAATTGTTGGTTTTCAACCTCGACCTTATATTTTATAAACACATGCTCCGTTTCACTTTTAGTATTAGGAGATATACTTTCATAAACCTAGAATAGCCTCCTATGAAGGTAATATAACATGGGTTTTCTCCTTTACTAGTGGAATTTATAAAAACATTTAGGTCCGAATGTACTAATTCTAGTAGTTTAGAACTCTCATGGTTTCATATTAAAAGGTCGGTTTCCCGTGAGTTTGGACTCTACACATATCATATATTTTATAAAGTCATCGACCTTATTAGTCCAAGGGATTTCTAGCCTTTTAATAGAAGAGAAACAAAAGATATCCTAATCTACCATTCTACACATCTAAACATTCAAATAGATAAACATAAATAGAAATGTCCTTATTAAAGGTTACAAGGTTCAACCACACAAACCCTTATTTGAAAAAACAACCCCTTCCCCATAAACTCATCATTTTGGTACTAGTCATGAGTTACAGTATTTAAAACAAACAAACCATTATGTAAACACCCTTTTCCCACGAACTCATCTTTTTTGGTAATAATCTCCCCCCCCCTCGAAAACTAGTTTGAGTCCTACTTCATAAAGAAGAGCTCCGGAAACAAAGTTCCTACGGAGCGAGGGGACGAAGGGAACATCTTTTAACTCAAAGGTCTTACCAAAGGTGAGTTTCAGGGTAACATGTCCTTTCCCGAGGACCGTATCAATGGATGAGTCACCCAGGTACACACATTCACCATTGGTTGCTTCCTCAAACTTTTTGAACAGGGTTTTGTTTGCGCAGAAGTGTCGTGAAGCCCCGGTGTCAAGGATCCACTCACTCTTGTTTTCCACCAAGTAAGCCTCAATCATTACCGCGACGATTATTTCTTCAGTTTCGGTTAGGTTTGCAGCAGCTTTTGGATCAACGGCTCTAAGCGTACACTCAAAAGCTTTGTGTCCTTCTTTACCACAACAATAACAAGCACCCTTAGGTTTCTCAATCTTACAAGAGCTTTGAACCTTCCGCCTTGTTTGTTGGAGTTTTTGCGCTTCTTATTTCCACCTGATTTGGAATTGTTTACACCATGATGCTTTCCATTTCCTTCTAACCTGTCCTTGTTACCTTGGACAAAAATTTCGACAATGTTAGCTTTCGAGGAATGAGGAGGGAAAGAGAGAGAGACTTATCCTTGAGTCGATTGGATTCTTCGACTTGCATATGGCTGATGAGTTCTTCGAGAGTCATTTCCTTCTTTTTGTGTTTGAGATTGTTACGATATTCACTCAAAGATGGGGTGATTTCTCAAGTAAGATATTGTCTTGAAAAAATTCGTATATTTTAATGCCTTCATCGATTACCTCCCTCATAGGTTTTCATACACATGAAGTTGTTTAGTCATAGGGTTCTGATCGGTGAGAATGAAGTTATACCAATTACCAGTGACGTATTTCTTTTTACCGGAATCATCAGCAAGAGTTTCCCATATGACCTTTTCCGACTTTTCTTTGTCAAGAAGATAAAAAATGGAATTCGAAACATTGTTCAACATCCAGCCCCGAGCCATTGTAATCGCTCTATTGAACTAGGCTACAGGGGCAAGATGTCTAAACTGTCTTCTTCAGTAGGAACTCTGTTTTCCACCATAAGTGGAGGATCTTCGACTATAGCGAAGTCGAGTTCGTACTGTTCAATATCTTTTGTGTCCAACGCTTGTAGTTGGAACCGTTAAAGGGCTCCAACTTATTCACGTCGGGAAAGACCTTTGCATTCAAGGATGAAGCAACTGCCGAAATTGGATATGCCATTTCTAAAAAACTGTGATATAGAATAATATCTTTTTAAATTTTTGGAAAAAATTGAAATCACCGGTTTTAAAACAAATAGAAATGGAAACCCAAAGGAAATATTTTGATTAAAATAAGTCTAGTCTATTACAGTAATGAAATATTCAATACGAAATACTTACACGGAATCAGAAAGGACAATACACGGAAATAAAGTTGTTAAAAAGATATTCTGGCGTACCGGTTATCTCTAATGAGAGAGTTTACTTTACTTTAGAATAGTTTAGAGAGAAGTAGCCCACTAAGTCTAATACTCTGAGGATAATTTCTCCCTGTTCTTGACGGAAACTAGCAACATCTAATTGCCCACTAAGTCTAACACTCTGGAGATAATACTTGTCGAAAAATGCAGTCTGGAGTTGATCCCAAGTTAAGATCTCACCGTGTTGTTGCTGATCATACCATTCACTCACTCCTCCGGTGAGGAAAAACGGAAACATATGAAAGTACATTTGTTCTTGGGTTACTCCAAGAGTGACATATGCATCACATATTTGCATAAACTTATATATGGCTCGAATAGGATCTTTACAAGCTACACCACTATACTGACCAATATTGATAAACTGATTAATCATACCCGCGTCTGGTCTGAATCGAATTCCTTGAATTGCGGGTGGACGAAGTCCTAGTGGTGGTAGATGAAAAGGTCTATATTCGTTAGGTTAGACGAAGCGCGGAACATCCTCTTGAATTCCTACACCATTATTGTTGAGTGGTAGTTGAACCCCAAAGGAATTTGGAATTGAGCGTTTCGATTTCCTATCGGTAGATCTGGCACAACTGGTGGCACTATTGGGTTACCATGTTCATCCAACTGAATTCCGGGATCTCGACCATTATGAATGTTTAGATCATCCATTTCTCTTTCTTTCTTCTCTCTCTCTCTCTCTCTCTCTCTCTCTCTCTCTCTCTCTCTGAAAAACCTTTTGGGGTTTGAGTACATGCACTAACCTGTAAAACCTGAGAAAAGGCAACACAAAGAAAAGCGTAAAACCGAAAAACAAAAAATAAAAATAACAACTAAATCACTTATGGAAAACACAGTGGTCACACTCTATTGTCCCCGGCAGCGGCGCCAAAAACTTGGTGTCTCCTGGTGTGTTATAAAATAACACCCCTAAAAAGGTAAGACACGTACCGTAAGTTTACGGGTCGTCCAAGTAATATCCGATAGACGGGATTGCGATCTCAGGGACGGAATGGATTGACTTTAAATGTTATGTAGTAAGTGAGGATAATTGTTATATGATACGAAAATTAAATGGATAAATATTTGTTGGGTTTTTGTTTAAGGACTAAAGTGCAAATAAAGTAAAATGCTAAATTAATTAATGCAAATAAATGAGATGCAAGTAAATAAAAATAAGTAGACGCAAGAATGAGAAGTAGTACTTGAGTCTCGCAAGGGTTTCGCCTAAATCTATTTAATCAATGCTTTCGTTTAAGGGTTAAATCGGGATTTGGTATTAGTCGGGATTCTAGTTTCTCCTAACCCCCGTCAGGGTGGGCTTAGGAGCTATCCTAGGGTATTACAAACCCCGTCAATGTGATTATAACTACCTTTGAATGTTAAAGTGTTCTACCCAATTGGCTATAAGGTTAATCAAGACTGTCAGGGTCAATGACTTATACCTTACGTCTATTACCTAGTTTCGTAATCAAACCCCCCGCCAAGGTGATCATTACGCCACTATAATGAATAACTTAATTACTAATTCCTATTTTTTAATTCATGACTTCAAAGACAATAAATAAATGCAAGATAATAGTCAATACTAAATTACTTAATTCAAATTAAATCTTTCAATCCCAAATTCAAAAACATTATTAAATAAATTGGGGCTCAACCCATTAAAGCGATTCTCAAGTACTTAAAGTACTTAGCTCATAATAGAAATTAAAACTAAATAAATAAAATTAAATGAACTCATATTCGATTACAGAAATAAAAGGTAGAAGCTAATTAAAGGTTTGAATTGACTGTTGATGGAAGAATTGCTTCTCCAGCTTCAGTTGCTTCCGACTTTCTCTCTGGCGTTTCTAACTTGTGTAAATTGAGTTGTCTGTAAAATAAAAGTCAAAAGGTCTATTTGTAAGCTCAAAATTGGACTTGGGTTTTACTTAAGTGAATTAGTAAAATATTAAGAAGCCCAAGTTCAATCTTTTAATTAAAATCCCGTAAATGGTGTGCAGTCCTTGGTAAAACAGCTTTAACTTTCTCAAAAAAGTAACTCCAAATTGACCCGTTCAAGTTGCTAAATCTTAATAACTCAAAAAGGAATTAATTCTCTTCACGGCTCAAAGGCTGAATCCACGTGTAAGTAGTTCAAAATCAGCAATTAACATCAGCCTTCCAGATTTGCAGCTCTCCTAGTCAACTCTTCGGGATATATTTTCTCGCCTTTGACTTCTCCACTCGGTCTAAGACTTTAATTCTCGATTCCTCTCCTTGTATTGGTGCTACCTAGCATCCATGTACCTACAAACGTTGCACTAAAACAACCCATTTAACATGCAAAAGCTTTAAAAATGAAAAATAATAAATTCCAAGGAGAGAAAATGAAATGTAACAAAATAACACTAAAAGTCTATCATATTAGTCAATTATTCACCTAAAATGATGTCTCCTAAGGGAATAAAATTAGAACAAAAAGGGTGACGTCACACATACACCTATCATGCAAAATCAAACACAAATAATATCAATCCAAAACTAAATTCACAATGCTAGAAGGTTACACTTTATACTTAGCTCACGATGGTGGCTATAAGGTGTTCATATATCCTTACTTGCTTTGAACGCAACACTTAGCTTACTCCCTATTATCTGAATTATCAATTCACTATGTATTTAGGAATCACTAGGACATTACGGTTTTAGTGTATGTTTAGGGACGGTATGGTATGTATATTTGGTAAATTTGAAGTGAGATTTTGGCTCTCTCCTCACTTACCATCAACAAACTACCCAGGAGCTTGAGTTTACACTCGAATACATTCTCACTCAACCCATTTGACGCACTAATTTAGCGTCCCCATATTAACCCAATAAGCACTTAAGATTATTTCCAAACTTCCACTTTACCAGTTACTTTATTTGTATTTTTAATTTATTTTTCTTTTCTTTTTCATTCATTTTTTTTTGTGTAAGATATCCATGACCATCATTTTGATGTGAATGGTCATGTCTCTTATAATTTTTTTTCCAAAGACCCCGGCAAAGTGTTACAAATAATATATCATCTACAATTGCGCACAATATACAAACGCATAAAGTCCCTCCCAGTGTAATTTCCTATAACAAAACCCAACACCCCAAACTCAAGCTCAAGACATGAAGTCTCAAGATTGTGATTCAAGTGCGGGTCATATGGAAAGTCCTATAAACTAAGGAGATATGGTTTATCATGGTGACAAAAGAAAGGATTAAAGGCTAGAATGGGGCTACGAAGGATATAATTAATCACAGGTTAGAAAGCTAAAAGGTTTCAAATGAATATCAAAGAACTGCCTCTATCATTTTCCTAGTTTCATAGCTTACTTCTAGTTCAAAACTAAGTGGGTTCTCTACTCATTTAGATCTCAAGTTCTACACACCACTCATTTTTCCTAAGTACAAGTTTACTTCTTTTGCATTGTTCATTAATTTTTCCTATCAATCATCTAATGTTTGCATGCAATCAAGGTGTGTTTTACATTAACTCCTAAGGTATACTATTTTCTATCATAAATTTACCAAAAGTATTCTTATGGGGATATTTAACATACTCTACAGTCAAATCATTCCTTAAACTAATTTTTATTTGATTTAAAAAAAAAAATCAAAAAGCGGTAAAACAAATAACACATAAAATTGGGATGAGGACAACGATATCCCACCCCAAACTCAAAAATGAGTCGTGTCCCCACGACTCGAAAAGACTCTATAATGAAAATAAAAATAATATACACTAATAAATGAGAAAAGGGAGAAGGAAACATATTTGGATCGGCACTAGGCCGATTACATGTAGTATTGCATCGAGGTTGTGAATCCTTCTAATTCACGATGTATAAATCATACACCATGGAATTTATCTTCTATAAAGTGCGTTTCATCAACTCGGACTCATATTTCCTTTAGTCAATCATCTCCTCCTAGCCCTCTAAATTATCACCTCTTCCATGGAAATCTTCCCTTAACAACCAACTTTCTTTTCTCTTCATGTTCTTCATACCTTTTTCAACCTTCATGGTCATCTTGGATGACCCCAAACTCAAATCTTTGAGAACTCCCAAAAGTTTGGATGAATTTTGTGACTTTGGTGTTCTTGAAGGTGAATGGATTTGAATTATAGTGCCTTCTGGGATGGGTCATAAATATCTCAAGGTTTGGGAAAGATTTGATAGATCAAATTTAAGATTTTGGTGAAGAAAAATATTTGGATTAAAGTATTAATCCTTGGTGTTTTGGAAAGATTTATGATAGGATTATATGTTTGGATGATATTTAGAGGGATGGGATGATGATGTTTTAGTGATGGTAGTTTGCAGGTATTTTCAGAGTTTGGGTTCATCTACAATGGAGTTTCATGTGTGAGAGGCTAAAGAAATAGGGAGAAAAAGGTTTGATAAGGTTTAGGTTAAATTCTTGCAGGTCGGGTCGGCAATAGCGATGAGGTGACCGGCTAGCCGGCGAGATTTTTTTTCTTCTTTTTCTTCCGTTCGCAGCTTTGTTGCGTCCATGAAGTAATATTTAAGGTTTTCGCCAAGAGGCTGGCCGGCTTGTCGATCGCAACTTGACTTTTCTCAGTGACGCAGATAATAGTTGTGTGTAATGGTGTGCATTCCAGTAGGTCAGCGTTGTAACAAAAATACTGGACCGGCATACTGGCCCTTTGACCGACTAGCCGGTCGCGCAACTTTAGTTTCGCTGACGCATATTATAGCTCCGTCTAAGAATTAATTTTGATGGGTTTTCGTCGAGAGATCACCGGCATTGCCGGGGATAGGGCCGGCTAATTCAGTTTTACCACTTAGACGCTAATTTCTTCCGTCTCACACCTGTTTAACCCCAAACTCAAGGATTTTAACACCTTCAAATCATCAAAAACACTACCACCCTTCTCATTTCTTAAAAGTTTACACTAATACTATATTATACACTACAAAATAAAATGCATGAAAGCAATAAACTAATATACAGATAGAATGGCTTTTGTTTAACGTCCTCAAGCTCGACGGGTTACCTCTTATATCATTTCTTAACATAACCTCCCCAGCAGTGAGTGAGGTCATCTATGTTTACTGTTTGTAATATGCATCCCTTGGCTTTGATACCAACTAGCTTCTCAGAGATAATTTGTGTGACCATGAATGGTCCAAGCCAAGAACTTTTGGGTTTACGTGCTTTCTGTGCAGGATCAGGCTTTTTCAATAATACTTTCTCTCCTACTCTGAATTTCTCCTTCTTTCTTTCTTTCTTGGGTTTCTTTTGGAACCCTCGCAACACGTCTCTTGTCCTTCTTCTTTTTGTGATCGAGGTATGGATTCCCCTTAGGATCTGGAGGAGCTTTATTATGTGGTTTATTTCTTATCTTTTCTCCTCCCTTCCTAAGGTTGCCACTACCTTGGTTGGCTCTTTTACTACCTGTTCAATAGCGTCCAAGAAAAAACACTGAAAGTCCTAGAGGGGGGGTGAATAGGATTACTAATAAGATTAATACCTAATTAAAAAAAAATTGGACAATAATAAGTTTAAGAGAGAAACTACTAAGTCAACTAAACATATCAAACTCTTAAGGGATCATGCAATGGATAAACTAGAGGTTTGATATATAAGTGATACAAGTAAAACAAGTTTCTAATCTCTTACTACTCTAGATGACAATAGGTTTGATTAACTAGGTATAGATTATTACGATATTTATACTATCATATAATCAAACATATAAAGTGTGGAAAGTAAATAGAGTAGGGATAGAAAGTACACAACGATGTATAGTGGTTCGGTTATCCCTACATCCACTACCTAAGGAAGCCTCCTTAGGATTTCAAGCTTTTCACTAAGCTCCCGTGTCTCTCTTAACCGGGTCGAGAACACAATAACCCTTACAACCTCTTCGATACCACGAAGTACAAACTCTTGTGCTATCGCAACACAAGGACACCGAGTATACTCCCTATACTCAAATTCTCTCTTAATCTATCTATTACAAGAACTAGACTTAAGAGGATAGATAACTTTGCTAAACAATCTCCTAAAGAGTAGATATGACTATAAGCATGAAAACTCCTCTTGAGTAGATAATAACTTTGAAGCTTCTTGGTTTAAGCTCTTGATCAAGCTCGGATGATTAACTTTGATAGCTTGAGACCTCTAATTTTGTAGGAGAATGATATGTATAATAGTTGAAGTGTAAGAGGTAAGTTTCTCCTTCAAAGAGGCCATATTTATAGCACAAGAAAGTCCCCAACGGTTATAAAGTTGGTGGGATACTTTGTGCCAAACCGGGTTCCCGGTTTCCCAAATGCGGGTACCCGGTTTCAATTACAACGGCTACATAACGGCTATAAGATACTTGATGTTGACTTGAGCTTCACAAAACCGGGTGCCCGGTTTCACCCAATGCGGGTACCCGGTTCCTACTAACTTAGGAACTTTGACATTTTGATTCGTTGCTCGGATGGAAAAGTTTTCTTCACGAGAGTTGTAGGAAACATCATTTTAAGAAACTTTGTAGTTGATCATGAAAGCTAATTCTCAATGTATACATAAGAGAAGGTTAAAAGTATTGGTATGAAAATTAGCTTCTTAGGATATGATAATAAAGCTTTGATCTAAATGATAAAGATTGTGCTTTTTGATGAATTAGAGCGCAAGATAAACAATATAAATAAAGTATAATTAGCATACTAAACAATAGAGGATTTGTCACATTAAAACAACTTATCGATGGGGGCAATATGCCAACAAACACTCTCCCGAAGAACTGGGGAACTTCATAGCCCAGAACATCTTGAACTTTTACTCCTCGTCTTGCTTTCACATGATTAGCTCACCACTCTCTACATCAATCAAAGTACCCCGTGGCCAGGAATGGTCTTCTCAAGATGATGGGGACATTTCTATCCGCGTCTTAATCAAGTATAATTAAATCACACGGAAATATAAAATTACCTACTTTGACGAAGAAGTCTTTGATCTTTCTTTCAAGATGACATAGGGATCTATTTGCCATTTGTAAAACCATGGTAGTAGGCTTTGCATCCCCAGTCCTCAATTCTCGAACACTGATCTAGGAATGAGATTAATACTCGCACCTAATTCACGCAAAGCTCTCCCGGTCCATTCTTTACCAATACATATGGGAATATTGGAACTTCCGGATCTTCTTACTTCGGAGGTAACTTACTTTGACATATTGCACTGCATTCCTCCGGTAAACCAATCATCTCACTCTCATAGTATTTGCGTTTGTTGGAAAGAGCATCCTTCAAAAATTTCACCTACTTTGGCATTCCTTGGTGGCATCCAGAAACAGTATATTTATCTGTAATTTCCTCTCCATGTCTATGAACTTCTTGTACTCTTTGTCATTGTTATTCTTCTTGACACGTGGTGGAAAGGGAGGAGGAGGGCGGCTCTCTTTCATGACCACATCTTTTTTCACATTCTCCTTTGTAACCTTAAGAGGCTCTTCAATCACACATTCACTCATATCATCAGCTAACTCATCAACTACATCCTCAACTACCACAGGTTCCTCTTCTTTCTCAACTACATCCTCTACTTCCGTTGGTTTGACATTTACCACAATTTCTTTCATGATAGGGAAGGTAGGTGGTTGCAGTTGTTTCCCACTTCTAAGAGAAATTGCCTTAAAATCTTCAAACTGGTAAGGAATCTCTGTATCACTGGGTAGTTGTCCTCGTGGGTGCTGATTTAGCTGCTTTGCAATTTGGTAAACTTGATTCTCTAGGATCCTGAACGCGGCACCTTGCTCGTCTAATTGGGCTTTAAAAGATTGTTGAACTTCATGCGTTTTCTGTGAAACAGAGATAAGTGTTTGCAATGCTTGTTGAGCGTCCAATGCATCTTCTTGAGGATGAGCAGGTAAAGCTTTCTGATTCATACTTTCCATGTAAGCGTCTAGTATGTGGTGGATGATTTCCATAATTTTGTCCCCTTGGTAGTGATTCAGTGGTCTAGGTTGGTAGTTGTTCCGTTAGGGTCGTGTCTAATACGCATGAGTAGGATTTGTGGCCCCATTCGGATCTGAGTATTGGATACCAGAATGGTTTCTGTTTGGCTGATAACCTTGACCACCTTTATTATAGTTCCCTCGGTTGGAAACAAACATTACGGATTCTGGATTACTTTGACAGTTCTCCCATTCATGATTCTGTACACCACAATTCGAACACCCATAAATTTCTTGTGTAACATTCACATCTGCTCTTCTACCCGTAAAACCTTCTTTAACATCCAAAGTAAGATGTTTCAATTGTTGCTCAAATGTGTTCTTAAGTTTGTTCTCTAATGCAGAGAAATTTTCATCACTTCCGACACCACTATCACGATATACTACACCTCGAGTAGGTGTTCTCACGGTATTCCATCCCATATCATTTTTCACAAGTCTATCTAATATTATTTTAGCATAGTTTGGCATTACCTGTAATAATCCTCCTCCGCATGACAAATCTAAATCCTTTTTACCACCTCCCCCAAGGCCTTTTTAAAAGATGGAAATCTGTTGTTCTACAGAAAAACCATGATCTGGTACTCTTTTTAGGCAGTTTTGAAATCTTGTCCAACATGTATCTAGGGGTTCACCTTGTTCTTGCTCAAATGATGTCAATTCAAGTTGTGCGTTCAACCTCATATTTCTCGGATAATAGTTGTCAAAAAATTGTTTGTAACTCATCCCAATTAGTGACCTGGCCTCTTTGTTGTTGATCATGCCACTCATTTCCCCCATCTATCGCAAAGTACATTTGTTTTCTCGTCACACCCTATGTAATATATGCATCACATATCTGCATAAATTTATGTACTGCACGAATTTCATCTTCTCCGGGCACTCCTCAAAAGTTTACGAAGTCTCCGAATTGATTTAGCATACCCGGATAGGGTCTAAATTTAGCAACTTGAATATCTGGAGGGTCAACACCTGTTTCAGGTGCTCTGAATGGTTGTTGATCAGGAGCTTGCACGAACCATGGGTCGTATCCTAATTGGAATTGCTTATTTCTTGCAGGTGGGAGTTGAATTTCTTGTTTCTGAACTTCTTGATTATGTGGGATTACAGGGTTCCCGTGCTCATCAACTTCCACCTGAAGATTGTTATTGTTTAGTGCGTCCATTTCTTCTAAAGCTTCCTTTTCTTCCCTTTCTCTTTTCTTTTAAGCTCGGAATAATTTCTCGGGATTTGAGAGCATGCACCAAACCTGTGAGATCTGAAAAAGACAATAGAAAAGAAAAGCGTAAAACGGAAAATAACAATCAAAACTACTTAGGGATTAAACACAGGGGTCACACGCTGCAATCCCCGGCAGCGGCGCCAAAAACTTGGTGGAACCTGGGGTGTGATAAAATTCAACACTAAATAGGAGGGCCTACTAACCACAAGTGTACGAGTTGTGACAAGTGATAAATAGATATAAAGGATTTCGTTCTCAGGGAATTTACTGGTATAACCGATGTGTTCAATAGATAAGTAGTAGTAATTGCAAGTACGGAAAAAAAGGCAAAATATATTTGTTTGTTATGAGTTATAAACTACTGGACGCAAATAAATAACTAAAGCATAACAAAAAGTAAATGAAATAAAACTAAAGAGATGTAGACGCAAAGATGAGAGGTGTACTTGAGTCTTGCAAGGGATCTACCTAAGTTCATACAATTAATGCTTCTGTTTAAGGGTCAAGTCGATATTTATGTATTAGTTGGGACTCTACTATATCATAACTCCCGTAGGGTATACTTAGGAGCTATCCTACGATATTACAAACCGTCAGGGCGATTAAAGCTACTTTTACCCAATTGGTTGCGTCGTTAGTCAAACACGTAAAGATCATTGACTAATACCACGCGTCTATTACCTAGGTCTGTAATTAAACCCCCCGTCAAGGTGATCACCGCCACTAGTGAATAGCCTAATTACTCAATCCTATTTCTAATTGATCAGATTAAAAACAGTAAAAAAAAGCATACGGTAATAGTCAATACAAAATACCCAACTTAAATTAAATTAGAATAATCCCGAATTCTGAAAAACATAAAATTGTATAAACTAGGGCTTAACCGATGTTGTGATTCTCAAGCACTAAATGATTAGCTTATATTCGAAGTAAAAATAATAAATAAACTAAAAGCATCATAATTCTTAAAACAGAATTAAGATAAAGAACCTAATTAAAAGAATAGGTTGAGTTGTTGTTGAATAAGAATAACTTCTACAGCTCTTCCTTTGACTTCTTCCTTTTTGTCTCTTATGACTCTTGGAAAAAATGAAGCAACCTAATAAATGAGGTCTACAAGGATATTTATACTAATACAAATCGGATCGGGCTTTTATTTTATTTAATTAAATGATTAAAATCCCAAGTCCAATTATAATTCTCGTAATTAATGTACACACTCTAGTAAAACGGGTGTTACTTTTGCGTCTTAAGTCCAAATCACCTGATTCAAGTCCTTAATTCGAGCTAACTCAGAGGAGCAACTTTCTCATTTGAATCACCAGACCTGGATCAGTACCGTTTTGGCTCGAAATCAGCAAGAAGTGACAGCTTTCCAGATTCTTAAGCTCCTCTTCAACTCTTTGTACCTCTTAGGCCTACTTTTTGGTCTCGACAACCTGTCAGATTGGATTGAATTCAGGTTGTTGTCGGGGCCATATTAAATTTTGAGTTTGATACTCTTGATTATTTGCTACCGAGATTACCTGGCTCGATGATAGAGGAACTTTGCTCCTTTGTAGGAAAATGTTGTTGTACTTATCTGGTCTCGATAGTTTAGCTTGTTTCGGGGTGCCTTTGGGAACAATGTCTTTTAACCTTTCCTTTCATGTTGACCCGATGTATGCCTTTCGTGGCAAATTCTTCCAATAAAGAGGCTAATTATGTTGTCAGGGCAAGATTAGGGAGAAGACTAAGACTTTGAATACTCCCATTTCTTCTTAATGCGGGACGCTGCTAACTTTTAATATCGATGTATAGTATCTCAAAGGGCAGGGAAACTCTCGTTTCCCACATACAATGTCAAACTAATAGGACATATGTTACCAGTTAGAGTTTTGTGTGGATTTGATGAGGAATGTGTATGAGCTTAGAAGTGCTTGCCTTAAGGATTAACATCGAGCAGATATACATTCGATATTTAGACGACATGTTAGTATGAAAGTCAAGTATGAATCATAAATAACTTAAGTAAGAACAAGATTTCAAAGGAATAGTTTAATGGTAAGTGCAATTGTTTAAGGTGTAAAATGCCCTAAATACAATTGTTCTTTTCCTATACATTTCTACTTCTATATATAGATTTTATATATATATATATATTTCTCTATTCTATGTCCATCCCATCATTTTGTGATTTTGGTATTTTAGTATTAATGGTATTGAATTCGCGACCCACGATCTTGGAGTCATGGCCTTAAGTTGTTGATTGGCATTGTTTCTTTACTTCAAGGAAAGAAAGGCAAGCAACCTCCCCGCATTGTCGACCTACCGAGGTTAGGCATGGAAGCTTCCTTTTAGGTATCGACGAAGAACTTGTTATCCTCGCATTCAACAGGGTTGTCGTAACCTCGTCAGTTAGTGGTGTGCGTGGATATTTTTCCCTTTCAATATTATAGAGCAACGATATATATCTCCTTTTTTTTGTTTCACACTTGTATCACCTCCCATGTGGGAGTTTTAAACACCAATAAAATTGTTGCACTCTCTTAATTACTATTTTTTTCTCTCTTTTATTTAATTCTATATAGGGTGACACATGGAAAGTGATACATGGGTGAAACAAAAAGGGATGATATATAGTATTACTTAAAATTATAAGGATAAAATTTTAAAAATTCAGAGAACTATAACCATCCTAATATAACATGGATCCACGACTACTATATTAATTATCTTTATATAATAAGTGATCCTTAGTGTCTAAGCCTTTAAACTATTTCCATAGGTTGAATTATCAATTATAAATTTATCAATTATCTTTTAACTATTTCAAAAAAATTTCTTTATATTTTATATTCTCTGTAGTGACTTTAAACCAGGGTCGAACAAAAGTAAACCCAACCCGAAGTTAAAACTCACCTCAAACCCAATCTGAAGATAAAAGAAATCCAACATATATAAGTATTTTTATACTCTTGAATTTACAAAATAAAAAAAGGTACCCAAACAAGTTACCCTCGAGTTTCAAAAATAAAAAATGTTCGGGTTGGACCCGACCAACCCGTTTAACCCGAACCATGTATAGTCTTTATTTTTATTTTTCCCCATAAAAAGTCTCTCTTCATAAGAATTTTGTGGTTATATCTTGCAATTTTTTTATGTATGCCAACTTTTTTTAATTATTTGTTTTTGGGTCTATTACCCATGGGGTCTTGAAGACTATCTTAGTGCCACAAAAGAACTAGTCCATTCTTCTCTCCTCCAAAGAGGCCTCTAAGATGTCCATTGCCATTACTACCCTTCTAGTGCATAAAGACAAAAAAATAGATTCTTCTCTCTTCTCCATTACCATTACTCTCTCTCCTCTATTACCATTAATCTCTCTCCTCCTTTATCATTTTTCACTCTCCTCCTTCATTAACTATCAAATAATTTCTAGCTCCGACCACAACCATCGATCACCGTTGGAAAAAGTTATTGAGCACGAAAAAGTAATTGAGCCTGGGGTACTGAGCATGCAAAAAGTTACTGAGCATGGGCTACTAGGCATGGAAAAAGTTGCTGAGTATCAGAAAAAGTGTTGAGTGTCGGAAAAAGTTGCTGAGTATTCAATTTTTTTTGTTGAGTGGCTTTACTGAGCATGCTCGTTTGCCCAGCAACTTTACTGAGTATGCTCGTATGCTCAGTAACTTTACTGAGTATGCAAAAAAATTCAATGAGTTTTCGGGATTTTTACGGAGTATTAGGCCAAAACAGTTGAATAATTTTAGAGTATTATCTATTAATCCTTCATAACAGTAAATAATTTTAGAGCATTATCTATTAATCCTTTCTTACAATATTAATCAATTATCCTTTTCTAATATTTTTACCAAATCAATAGCTTCCATTTCGGATAGCCCATTTATTACAGTAAGAAAGAGAAGATCTAAAGCAGAACAAAGAATCAGCTTGAACTGCTCCGCCATGGATAATCAACACAAATTGATGAAGAAAGAGAAGATCTAAAGCAAAACAAAGAAAACAAATCGATGAACCAGCTTGAACGGCTCCGCCATGGACATGAAATGGTCTTCAAATCTAGAACGGAGACTTCAGATCTTCAAACCCGAATCTGCGAACGGAAGGCTTGGTGAACGGAACGGAGCTTCGCGAACCTCGACAACGACGGACTTCACAAAGAATTTACTCCTCGACGGAATAGATCCAGACGGAGGGAAACCGGAAAAACTCCAAAACGACGGCTCATCTTCTCAGAGATCTCGCAACGCAGCACCATTCGTGGAACATATCTCTCTCCGCTCGCGACGACTTTTTCTCGGAGATGCGGATTGGAGGTCAGGACCGGATGCCATGGCTTTGTGATGGCTTTACTGCTTCGACGGGATTTTTAAGAGAAAAAGAGAGAGAAAGAGATGAGAGGGGAGAGAGGAGAGAGAGTGTTTTAATATTTTTTGATAAGATATAGTATATATAGGGAAATAAAATACTAAAGGAGGTAAGAGGGTAATTAGGAAATTAGGCTTCTAGTATTAAATTTAGTTTGTGGTCTTTAGTAAGAAGAGGGTATAGACCTGGTTTTATTGAGTCTCGGAAGGATGTCTTCAAGACCCCTTGGATAATAATATCTTTGTTTTTCAAGGTTATTTCTTCTAACTTTAAAAAGTTGTGTTTAGACTTTATTTTAAGTTATTATTTTATTTTTTTTGAGTAAAAGAATTATTTTTGATCAATTTGACTACTATTAACCACCTTTGATCACTATTAACCATCTTTAATCCATAATGAACTCAGACTAACCAGAATTCAACCGTTTAGTAAATTACCTTTGTGTTAGTATTTCCAATTTAGCAGTCCGAGGCAATTACTCTTGGGTCTTTAATTTCTTCAACCCACAGTAAACTTGACACATACTCATCACTACTTTGTATAAACATGAGTGTTACGAAATATATTTGTATAAAAAGGATTGCAATTGTGTTGCAGTGGTTGGTAAAAGTTTTATATTTTTCATTTTTCTTTTCATTTTACGATATCCATCAACCACCTGAAAAATCTCATTACGTATTAGAACTAATATATGTAGAATCAAAATCCGTTGTACATTCCATCACACACTTAATTTGTACAAATTTCTATATTTAAAGAGATGAGTAACAAATTTTACCTACAAAATGAAGAATTCGGATTAACTAAAAAAAGGTGATGAAATTCAAAACTTGATAAAAGGTTAGTCTCATTGTATTAAATTTGGAGGTCGGCGTCAAAGCACTCTTTTAGATAAGTCCAATTTAACAGAAATTTTCGACCAAATAAAAAAATCAAAAGAAAGAAATTGTGATATTGACTAGTGATGGCATCACATGTCAACTTCATAGTGATTTTAGGGAGGAGGGTTTAGTGTCTCATATGGATGGGACTATTCCTTGTTTGCTAAAAATAGAAAGAAGCTAATATCTGCACTTGATCTCTATAAATTTCTATGCTAGTGTAAAAGACTCCTTTGCTTGCTATACTCTTAACGTCTTCCTTTATTTACCACTTCATGGTCATGACTGTGGCCACGAGACTAGATTTCCATGTCCACCTCGAACTTCGACACACTATAAGTATTAATAAATAAAAATAAATCGCTAATTGGTACACGACTCTTTTCCTCCTCAAGGCAGGCAGCTTTGATGATTATATATGAATTTGGACATAATCATTTGATCTACGCTTACCCTCTTTCTTATCCAATTTTGGAAATATGGATTCGACTCATCAATCTGATCAACTCATCTCCCCTCTCTCCTCATCTTTATGTGTCTACGGGTTGTTCTTTTACATTTTTTAACCTGATTTTTTTTCAAAAAACTAAGTAAATACCGTAATAAGATTCATAAAATTAACGTATTCCTCGAGAAATATGATTCGCAGCTAAAAAACTAATTAATTGGAGGATGAGACTAAATATCCAGTCACTTAACAAATTAGTTTTAAATATTTGTTTTGATACACAATCAATAACTAAATTCTTTTTTAGTAATGATATATACCAACCAATTTACTACATGTAACTGGGTGGTATTTGAAAGAAGCTAAATATATTGTTACAAACCAGAATAGAAATGTTCACATTGAAAAGTCTATACATCTAGGTGTTTTCAACTGATCCGCTGTATTCTTATTGTCACATAATACTCTTAGCTTTTTTACTATGTATAATTTTTTGTTGATGACACCAATCGCTTAGGGGTATGCATGGATCAAAAAACAACAAATTTTGGTTAAGTTCAATTCAATCCAATCTCACGATGGATTTTTATTTTTACAATCTGATCTAATGGATTTTTGGTGAATTATGGTTAAGTCGGACTTAGGTTAAGATGAATGTATATTAACTTAACAAATATGAAGAAATCTGAAATTACACATTACAGCTTATTATTATTATTTTTTCAATTTTATATTTATACCCAATACATGTAAGTTTTTTTTTTTTTTTTCGACCAGATTAAATAACAAAGTTATTTTACATTATTACAAAGCATACTAAGATATGAATCCGATGCAATAAGAGATCTATCCATCCATCCTGATAAATCAATATTCTTCCTTGTGCATTTCGCAAGTGCATCCACTGTGTTATTATATTTCCTCGGAACATGAAAAATCCTCCACCGGTATTCTTGACCTAACCATTTCCTAACTTCCGCCAGGATTGGTTTAAGACTCCAATGAAGTCCGGTCTTACCTAAAATTCCTTGAACAAAAAAAACCTGCTCCACACTAATATAAACCGTTGTTTTATTTAGACATTCTGGTTCTTCATTTTATAAAGCTCATATTTAATATCTAACAAGTAGGGTTGTTTTGAAGAGTTTATTTTAGAATTAAAAAATATTTTTATTTGTAAAAATTACTAAAAATATTTTTGAAAATATGATTCTTTTTTTTTAAAACACGTATTTAGTATTGCTCTATAGGAAAATTCTCCTATCCAATATTGAATGATCCTACACCAATTAAATTTATACACATACCCATGTTTTAAACTTACAAAAGTAACTAATCTATTAATCTAATTACATGTGTTATGTTATATGAATCAATGAGTGAGATATAAATATTACCATCTAATATTGGATGGAAGTCTTACCCTTCTCTATATATACTTTTAAGAGTTTAAAATAGTTTTAAATATCTAAAAGTTCCTTTTTGAAAAAGACATTTCCAAACGTACACTAAGTTGATCTTTTTAATATTACTAAATATTTATAGTCACGTGAGGTTATGAAAGACACATAATCTTACCTAATAAAATTGTTACTAATATTTCTATAGAATTCTAATTTTGTAAATTTTTTTTTGTCGAATAAAAACTAAGCGTTTAATTACAAAGACTATTGAAAAAGTTGAAAGAACCAACGACCGAATAATCCGTCCATCTTGAAAGATCTATATTGCGCCGGATGCATTTGGCATAGCTATCAGCGATGACATTAAATCCCCTGTTCACGTATGATATTTTCTATGTCGGGAATTTGTTCAACCAACCTTTACTTCCGTTCACTAGGTAATTCAAGTCCTAGTGAAGTTTTTTATTCATCACAATACCTTGAACCAGCTCAAGGTTATCATAGTAGAATGAACTACTTCGTGCGTTGAGGGCACCCGCTGTCCTCAAAGCGATAAGGAGGGCCAAAGCCTCCCCCTCAATGACACTTCCGATTAGACATCTGCTTCCTTTTCTATATTTGATAACTCCAGAGTTGTCCACACCAATTGCGGCCACTCCCGCAGGTTCCCATTTCTTAGTAAATGAAGCATCACTGAACCAAATTATTTCGGCCGTATCGTTTATCGCAGGATTAATTTCGTTCTCTGACTCATTACCCCTTTTATTCTTTTTTATAGACCCTTCGTAATCGTTCTTTACTCTAAAAAGTTTATCCATCATATTATTAGTATTTCGCCTAATGTACTCCGTCGCCCATTTTTTCCCCTCAAAGAAACCCTTCATCCTTTCCTTCCATATATTCCATGTTGTAATCATTATATTAGTTGTCTCTCTCCTTCTATCCCACCCATTTTTAGAGTAGTTGTCAATCGTGTTCAAAAACCATTCACCAAAATATAAATCTTCATCCTTATTAATTCTGATCTGTATAGAAGATTCAACCCATGGTCTCATACTAAATGGGCATCTGAGAATAATATGGTCTCCATCTTCATCGCTCGACTCGCACCATTCACACCTCGATTCTCTAATGCACTTCCTCTTTTTCAAATTGATTTTAGAGGGCAAAATACCGTTAAATAAATTTTAACAGTAATATATAATAATTAAAATATATAGATACACATATATGACAGGTCGGATCTGGATTAAACGGGTTTTGTTTACGCTAAGACTCGATATAGGTCTAAACATGCAGAATTTACTAAAACTAAAACCCAATATAGATCCAAAACCGCGGGCGCGTGCCAAATGGGCTGAAATTTCATATATCAAGCAGGCCGAGCGGATCGCGTGTGCCAATTGCCCATCCCTAACTTTGCACACTCCTATAAGCTTTACCTTTTTTACACAATTACAAGTAAAGGTTCATATTGCTCTATGGATGAATTTTCCTTGCCCATCTTTACGAATTCATACGGAATGCTTTATGATATGTTATATAAAAAGCATATGTATGAACAATAAGTAATTTTCATTAAGATATTTATTACATCTGTTTTTATTTGCTTTTTCTTCTATTTTATTGCTTTCTATTGTATTATTTCCCTCATTATTTTTTTAGATGTATGACTCTCAATAGATTGTTGATCATCATTTTTCTTAGTAGTACTTGGATCCATATTATCTTTAGCCTTATAATTTTATATTTTGCATTCTGTATATTAAACATAGCCTTTAAATATATATGACAGGTTTTTTTGGGGGTTATGAAATATATTCATATATGATTTATTCCTTGATTTCTAGATATGTCATGTTATAAAAGTAACTAGTTCCTCAATCCTTCTTCCTATCATATCAGTTTTTCCCTTAAAATATTCTAATTCTAGGAACCATGTATCCATTATTTGGGTAATCCGACTCTTAGATAGTAGTTGCAATTGTGATATGAACCATAAATCTCTAGCCCATGGACATGCAAAGATAATATGCTCACTTGTTTCAACATCAATGTAGCACTGCATAGCTTACACATACTATTTTGGACACTCTTTATTTTGTATTATCTTTTACTTTGTAAAGCCCCTTTTATAGTGTGTACACATATTTTTAAGCTTAGAGGAACATTTTGTTGCCAAATATTTCTCCAAAGTTTCGTTGGAGTAGTGTAGGAGCTAGTAAGGATATTGTTATCCTTCTATTTTTATCTTTGTGATTCAAATTCTTCGATAGTAACCATATTACTCTATCTTTAGGATTGTGTATTGGGTTCATAATACTAAGAGTTTTTTTGTGTTATATCCTCATTAAACCTTCTATAAATCATATATATGCCCCATATACTTTGACTTATGATAGTATAGATCAAGCATAATCCTTAATCCATAATTTCTTAGCAATCTAATAGTTTTTATACCAAGAATCCATTCATCTCTCCATAGGTCAATGCTTTTACCATTTCATATATTCCATCTATGATTATGAATAAATGTATTTCTTCCTTCAATCAAACTTCTCAACCCCATGAGGGGTGATATCCAATTTATTAGTTTTCATTCATTTCATTCCTTGAAACACATATCTCCTTCTATATTGTTTGTTGTCATAACTTTTAGATAAACCCAATGTGCCCTTTTTATATTTTTACTATTCCACCAGAACTATGTTATAAGTAATTTTATCTTCTCACAAACACTAATTGCTATAACGAATAATGTCATTATGTAGTCAAGAATAACATATATTATAGCTTTCATAAGAGTTTCTTTGCCTGCTTTTGAAAGAAAGTTTGTATACCATCTCTCTAGTTTTTTCTAAGATTCTGCCAGTCGTTCAGTTGCAAGCTTTAACCTTAGATCTCCGCAAATCAGAGGGAAGACCCAGGTATTTTCCAAGATTTTCAATTCTATTCATTCTCAGACTTTGAGTTAAAAATCTTCCTTTTTGATCAGGTGTATTTTTGCAAGGCATAACACTACCTTTATTTTGGTTTATGTGATATTCATTAAAAACCTCAATAATTGTTCAAACTCTTCTTCCTTGACTCTTAAGAAAAACAAGTTGTCATCTGCAAAGAATATATGGCTAAGTGTGGGGCAATTTCTTGTTATTTTGATACCTTCAATCAATTTTTGCTCTGATTTCTTGTTAAGTAGAGGTGGCAAAGCTTGATTTATAATACATAACACTTGTTATAAAAATTTCATTGATTGGTTTTATTATGACAGGAAAAGACAAAGGAAATTGTTAAGTTTACATTGATATTCTATATACATGTCAGACTTAGGCAGGGCCAACTAAGGTGGCAGTCTATGACCCCGAGCTAATCGGGTCCCAAATTCTGTATATACATAGTTATTTATAACACGTAAAGTTTGGCATTTGTTATCAAGATGGCGGTGGTTTTATTGAATAATTACATGTACAGAGTCTTCTAGAATTTTATCATACGCTGCGACCTTTGTCTGTGATAGGTGCCGTAGAGAGATGAAATGGTGGTGGTTGGTGGCGGCCTGGATCCAGGCGTATGGATTTAAATACATTTAATATTTGATTTAAATAGTAATTAGTAAACATATCGTATTTTAATTTTTTTACATTTTTTGTTTTAATTGGTATTATTATTCTAAACTAGGTTAATTGGGTAATATTTTTGTTTATTTATTATTAAGTGGATTGTTTTGTTACATATGAGAGCCCTTAGGACTCGGAGTCAATGACTCGGTTTGAACCTGCACCACTAGATTGGATGACTAAGGCCCTGGCCTGTGAGCTAATCCCAACTGGTTAATTAAAAAGATATTAATAAAGTATAAATTGTTACTAAAGAATATAATGTTTTCTTATTTCTTATTGTGAATTCATTTTTGTAGTCTTAGATATATTTAATATTACATTGTGAATATATTAAACTCGTTTGAATCAGTCATAATATGTGAACTTCAACAATTTTAGGTTTGTATATGAATGAATTAAAATCGGATATATATTTTTATCGTTCGCATATATAAGGTTTAATCAATCGTATTGTTATTTATTTCACTATTATAAGGGTTCAATCATGATTGGTTAACAGAGATGAAATGAGAGTTAAGATCAACATAGTCATTGATATGCACTATGAATTTGTTATATATTAAAAGCGATACTTTTAATTTTTGAATATTAAACATGTAATAAATAAATATATTTATGTAGATTTAGATATTTTGCATAAGTATAATATTCATGGTGTTTATATACTAAACAAACAGAAAGTGTTAAGTTCCATTCAAAATATTATACCTTTAAATTTTGTCTAGATTAGTCGTATGTGCGCCATATTTAAAATTTTACCCAGAACCTCTAAATTACTAGGATTGGACTTTTATATATATTTTGTTGGATAATGTTTTTCCTACGATCGCTCGAAGAGCCCGAGGATGAGTCCTCCTTAGATTTTTTAGCCTTGAGTGAAAGAATCGCATGATATCCAATCTTAGTTGTGTAATTTACTTTTGAGGAACGTGGCCAAATGATTTTATCATCTTCGTCAATGGCATAAAGATTGATACGTTGGATCACTTCCACACAGAAGGGTGAAAAATGGTTAAGATAATATCCAAATTCCAGGAATTCTATTAAGGAGATATCAACCTCGCACCTTTGCCAAAGCAACATTTATAGGTTAATGTAGATTTATGTGTGGCGACAACCATTTACCCTTCTAAATATATATGGCGTCTTTGTTCCCAATCTGCATGATACAACCCAAACTCAGAATATTCCTTCTTTCCATTATGGTAGCCCAAACCCATGATTTTTCTTTCTTAATTGGCGTGTACCTAAAAGGATTGACAAGGGAAATATATCCCTTTAAGAACTTTGTATACTAAAGAATCTGGATTGTTGGGAAAATTTTAGGCCGTTACTTCAGAAGAGCTAGTTTATTTTTAAGCCAATGACGCATCCTTCTTATGATTTGTTCATGACTCAAAGGGATGCCCAGATATTTTTCAATCGGGTCAGCACGTTGGGTTACCAAAAAAGTAGTTGCTTGATCCATAATGACTGGAGGGGTTCCTTTACTAAAACAAATCTTGGATTTCTCAATTTGGGTCTTTGTCCAGAGTCAACGCAATATTTTTTCCAACAACCTTGTTGAAAGCACGAATCCCTTCATCCTTGAGAGATAACAAGAAAAGGGATTCATCTTCAAAAAAGATGTCAGAGAGGGGTGGGCAAGGAAGCATCCTCAAAGAGGAAGTAAGAGAGGAATGTGCAAACCCTTGCCAATTTAATCCCACAAATATTGCCTTCCGTTATCTCAAAAAATTTAAGACCAACTAGTGCTTTAGTGACAAGATAGAGAAGGAAATGTGGGTGAGTGTCGTATTTTCTAATACCATTTAGTAACACATTTCATGATCCATCCAATCCATAAATCCTATAAACCCAGCTTACAAAGTAGAACTTCCAGGAATTCCTATCTCACATTTTTCATAAGCTATTGCCATGTAGAGTTTGATTGCCGCATAATTTTTGTTTGACTTACGATTTTTCTAAAAGAAAAAACCACCTTGTGTGCTAAAATAACATACTAATGAATAAACCTTCCTTTAACAAAGTTTGACTATATTAGATGAAATCTTTAAGGACTGACTTCAACCTTTTTGTCGGAATAAAAGAAATAATCTTGTAGTCGAAATTAAAACATGATATGGGTTGATAATCAACCACCTTCTCTTGTATGTCACCCTTTGGAACCATGTTGATGGTTGTCTTGTTAAGGGGTCAGATATCCATCTTTCCATTAAAAGAACTCTTAACAATATCCAAAATATCAAACTTGACCACATGCTATATTTTTTTATAGGAGAGTCCTGATATGCCATCTTTGACCTTTGAATAACACATCTTTGACCACTTCAAGCGTTGGAGGGCGGAGAAGTTCAATATTCATGTCGTGTGTCACGTGATATATTCAGCAACCAATAAATCGTTGCTTGCAAATTGGCCTTTGTAGATGTTGTTGTAAAAATCAATGGACATGTCCTTGATCACTTCCGTGTCCTCTACCCATACACCATTACTATATTGTATTCGTGTGATCCTATTCCTTATCCTTTTAAGTCACCGAAGCCTAAAAGAAAGCAGTATGCTTATCCCCTATTTCGACCCAATTTTCTCTTGATCTTACTTTTCAATACGCTTCTTCCTTCGTACAAATATTATTAAGGGATATGGCAATGAATTTAATTTTCATAAGCATCTTCTCTAAGCAGTTTTGATTTTGAAGGATTGTGAGGAGTTTTTGAAGACCTCTGATAAGCAAAGAGTTATTCTTGAAAATCTTCTTACTCCATCTATCAAAGACTCCCAAAATAATTCGTTTGTTCATTCTTCCCCCAATCCCTACAAACCTTCAATGAAGTCTCCGTAATAATGAAGAACGGCCTCCTCGCATGTCACCTCATTTAGCCAAAAATTCTCCATCTTGAATCTCTTAAGAGATCTTTTAAAAGACAGATTAATCGACGACAGTCGGGAAATGGTTTGATCCAATTGGCAGAGGATCTATGAGGGTAACATTTGGAATCCATCTTTGATATACAAGCACTCTATCCAAACAGGTGTTCACATGTTGTTTTACTTCTCTTTGCTTGATCCGGTAAAGAAACAACTCTTAAAAGAAATATCAAAGAAACTATTATAAATTAGAGTAATGATGGGTATCACCCAAAAAGTGATCACCCAAATATCACCTTCCTAGGTGGTCCAATTAAACTGTTTCATATAAGAGAAAGAAAAAAAGTAATTAGGAAAGAGAAACAATTTAACTGGACCACCTAGGAAGGTGATATTTGGGTGATACCTAGCATTACTCTATAAATTATAAAATTGTTTAAAACATCTATATGATTATCATTGGCTGATCCCTTGTTTCTCATATGATTTAGAATAGTAAGTGAAATCTCCAACAATTATTTTAACTCTAAAATTATTTTTAACCATTTTTAATAGCGTATATATAAATCAACTCCATTTTTTATAATTAGGAGCCAATTATTCACGGACTATATGAAATATAATTTTGCAAAGTATTTCCACATTCCCGCCATTTCACCACAGAAAAAAATAACACTCAGCGAAAGGGAAATTACACACAGTGAAAGATAGAGCTACACAAGCGGCGATGACGAAAGCTAGCGGCGATGAGAAATCGTCGGACGGATTAGAGATCATATCTATCGGAAAAATATACAGTGGCCCATGGGACAAGAAGTATTGGAGCTCCTCAAGGGTTCGCTTTCGCCTTCACCTTCACCATCTACTTTTATTGAATATGTATATATTTGTGTGTGTGATGATTGTGATAGTTCTTATATTGTACTATTACGTGTTAATTGTTATTAATCGAACATTGAATTTCAATTAATTTTTTTGAAAATGTGAGCTGAAGTTCATAGAGCTATGAATATAGAGATAATTAATCGAAGAATGCTGATAAATTGGACGCCGTTTAGTGAAATAATAGAATTATCATAGCTTAACCTGCAATATAATTAAATTATATAAGATTTCAATTTTTCATTGTTCTGTCTATTTTCTTAAGATTGAGATTCTTCTGTAGTGTTAAAATCTGTGTTCTATCATGAGCAAAACTAAGAAATTAGCTTCAGGTAGTGCACAATTTGCCTAAACTTTGTTTGATTGGACCAAACACTTGTTGTGTTATTAGATCTATATAGCATTTTTTGTACTATTAAGACTTTGTAATGATATAATAACATTTGGCTTGTGGATGAGCATGGGTAAATTAGTCTTAAATGGAGAATTGTTGTGTTATTAGATCTAGAGATAAACGAAGCATTCATTTGAATTCACTTAATTTTGTTTATATCAGCTAAAACTGTTTTGTAGGGTAAAGAACGTTATCCTTATCCCAGTGGATATAATGCTATTAGGACTCGAAATAATATCACATACAAAATGGAAATTCTAGAAGGTCCTAAAGGGCCTTTATTCAAGGTATATATATCTAAACTCCATAGTAAAAGATGTGTGTTAGTTAGTTAGTTAGTTACTATTAGTACTAAATACCATACACCTATACAGATTAGTTCTACTGATGGAAAGTCATGTTCTGGTCAAACACCTGATATGGCATGGGAATACTTTCAAAAGAAAAGCCCTTCACAAATGAAATTATGGCATGGGAAAAGATTCTCTTGCAAGATAGATGGTGTAGAGGTAGGTTATTTACTAAATAGTTAATACTATTAGTAACTAATTAATGCTCTGAATTATACATATTATGCAGTTTTTTGGGTTCAAAAATGCGTTTGTTCAGAGATTACTGAGAGAATTAGTTGCAAATGTGAGTGAAACTTCAGCACAGAGTTTACACACTCGTGATATCGAGAAAAGTCAACCATCAGAATATGCCGAGTCAACTACATATACGGATCCACCACGTGTAACAAGAAAAAGAAGCAGGAAAGAAAAAGTGATTAATATCAAATCCGTTAGAGTAAATGCTGTACAAAAGGTTACACTAAAAGAAGATAAAAATCATAATTCTGATACAGTAAAATTCGAAGAAACGAATTTCTCTACCTCAGACGAGACTAGTGGGTCCCACGATAGCTTACAAACTATACCAACACCGTTGAACTTGGAAAACACATTAGTTTCTGAAAACTTACAAACAGTCCAAGAAGTTGACATTTCTGCCCCTGATTCTTTTGATTCTCCATCAGGTACTGTACACTATAACTATCTAAATTAGTCTTCATAACTTGTATTTGATAATAAAGTAACAGATTACATACAGATGATTTGTCTATATCCGCTACAAAAATCTCATCAGAAGCTACTTATAATGTGAAAAAAGATATAACTGAAACACATATAGAAGAAGATACAGCTTTATCTATACCTAATTCTTATTCCGAGAAAAATGAATTTGATTCAGTTGGTCAAGAAATAGCTAAATCAATGATGAATGTTTTACTTCCTCGTGCTTTGCCTTTACTAAAAACATTCTCAAGAAAAAGAAAGAAAAATCTTAAGTCTTCGAAAAATTCGCAATCTGGTGAAGAGAATAACAAAATTGAACCCTTGAATGATGATGTGGCATCTATAGGTACATTACTATTATTCTAGTTTTAACTTTTATTACATATTTTTTACTTTTTTTTTTTAATAAATTTGCAGTTATCGAGCACACAGAGATGGATAAAATGGATCTATTAAATAGCCAATTAGTTGTTCAAAATGTTGGTGATACAGATTCGTTTGTTCCTGATACTTTTGATAATTATAATAATAATAATGATTTTAGACAATGTTTAAGTACTCAACTAGGTTGTTTTTCGGAAGATATTTGTCCTAAATCTAATGAGATTACTCATTCTAAGCTAGAGAATTTTGAGGCAAATTCACATAGTTTAGCCAAGGAAGATATAAATGAACAAAACATTGTTTTCGAGAATACACAGTCACATTTTCATGAAATTAAGGAACCCAAACAAGTTTCATATTCAAAAGCTGAGACAAATCTAGATCATAACAAGCTTATTGGTAGTTATAACCATAACAAGCCTATTTCAATGGTACTTTTAAGAATAAACGGGAATTATATACACATATGCACTTTATGTGGTATAAATGAAGATGAAGAAAAAACACTATTTCTCTACAAAGCACCTATAAATGGAGAAAACATGGGATCACCTTCTTTTATCGGTCATGTATCACTCATATTTCCATCTCGTAAATATGTAAGTTAAATTTTCTGTTTACTTTTTACTTTTTACTATAAAATGTTATAAAACTCTTCTTATTTAAACAGGTAAAATCGGAGAAATCTTGTTTACAATTTACCCCAGATGCGAAATATCTTGTCATGTTAAACAACATAAAAACTCCTTATTGCAGGTTAATAATTAAATTAAAGCTTTGTAATATATAAACAATATTAACTCAATTTACCCTCTCAGAGAGGGTAATATTCATTGTCCATGTAGATTATGTAAAGCAGATTTATATGAAGAAAATTCGATTAAAATCGTGCAAGTAAAAGAAGGTTTTGTTTCGATTGTGACTAAATTGAAGACAAGTAAAAATGTGAGGTGTATATTAGTTTACGAGCCTAGTTTTCTTATTGCTTCAGAAGATAATGGGAAGGTTTATTTATGGCTCATGAACTCAAACTGGAGGTTTTTTTTTATTTTTCATTTATTACATTTTTATGGTGTAGAAAATAATTAAACAATGTTTTATGGACTTGTAGTGCAAAAACAGAAGAATGGTTTTTACCTACATCTGATTCTCCAGTTGAGTTAAAGAAAATTCCGAAATCTAAAGGTTTAATTCTTGGTCATAATGGTTTTGGGGAGTTTTTGTTATGGTATGGTTTGTTATACATTTGAAATATTTTAGATTTTTTTTTTTTTTTTTAAATTTGTTTATATGTTATTGTACAGGGATATTTGCAAACGAGTCCTTGTATCGAAGTTTTCTAGTACAAGTACGTTGATTCAACGATTTGTTCCAGTGAGTTATTTTAAATGGAAAAGAAAAGATTTATTTTCTGGTAACACTGATATGGTAGTGTTTGTTAATGAAATAATGGATTCAACTAGAAAGTGTTTTTCTGTAATGAATGAAAATGAAGAAGATAGTGATGACGTGGCGATTTGGGTTCTTATTTCTTCGAATATGGAAACTAATATGCATACAGATTGGAGGCTTGGTTTGTTGGTGAAAAACACAGTGATTATGGGAAGTTCATTGGATTCAAGGTAAGATTATGTTATATAGTTTGTTGAATTTAATTTATGTTATTAATTTTGGTGGGTCCCTCAGGGCTGTGACTGTTGGTGCATCGGTTGGTAATGGGATTATTGGTAGAGATGATGGATTTGTGTATGAGTGTGATTTGTCTAGAGGGGTTAATTTGGGTAGTTTCCATCAATTTAAAGGTACTATTTATGTTTATTTAGAAATATATATTTGTGGTACTTGTTTATTTTCTAAGAAATGAGACACGTGTTGATAGGTGGAAGTATATCATGTATTGCTACTGAAGATTCAGGTGGAGTTTTTGCTATAGCTAGTAATGGAGGTGAGTTGAGGATTTATTTACACTCTTAAACCTCAACTGGGACTAAAATTGTACGAGGTTTGTGTAAAGTGAACAAGTTGATGTATTAGAGTCATAATAGGAGTATGAGGTTTAGTAATTGTTGTAATAAGCTACAAGTTTGGTGGTGATCTTTATTGGTCACTGAAAATTGTGAATTTCATTGTATGATACTTTTGAAAGTAAATGTATAATATAACCACTCATGTAATTTTTTTTTTTTTTTGCATACATAAGAGGCTATAAAGCCGTTACAATCAAGCGATTACATATAGATCAAAGATCTTATTGACTATCTAGCACAACTCTAGCAGTTGCACACTCTCTTTTATCTTTTATCTCTTGTAATCAATTTCCAAAGGTACTCGGGAGGTTCGTTCAACGTTGTAGGCTGAATATTTATCGTTGCCCCTTCCTTTGCTAATATATCCGCACAAAGGTTGGCTTCTCGAAAGACATGATTAAGCTCAATTTTAGGGAATCTTCTTAACAATGCATAGCACTCCTTGATCATTGAAACAGTGCGACTACCTAAGTTCCCACCGCCCTTCACTAGCGCATGGAACTTCCCCGAGTCCATCTCATTACGAGTTGAGCTCCCACCGCCCTTCACTAGCGCGTGGAGCTCCTCCGAATCTGTTTCAATAATCATTTCAGTATAACCAATATTACAAGCCCACCTTAGGCCAAAGTTCAATGCTATCAATTCTGAAACTAGAGGGGATAATATAGAACATGAACCCATGAAGCCCGAGATAAACGTGCCATACTTATCTCGTATTAAACCTCCAATACCCGCTAAATTTCTCGAAGCGATGAAACTTCCATCGATATTCATTTTAACACCCTTGGTAGGTTTTACCCACTTGATCATTACATTATTCGCTACTTTAATTATACCTCCGTCTATTGATTTGCCCCATGCTAATATAAAAGAACCTGCCAAGGAAAGAATTTCCTTTTTGAGTTCAAGGACAGGAGGCATATTAATCTCTTCGTTAAAAACCACTAAGCTTCGTTTAGTCCAAATTATCCATAACGCGGAGGCAAATATATAAGGCCATTCTAATCCATCAAGTCTCGTCTTTGAACGAAGGTGACTAGTGATCCAGGTCTTGATTCCCGCCGAAACAGCTGCTGCAGCAGCGCTAGCAGCTCCAAGCTGCACCTGTATTACCCGATAATCTGCAGAAAAGTTGCTGTCACGGCTTTGTTGCCACTCAGTGTTAAGCTTCCACAGCAGGTCCCTGTCGCCACTGCTCATTCTTCCCAGTTCCTCACGCTCCAGGTCCAAGCTCGCACCAGCAGACCAGATTTGTTCCTCAGTCCTGGACTGCATACTCCACGCTCCTGGACTGCATCGAGCCATGCTCCTTGCTCCTGGACTGCATCGAGCACCATTTGATGCTTGTTCTTCACCTGAAACAAAACCCAATGAATTCCATACCGAGACAGCTATTTTACATTTTAAAAAAAGGTGGATGAGGTCTTCCCTTTCCGCTCCGCACACACTACACGCTTTTGTCTCTATCACGTTCCGTTTGTAAAGATTTTCTCCCGTAGCGATTCGATTAAGTACTATTCTCCACAAAAAGACTCGTAACTTTTGCGAAACTTTTAGCTTCCATATGAGATCCCATTTGAATGATGTATCCAAATCCATATTCTCCATACTCAAGAAAGCTGATTTAACCGTAAAAAGGCCTGATTCGTTATATTTCCAACCTATTCTAGCTCCATCATCATCGCCTAACTCAACAAAACCCTCTCGAAAAGCTTCCACTCCCGCAAGTATAGCCTTACAAATATTCGACTCACTTCCATTTAAGGACCGATTAAGTAAGCCATTCTTGAAGTATTTGCACTTAAAAACATCCACCCAAACAACTGATTGTTCTCCCTGGAGTATTTTCCACCCTAACTTTGCTAACAAAGATAAGTTATACCTTTCGGCACTTCTTATACCAAGACCACCATTTGTCTTTATCTTACACACTTGATCCCATGATACCCAATGTACTTTTCTCTCGGCATTAGAAGACCCCCAAATAAAATCCCTCACCACCCTATCAATTTCCTTACACACGTACTTAGGCAATTTCAAGACTTGCATTTGATATACGGGCATCGCATTCAACACTGACTGAGCTAGTGTGACACGCCCCGCAAGTGTCAAAGTTTTCGTCTTCCATGCGGCTAGTTTACCCCTCATTTTCTCCACAATACCTTTATAAAACCCCTTCGGTAACCGGCCGGACAGAATAGGGACACCCAAGTAAGTACCAAAAGAATTACTATGGCAAAATCCACTAGCCAAAGCTAGTTCTTTTTGTACTTGTTCCGGGACATTCGAAGAAAAATAGATCAGCGATTTATCCGCACTAATCGTTTGTCCAGCTTCCTTACAGAACCTATCCATCGTTTCTTGAATAACTTGTACCTGCATCAAAGACGCCTCACCAAACAAGATTAGATCATCCGCAAAAAATAGATGTGATAATTTAGGCCCTTGACGCCCAACACGAATTTCATTCCAACGTCCCGAATTGCATAGTCCCTGGATTAATAGAGATAACCGCTCCATGCACATAACGAAAATATACGGTGACAGCGGGTCCCCTTGACGGATTCCACGATGTGGGGTAAACGGCTCAAGAGGCTCCCCATTCCAAAGGACACTCATTTCGTTCTCCTTCATACTAGACAAGATAAGCTTTATCCAACTCTCCGGAAGCCCAAAATATCTGATAGTTTCTTCAATAAACTCCCATCTAATTTTATCATATGCTTTCGCGAGATCAATCTTTACCGCCATAATTCCCTTTTTCCCTTGAAGATGGCGCATTTTATGATCCACCTCCCGAACAAGCACCACATTATCCACTGTTGAGCGACCTGGTAAAAAGCTACTTTGACAAGGACCAACAATATTAGATAGAATAGGCCTTAGTCTATTGACCATTGCCTTCATAACAAATTTAACTGGAGAATTAATAAGACTAATAGGACGAAATAAACGTACCCGGTTCGGGTCTGGCACCTTTGGAATAAGATGTATGAGCGTACCGTTCAGACCCGAAGGAAAGTGGCCCGTATTAATTGCATCTCGAACCATCTTACAAATAGAAGGTCCAACCGAAGCCCAGCATTTCTGATAAAAGGCTGCTGACATACCATCTGGCCCAGGAGCTTTATTTGGGTTAGATTGGAAGACCACGATCCGTATTTCTTCATCCGAAAAGGGTAATTCCAAATCTCTCTTAGCCTCCCCATCTATAGGACCTATAAATGGCAGGGCGTACCCTTCCATTAGGTCTTCCGGTTCAGCATAAAGGGACTCAAAATAACTCCGGACTAGTTGTTTCAAGCCCTCTTCCTCTTCTACCCAAATATCTAATTCATTCAATAACCTCATACACTGCGCCTTCTTCTTTCGAATTGACGCTGCAACTTGGTAGAAACGTGTATTCCTATCCCCTGACTCTATCCATTTGCTTCTCGATTTCTGAAAATACATAGCTTCTTCTTGGTCGAGAATACTTTCATATTCCTTCGCTAATTTCAGCCCCATAAAACGAAGAGACGAATTATAAGAGACCTGTAATGATTTCTGGATGCCTCTAATTCTCGCGGTTAGTTCTCTTTTCTTGCGGTTTAAGTCCCCAAACACCTCCATTTTCCATTTTTTAATTTGATTCTGGATATCCACTATACTCTCTCCTAAACCCACATTATTACCATTCCAATTCTCATTCACAAAATCTAAAAAGCCTTTGTGCAGATACCAAGCTATTTCAAACCTGAAACGTCGCGAATTCACCATCTGTCTCTGATTTGGACAAACTTGTATTAATATTGGCATATGATCCGAATGTACCCTGGCCAAATGAATAACCCGTGTATTCGGAAATTGCAACTGTCACTCTACATTACCATAAGCTCTATCAAGGCGTTCTAATATTCTCTGTCCCTTATTCCACGAGTCACTCCAAGTATACCGAGGGCCCTCAAATCCGAGGTCAATCAACCCACAGCTGTGTCTCCATTCTTCAAATTTTTCCATTCTTCTAGATACTCCCGGTGTCCCGCCTCTTTTATCTATTTCCAAACCCACCTGGTTGAAGTCTCCGGCAACTAGCCATGGCGATTGTATATTATGGAAAGCATGGTGAAGCGCATCCCATAATAAATCTCGCTGTTTGTAATCCGGATTTGCATACACAGCTGAAAAAATCCACGACTTACATCCCATCTGGCTTACTTCCACGTTTATAACTTGGCGCCCAGCTGATAGGACTTTTACATTTACATTCGAGTCGTTCCATATCAACCAGATTCCACCTCTGTAACATTCCGAGTCAACTCTAACTGAATTATCCTTTTGTAACGAATTGATCACCTTGGTTGCCGTTGCACCGCTAATACGTGGTTCAACAATTACTGTAAGCCACACATTATTATTTATCATCATATCGCGTAAAACTTGTCTGAAACGTGCTTTCGCCGCTCCGTAACAATTCCAAATCAAAATATTTATGGGATGTTTTGAATTTTCCCAGGAAGTATCTGCAACATTTAACAAATTCATTAAATATAAAGTTTAAATTAATTCAGTACCTCATGGCGCAACTAGGCGCGAGCCTCCATCTCTACATCTCCGTCTTGTCTCTGCGCTTCTTGTTCCTGATCTGGCGAACAGGTTTTTGCAGTTTCTGGAACTTGACTTTCCATCCATGGAGGTTCCTCATACTCGCCATATGTTGTTGTGTCCCATAAAGGGTCTGGCGTCATGTTGCTGGTGTCCACTCCAGGAGGACTAGCGCAAGGACTAGGTGGGTCCAGTCCAGCAGTTTCGGTAATTAGAATAGGTCTGTGTTGTGGAGTTGCAGGCCCATTATCAAAAGGAATTAACTTTGCATTATTTGCAAAGAAGTCCCAGTCACCTTTGCCCCCTTCTGTAATAGCTACAGCCACCAAACCTTCAACTTCCCCACCTATTTCTACCCCAGCCGAGGGCCTGCTGCTCTCCCCCACATCTGAATTTTTTTTATTGTTGCACCTTCCATTATTAACAGTAACACTTACCTCTTTTGTACCTCGTTTGCTCGATTTTTTGCTCCCCTTATTAACCACATTTTGTACCTCTTCTTGACCCGCCTCGCACACTTCAACTTCATCCACCAAGACCTTCCTCTGTTCAAAGTTTGGGGATGTAATTACTCCATGCCCTTTAGTTCCCCCTACTTTTTTATTGCCCGTAGAAGCCCATGAAACACCCTTACCTTTATTAGAGTTTGATTTAGTACCCGAAGTTTGACCTCTGCTCTGTATACTTTGCGCATTTGGACGTGTCTCACTTATATTTTCTTCCATCCTTAGTGCCTCGAAACGCGTCCCAAAATTATTATTTACCTGAATTTTACTCACGTTATTCGCCCCGTTTCTCCCACCACCTCTATTTCCTCGCCTAACCGTCATCCATTCTCCGTACTTTTCTTTAACCTCCGTCACCTCCACAACATCCTCTACCATCACCTCTTTTCCTTTCGCAGTAGACCTATCTTCTTCCATTCTATCCGTTACATTAGGCGGGCAATTTTCTTTTTTGTGTCCAAACTTGCCACATTCGAAACAAATCAAATGCAGGCCTTCATATTCAACCTTACATATATCTGAGCCAATTCTTACCTCTGGTTCTAGGGGTTTTTTCAAATCCAATTCAATAGCTAACCTTGCATAGTTACCCCTTAAGCGACCTTTAGTCATCGGATCAATCTTGATGGTACGGCCTAGTTTATCTCCTATTTTCCTCAAAATGCGCGCGGTGTAATTTTGCATACCCACATTCGAGATCCTTACCCATGCAGTCGTTGTTGTTATTGAATTAGATGTTGCATTAAACTTCGGGGTCCATTCTCTAACAATCAGATAATGATCTAGGATCATCCATGGTCCACCCGAAAGCGCGAACTCGAAATCATCCCTCTGTTCAAATTTTACCATGTAATACCCAAATCCTACATCAACGAGTTCAAAATGACCTTTTGGAGCCCAAATTTGTCTTAGTTTCGAGTGTAGATACGTGAAACCAACTTCCCTACCCAATAGCCTAATCACAGCAGTATTACGCCATAGTCTAATCCCTTCGTGTATCTCATCTCTAGTCCTAATAACTGTTGGTATTGAATCACATATTATACCTTCGTCGTCATCCTCAATTAGTTCTTCTAGTTCTAAAAAGTCATCCTCCCTCAAAGCATTATTAACCTTACTCTCATCCCTATCTTCTATAATCGGAATGATAATATTGTTCCCGGTTAATGTCCCCTTCCACCCACCTAAACTAGGCTTATTAAACGGTCCAGGGATGTTACCTTTAGGCGCTCCAGGAATGTTCGTTGGGTTTGCTACAGGCGCTGCAGTTCTCGAGTTTGGTGACGAATTGTTCGCTGTAATCGCAATTGGTCCTTCAAGGTTCGCACGCGACCTCTTACCCGTTCGTCCCCCACGATTCGCATCCGCCAATTCTGGAAAATCAACCATTTGGTGATCATGATCGTTGTCCTCGCTGATTTTTTCTGTCATGGTGTTGTTGTGATTAATCACGTTCGTATTTTCCATTGATTCTTCAGGTGGTTGCCCTGGAACGGGCTCGCCGCCGGCCACAGAAGGCGCAGCAGCCATGGTGATGCAGAAATCTGTTATTTTTGAACGAAAAAAGTGGAGCTAAAAGAGACGTTGCAGAGCGTTTTTTTTTTTTAAAATTTTGTTACTCATGTAATTTTACTCTATTATGAATGTATGTTTAAATTTAACTCATGATTTTATTCGGTGGTCAAGTAAAACATGTGCTTAACCGTACATGTTACTACAATTTATCCTTAATTACTTGCAAAGAGAACTCAAATTAGTGATATTGGAGTTATGGGATTAATATTTAAACGAGTTGAGGACTTTAGCTAAAACTGAATAGATTTGTAATGCAATGAGTACGAGCGAAAATAACATTACAACTAAAATCATAAACTTAGACACCAAAAAATTAACTTAAACGAAACTCAAATATTAAACCACTACTAAAACTCATAAATAAATCTACTTTTTCAAGTCCTCAGAATCTTCTCCAGAAGGGTTAAGTTCATCCCAAGCTTCAATCCAAGTAACCATAGCATCAGCCAACTTCACAAAATACGGATCAATCTTTGCTAATTTATCCTTAACCTGTTTCGCAAGCTCAATATAGCAATGTTGAACCGTAGTACACTCCTTAGAAAGAGTAGCCGAACTGAAAAACGGAATAATCTCCTCTTGCCAGAATATCCCATTATATTCCTTCTTCAAATTCACAAACGGGTTACTCGCTTTACTATGCCAGATATATGGTAAACCCGTTTTAATTCCCAAGCCCAAATGATCACATATCACCTTCGTACACCAACCCGCCCACATATCATCGTAACGCCCTATTGGTTGTCCATCACCCATAAGCCCGAAATACATCGCCGGGCCGATCAGTTCACGGTTGAACGCTAAATTCATACCACACATAGGGAATAGAGTACCCTTTGGGATTGTCATAACCGCATCAACGTATCTGAAACAGGGAAAAAAAGTTTAAGGTAAGAGTTAGTTTGTACTAGGTTTGGAGATATATATGTACATTACCTAGTATTCCTTTCGTGAGGCTTGACAAGTTGAGTTGGTGCATCATAATCAGGAATATTCAACCAAAGTCCATGAGAAACAGCTGTAGGGGCACCTTCACGCATGCTAAAAGGGTAACCACGAACAAAATCAGTTCCATCTCTGTATGGATCATAGAGAGTGTTGAAGAAGTAAGGAGTTGATGGGCTTAAGAGATTCTTGATATGTTGCTCAAGAGCATTGATATCTTCTCCAGATGGGTTTTTAGCTACCTATACATTCAAGTAGATCACGTATTTAGTAAATCTATGGTTGTAACATTAAAAATTACTCCAATTTTAAATCCAAAATTACACCAAGATTCAATTTTCCAACATAAAAAACAAAAGGGTGTCCGTAAAATCGCATAAAAAGTAAAAAAAAAACACTAGGTAAAAAATCAAAAGGGTAATAATAATAAGATAAACTTACAAAGCAGTCATCATCAATGGTATAGATATACTTCTTTCTCGAAACCATGTAGCCAAAGCAACGACAAGCAGAGTCTTTGAAGGAGATACAGGAAGCTTTAGGACCCAAAATTCTGTTAATATCATTGCGATTGTAAAGCTCGTAGTCAAAGCCTTGAGGGACATTAATGACCTTTGAAGGATCACCATCTTGGACTATGATGAGATGGTAAGATTGAAAGAAAGGTCTCCACTGTTCTAAGAAATCAAGGTTTCGTATGGTTGGGATTACTATATCAAGCTCATCTTTCAACAGTGGTGTTGATGCTGCCATTGTATGTATGTGTTTTGGTTTAAGATTGTGAGAGAGAGATTGAGTGTATGATAAACGGTGGTCTTTGTGTTTATTATATAGTGTCAGATGGACAGATGTAGTTGAATTGTATTACAACTTGGTTTTTCAATGTTGGAATTTTACCTAAAGAGGTCACGATTTGGAACAAAAAAGAAGGTCACGATATCGTCAAGGAGTCAACTTCGTAGAAAGCGCAAGTTTCGTATCTATTCTTTTTTATGTTTTTTTAATTAGTTAATTATGTGAAACAAGATTTTATTTCAATTTTATAATAGAAAGTATTTTTAACCATTTAAACAGCTCTCTTACTATTATTATTAAGAAAATATTTTTTGGAGTTAAAAATAAGTGTAATTTTGATGAAAGCCACTATAAAGAACTTAGTGCTTGTTTTGCAAAGAACATATTCTCCATTTTACCTTATTGTTGACATTTTGAACAAAGATAAAATAAAATCAATAATGAAATCAAATCTTAAAATTAAAATCTTTTTGCCAACATTGTCCAATCTATTCTCCCGTACTCCAACTTCCATCGAAGTTTCACAAGTAATAGAAGTTAATGCCCGATGCTCAATTTCAGTTGAGGTTGGTTGTTTCTTACTCCTCCAATGAATCAAAGAATAAAAAACAAATCCAATAACACTCCTTCTTGTATCAATACAACCAGATTAGTCACTATCTGAAACAGCCTTAAGTTGGATAGAAGATGAATCTGGAAAGAAAAAACCTTAATATGCAGTAGCTTAAATGTATCTGGGGACTCTTTGAGCAGCTTGGATGTGTACAATAGAAGGCTTTGAAGAGAATTCACTCAGAGTAAAAAAATATGCAAAGTTAGGTCTAGTAATGGTTAAGTAAACCAATGTTTCAATAAATCTCCTATAACTTTCAAGAAAATATGATCTCGATGCATATAATCTAATGTAGGTTCCACAGGCAATGCAACGGGTTTAGAACCAAAACACTACACTCTTCAAGAATATCTAATGCAAATTTTCTTTGATATATTGAGATACCCTCATTTTCTAGCAATTCAAATACCAAGTAAAAGTTTGAGTTATCCTAAGTCCTCAATAGTGAAAGTTTTGTGCGGGAAAGACTTGAGAGAGATGATATCTTTAAGAGAATCACTTATGAGAATAATATCATCCATACAAACAAGAAATGATATAAATGTAGAAAGAGATAACTTCGTGAATAAAGAACAACCACTATCGGCTTGAAAGAAACCATAAGAGAGTAAAACAGAAGAAAGTTTTGCAAGCCATTGCCTTAAAGCTTGTTTTAGACCATGAAGCCAATTTAGCAACCAATAAATTGGGTGAGGATGATTCTTTAAACCATGAGGAACAACCCTATTAAATTCCTCATCCAACTCACCACAAAGGAAGACAACCTTTTATTGAAGTAAGAATAAGTAGTAATCTTATAGAAATAATATTGACAACAAAAGAAAAAGTTTCAAATAAATCCAATCATTCTTGTTGATTGTATCCTTTAGAAACAAGCCTTCATTTTGTGTATCTCAAGAGATCCATCAACCTTGAACTTGAGTTTAGAAACACATTTGCAACCATTAGGCTTTATAGACTCAATATATTCTACAATATCTTGTGTATTATGTGATTCCTAAGAAAGTAATCCAGGATTAATAGAATTATCCATTCAAGAAGAAAGATGTTTGTTTATAAGAGGTAGGATCAGTGTTTATAGAAATAGAAGCAATGAAATGTAAGTAAGACTAAGACAACCTATTTGTGCTCAAGAAAGAAGAAATGGGATAGGAAATACCTAGTGCAAATGATCCAACAACTAAAAAAGATTGAAGATAGTTATGAGAAACTAAGGCAAGTGAACCACAAAAGTAATCATTAAGGTATGGAGGAATGTATTTTTGGCTAGTAGGTTTGGATATAGTATTAGGTTAAGGTGAAGGAGAAGGTGTATAAGAGTCATTTGCAGAAGGAGGAGGAAATGAGTCAATACATATTAAAAGAGGAAATTACAAATAGAATCCTAAATCAGCCAAAACTTATTTTTAAAGTCCTACCTAGTTAGATCTTCTTATTAAGTCCTTAGTTGGTCTTTTAGTTACTCAACATTACCTTATTACCCCTGAGAATAGTTACCTTCGTCATGGGTACGCGCACAACAATTTTTTACCTTATTAAATTTTATAGTTACCTTCGTCATGGGTACGCGCACAACAGGTTTTTACCTTATTAAATTTTATTAAGTCCATATTTTATTAAGTCCTTCAATGGCCTGTCCAATAGATGGGAACGTGTACAATAGGAAATACGTTATCATGGGAACGCGTACAATAGGAAACTAGGTATCATGGGAACGTGTACAATAGGAAACCAGGTATCATGGGAACGTGTACAATAGGAAATAAAGTCTCATGGGAACGTGCACAATAGGAAATAAGGTCTCATGGGAGCGTGCACATTGTGATATACAGTGGACCAGGTACGTGCACAGAAGCAATAACAAAGGATTTCTAAGTCATTGACCAAATACAGGCTCATGGGAACGTGGACATTGCCTGATCTAGATGGGGCTGTACACAGATGGGTTTGACTTTGACTGAATTGCAACCAGGTTCACCACCACCATCAGGGAGCCGGACCTGCAAATAAACAAAAATATATTAAATAATCAAAAATAAAAAATAAAACAAAACCTAATAAAATCATCTAACAGATCTGGATCTGGATCCAGATTTGCTGCAGCAGTCAAGGGGCTGTACCCATCTACCTGCAAAAGAAAACAAATGACAAATAAAAGGCACGAAAGGCAGCAATGGTGGCGAAATGAGACTCACCCACCCGGGTCTGTACCCATTTGCAGTGTGAATCTGGTCCAGATCGATGGCCATGAAGATGAAGAGATGGTGTAGATGGCAGTGGATCTGTTGGTGGTGCAGCAGTTGTGCTGGCGAGATTAACAACAGCGACGACGGTCCAGTGGTGGCGGATCTGCGGTAGTGTTGAAGATGTACCCACTGGGGCTGTACCAAGTTCGTATGGTCAGAAGGATTTACTTGATAGTGATGTTGTAGATCTGAGACTCCTGAAGATGGTAATGTTGAGGGGTATTGTTGCAGACCTGAGAATCGTGAAGATGGTGTTGTTGAGGGGTGTTTTTGCAGATGTAGAGTGGCGCCAGAACTGGGAGGTTGCTGTTGCTCCGATTGCTGCTGTTGCTGCTGCTCCGGTTTGCTGCATCGATGGTTGCTGCTGCGCAGAAGAAGGATGGTGGTGCTATGGTGAGCGTGAGGTATGGTGGGGAAGGTGTGCTGCTGGGGGGGGGGGGGGGGTTAGGAGAGATAAGAGGGAGAGTATATGGTTTTACAGGAGAGAGAAGAGAGGGGGGTGGGGGTGGGTTTCAGATTCGAAACCTAATCGGAAGGGGGAATGGGTTTCTTAGGTTCACTGTGATACAGGTATAGATATAGAGGGAGGGGTATTATTGGGTTTTCTGGTATTTAGTTAGATAGGAAAGAGTTAGTTAGGGGTGGGACTTTTTTTATAAACCTTATGTTGTAGTGGGCTCTTATTTATAATTGCCCCATATTAAAAAGATATATAACTTGAAGAAAAGGGCAAAAAATGAGTAGAAGAGATAGAAAAGGGGGGGGGGGGAATAAGAAAGTATGAAGATAACAAGGGGGTGAAAGGTAAGCAACATGGAAAATATCTCCATGAAAGACAACATTTACGGATATGAGAACTTTTTGAAAAGAGATATCAAGAAGTTTGCGTCGTTTATTATAAGGTGCATAACTCAAAAGAACACATTTAACGACTCTTAAATCAAATATGGATATACTATTAAGCAATGTAGAAGCATAATAAAGGGAGCCAAAAACTCTGAGATGAGTCAGGGTACTTGATTTATTGTATAAGACTTCATAAGGTAAAACATTGTTATGTAAAAGGGTAGGAAGTCTGGTGATAATATGTGCAATAATTAGTATAGATTTAGACTAATATTGAAGGTGTAGGTTTGATTAAAACATCAAGGCTCTAAAGTACTAAGTAGGTATTGGTGTTCTTTTAACAAGACCATTTTGTTGAGGAGTTTCAACACAATTTAGTTGATGAATAATGACAAAAGAGGTATAAAAGTCAAGTATGGTAAACTCATGTCCATTATCTAATCTATGAGCTTTGATTTTGACATTAGTATGAGTAAGAATAAGGTTATAAAAGGCAAGAAGACATTTGTGAAATTCAAATTTTATTGCAAGAAAGTATATCCAAGTACATCTTGAAAATTCATCAACAATAGTAAGAAAATACTTATGCCCTGAATGAGAAAACTTTGAAAGGACCCCAAATATCACAATTGATTAAATAAAGAACACGGGAAGATTGAAACAAGGAAATAAGAAATGAGAGTTTCTTTTGTTTTGCAAAATGACATACATCACAAATAGGTTAAGAAAGAAAAGAGATAGAAGGATCAATCTTCTTTAAAGAAGAAAGTCTAGCATGAGAGACATATCTAAGCCTTGAGTTCCATTTGTCAAAGTTTATAGGTGTAGAAACAAAAGAGGAAGAAGGTAATAGAATAGGTGAATGAATGTGGTACAAGCCATGCTTCTCATATGAAATCCCAATCATCTTTTTAGTTATTTGATCCTACAAATAACAACAAGAATGAAAGAAAGAAACAACAATATAAGAATCTTTAGTAAGTTTATAAATAGAGATAAAACTATACTGAAATAGAGTAACACAAAGAACATTAAAAAGAACAATTGTAGGGTGAGACTGACTTGACAAATGTGAGTAGCTTTAACAATTTTATAATTAGGTAAGGTGATAGGTATACAAACAAGAGTAGGAGGAATAACGTAAAGAGAAGGAGAACAAATCAAATGATTCGTAACACCTCTATCAAGAATCCAAGAAGAATAAGAGAAAGAAGTTTTACCATGAGCACTAGGCAGATGATGCACAACCAAGGGTGGAGAAATTTAAGAAGGTGGGGGTGAATATACCAAAGCAATTAGTTTGTTGAATTCCTCTACAATGAAAGAATAAAGAGAATATTCCACATGTTGATCCATGCAATTAGGAGACTCAATTGTAAGATCACCATTGACGATAAATATCGATGAATAAAGAGCAAGGCCAGTAACCAGTTGGGTTAGCTCAACTGGCCAAGCCTTACTATTTTTTCAGCACTTAAACGGTGTAAAGTGAGAGGTGTAAGGTTCAAACCCCTCCTTGAACATGGGTAACCTAATTCTAATTTACATGGGGTATGCATAAAGAGGTTTGTATATTTTTGTGTGATTAGTCGTGGTGCGCGCAAGCTGGTCTGGACCACCGACCACCCACGTACCTAAATAAAGAAAGATTAAAGAGATCACTTCCCTGTAGGTCTTGTCTAGCCAGGTGAACAACCAAGAAGTTGTAAGAATACTATCAAGGATATGACATGTAAATCTATGATGTGTGCATATATTTTTCTTCTTATCACCATAAAAAGGAGATTTAGGAGCTTGTTTTGAAATTGAAAAACGTGTTGGAAAAGAAAAAGCAGTAAATAAGCATTCACTCTCTTCTTGAAGCATCATATAACAAACATAGTTCATAAATATCGTTGTATTCATGAGGAAAATTTAAATTCTAACAACAAAAAAAGAGTCATTTAACCTAGCGATAATTTTGAGAACAAAATCAGTTTGTTGGCATTTGATTAATAAGTTCATTTAGCCACAAGAATAAGAAAGCACTGGAAAAAATTAAATGTATTCACCTCAAAATGTCTTAAATAGAATAAAAAAAATCAAAAATTGAGTTGTTACCTTGTGAGACGGATCTAAAAGAACGTTTAAGATGCAAAACAAGGTCCATTACTTTTACAAAAACGTATTTTCAACTTATTCCAAAAATCAACATCTGAATTGACGTATAATAAACTATCTCGAGTGTCTTTAGAAAGTGAGTTTAAGAGCCAAGAGAGAATAAGTTTATTTTCTCATGTCCATGCTGTAAATAATAACAAACCAGTCAATGATGGAATAGAGATTGAACTATCAACTGAGAGAGCAATTTCTATATCACGAGTCCAAGATAGGTAGTTATCTCCATTAAGAGCCTCCAAAACCAGATAAACACCGTTATTCTCACTAAGATGAAGATAATGTGGGTTAGAAAAATCTTCAGTTGGAGAAATCGATTATATAGAGGAAGCCATAGCCGAGAGTAGTTTTCAAAAAGTTACAACAGAAAAGGTTTAGTTGACATCTGATACCATATCAATATACTTGGCAGTCATTAATGGTGCTTAAAGCTTTTAGTGTTAGTAGCAGAAAAAAAAAGACATATCAAGATAGAGTTTTAAGAGTTTATGTTATTAGTATATCTCAAAGTAGAATACACTTAAATGCATATTTTTGTGTATGCTACCTCATCGACTTAGATTTTAATCTAAACTACTAATAACAACTAAGCGTAACAACCAAGCAAGATGCTAATAAACTAACTAACTAAATACTATGTTATCTTATTAACACAAGAAGGTTTCTAAACTTCTTTGTCTTGTATTTTTTGTAGTTGTAATTATCTATTTCAACTACTATACTCCAAGAGTCCCTAACATAATTCCTATCTCCTCCAAAACCAACTTCCAAAAGCCAATGTTGGGAATTTTCTCTCAATGACCATGACACATCTTTAATATGAGGTATACCACGTATTTTGACAAATTATGTTTGACCCTCAAATCTTGTTTCAAAAAGCGCTACTCCTTCAATATCTACAAATTATTTGATAGTTATCATTCGCATGCTTCGCCTTCCTTCAATTAAGGGTGTTGCTAGAGTTTTCGACGTTGTTTGATAACTATCCTCCACATGCCTTGTCTTCCTTGAGGGTGTTGCTAGAGTTTTTGACGTCGACGACTATAAGTATATTTAAAGATCTGGACCCAAAGTATTCTTCCTTGAAAGTTTGTTGGATGATTGTTGGAGTAAGTAATATCATATTTAATGTGGAGGATTGTAACTTTATTGATAGTTCAAAATTAGTAGTGAATGTTTTAAAGATTTCGATTTTATTAGTTTTTGGGATTTGTATCCAATAATATTTTTTTTGGACAGAATAGTTTGTTTACTACTAGGGTCGTAAATGAGCCAGGCCGAATACTAGATGTACATACTTGTTTGTTTAATTTTTCGAGTCGAGCCGAGCTCAAATTTAAACAAGCCGAGTCGAGCCGAGTTTAAATTTAAACGAGCCGAGCCCGACCTTCCAGTGATCCAAATCAGAAATGTTAGAATTTGTTTGTTTAACTTATAGAAGACTTTCATGATGTGTGGTATGAATATATGAAACATAACATTAATGAAAAAATAAATGTCTAAAGAAATTAAAAATATCCAGTTTGATATTGAAAGTTTAATAATATATTTATAAGTAGATAATATATTAACTTATAATTCATAATTTTAAACGAGCTCACGAGCCGACCGCGAGCGGACTCGTTTACATATCGAGTTTAAAATGGAGCTTGAGTTTGAGCTTATTTATATTCGAGCCGGTCTCGAACGAGTTTTTTTTCAAGCCAAATTTAAGCTGTTTACAAGTGACTTGGTTTATTTACGACCCAATTTACTACAATTTGACATTTTTTTTGTCAACACTACAATTTGACATAAACTATGTGAAAAGATATAATTGCATTTAGATATTTTTGGTTCAATATTTTTAAAAATAGCATGTGTACAGAAAAAATTGAATGTATGGGTCTTTCTTTTGAAATTTGAAATTTCTCTTGTAAGCGTCAATACATTATTTTTGGTATACAGTTCTTACAATTAAAAATAAATTAAAAAATAATAATATATTTCAAAGTGGACTAGTCATTATTGTTCGAAAATATCCACAATTGTGACTATGAAAAAAATGGTCTGGTCAATTAACAATTTAGGAGAAAAAGAAAGCAAAAGGACAAGTAGCAAGCAAATAGGAGATGACCAGAATTCGTATCAACCCAACTGTTGATTTTTTTTTTTTTTTTTGAAGAAACTGTTGAACTTTTGAAAAAGATGTTTTATGTAATTGTGCCAAACTCCGTCTAAAAAAAAAAAAATTGTGCCAAACTAATTCAAAGAAAAGGTCAATTATATTGTTTGAATTACAAATCTACTTGCCTTTGGGAGATTTGCAAGTGACAATTCTTGTTATTTAAGTATTTACTTTATTTTAGATCAAAGGCAAAAAAGAAAAATATGTAGTATTGTGTATTATAATGTAGAAGATGTTCAGATGAATAACTATTTTAGTGACTAAAATATTCTATAATAATCAAGAAATTTCAAATCAAATTTAACATGAATTAAATAGTTTATCTAATGTAATGAGGAGTATATGGTTCTATACCCAAGTTTAAAATATCTTAAAATATTCTTAACCATAATTTTAGTATTATAAAAAATCTTTGCGCAATTACGAATTTGATTAATAAGGTTAATGCAGTCATTCTTAATCTCTACTATGCCTTTTGGGTACTTAGCAGCAATAAGACAAGCTTCTAAAAGTCCTTAAGCCTCAGCTTCTATGACAGATGACCACGATCTTCTTTGCAATTTCTTCAATTAAACTACCTGTGGAATCCCTAACTAAACCAGCAAAAGCAGCTTGGTTAGTACTTAAATTTACAGAATCATCGCAATTAATTTTAACAAAACCTGGTAAAGGAGGAATCCAAGAACCAAGTCTATCAGATAAAGGATTAATTTTCCCATTCTGATTAGGTATCTCATACATATCATCTGATATGTTCAAAGTAGAAATATTATTCATGTTTCTATCATGTGAATTCACATTTGAATTTGACTTTGACTTTGAAATAGCCTCACTAGTCAATTTATTTGCTTAATTGAACTCATCATAGACTGATAAGGCACCCTGTAAGATTTTTTTAGGGTTTGGAGTAGTCCCTCTAAAGATAAACTCATTCCTGCTTTTCCAAATGAACCACACAGTAAAAAAGGCAAGTTCTCCCAAGTAAATATTTGATGAATTACTTTGACAAAGACCGAGACTAAGAAATTGTATCCATTTCTTGAAGTTAAAGGAAGGTTCTGTTAAGGTTTTAAAGCAGAAAGGACTGGTCATCTAAACCAGCTCTAGCCCTAGAATAGTGAAGTAAGAGGTGTTCCACATTCTCATCACTAAGACCACAAATAGAGCATATTGCAGATTGAATTGACTTTCTTTTCTTTCTATTCTCATTTGTGGCAAGTCTATTTTCACAACACTTCCATATATAATTCTTAATTTTTGGCATAGTTTTCATATGCCATATAAATTTCCAATCTTTAGAATCAAGTTGAAATGATATACTCCTTTTTTTATTCTTAACCATTTATTCTCTTTGTTGAGCCTTTCAAAGTCTGGTATACATTTCCCTAACTGTAACAACCCCATTATTAGAGTAAATCTAGAAAGGGGAGTCAAGACAGTAAAGAGAAGGAATATATATACTAGAAATGGTTGCTACAACCTCAGAGGCGAATAAAGAGTTAAAAGTATCCATTTTCCAAACTTTATTTTCAAAATCAATAAGCTCAGAAACATGTCTGTAAGTGCAACCAAAAGGTTTGATAATATTGTAATTCTTAGGAATCCAAGAATCTTCCCATATTCTAATAGCAGTATCATCACCCACATTCTACTTTATTTGATTAATAAAATAGTTTCTGCCCTCAATTAAATTCCTCCATCCCCAGGAGCAGTTACTACCAATAACAGCGGTAATAAAGTCACCATAAGGGAAATATTTACCTTTCAGCAATTTATAAAGTAAAGTATCTTTATTATTAAAAAGTTTTCAAGCATTTGATGCAAGTAATGCCAAGTTTCGACAGTGAAACTCCTTGAAGCCTAAACCTCCATATTCATTAGAGTTCATAAGAGTTTGCTATTTGATCCAGTGGCATTTATCTTCCCCTTAGTTGTTCCAATAAAAATTTGAAACTAGGGAAGTTAGATGGGAAGTAACCTTCTTAGGAATCAAGAAAACCAACATTATGAAGTTAGGAATAGCTCCTATAACTGCTTTGACTAGAATTTCCTTCCTACTTTTTGACAACATTTTAGTATCCCATCCTTGAGTGCAGATTGGGTGCCTAAACATAAGCTTAGAGGCTCTTTGTTTAGTATTTGGAGTGTTACTCCTCCCCCCAATTAGCTAACTTATTTGCTAGGGTGTTCAATCCAATAGGGATAGGCTAAGGATGTATTTTGTTTTGTTTTAATGCAAGTTACTTTCGACTAAAAAAAAGTTAAAACAATTATATTAACGGACCACTTATTTGAAAGATGGTGGTGTCATTTACATATTAAATTTTATGATATAATAACTTTTAAATATGTACATGGAGGTTGATCTGTCAACAATATTGAAAGGTATAATATAAGGTTAAGTCCAATAGATTTACAATTGTAACAAAAAGGTATAACTGAGGGTTGAATAATAAAAAATCAGTTGTAACAGGTTACTAATTCTAGCTAAAGCTAGAACAGGAAACCCAATTTTTAAGAAATGTTAGTGACATGTAGTTAGCCCCAATCTCATCCCTAATTTAATTTTTTAATATTTTATATCATTTTCATTAACCAAACAACTTATTACCAACAATCTATTTTATTAATTCAAAACACATTTTTAATAAGAAATCATAATTAATATACTTATATTATTAATTTATTTTATTATTTGAAGACTAATGACTTCGACTATATTTTTTGGATAAAATTTGAAAAATTAATACTTTTAAAATTCTCGTATAGAAATAAATAATAGACATATTATTTAAAAAAATATTATGACAAATAATAATTATATTTAATTACGTGTGGTAATATTTATTAAAAAAATTAATATTAAATATTAAATATATTAATTTAAATTTCAAATATTTGTGTATAAATTTAAAATAGGATTAATGGCCAAGAAACACCTCAAGTTAGAATTAATTCCCCCTCATCCCAATCGTCATTTTTTTGCCCATAAAAGGCACCATATATTTTGTTTTTTCTTTGTTTTTTGTTTATAAAAAGAGTCGTTTAAGTTATGGAAAGTTTCATAGAACTTAAATTTTGAGTTATGGGAAGCTTCCCAAAACTCAGATGTTGAGTTTTGAGAAGTTTCTTATAACTCATTGTTCTTTAAAAAAGACATTATCTTTTACGAGATAGTGGATAAGGCTGCAGGGGTTTATTGAGCATTAACCCTTAAAAATAAACATATACATAAAAAGATATAAATATTTATAAATTATTTAAAATAGAAAAATTGTTGAAATATATTTAAAATAAGATTTGGAGGTTGAAACTGGGGAGCTGTTAGAGTCAAGCTGATTTTCAAGTTTCTATTTGAAAGAAATACCCTATTTGACTCCTAATTCTTGCTTTTCAATCAGGTAACTATTGGACTTAGCCTAACAACATGAAAGAAAAACAGTTTGTCGACATTGTTAGTAAATGAGGAGGCTGAAATATTTTTAAAAAGAACGTGGTTTGACAGCCTCATGTCTCATATATATTTCTCTTTACCCATAAGATATAGAATTTTATTATCTTAAAACGAACTATTACCACCATATCTACATCAATAATATTTATAAAAAAAACTACCTATCAATCTACCTAACACCCAACTATATCTTTGAAGATCACAAGACGTATTAGTCATCCAAAACGAGCAGCAATCTCTTCGTAGATCACAAGACGTATTATTCATCCAAAACGAGCAACAACTTCTTCGTAAATCGCAAGACATATTACAAGGCATATTCTGACACAAAATATTCAATAGAGAGATAAGGGGGCACATTTTAAAAAGTAGATACTAAGCTAACAATAACATTATAAGCATGAAGCAAATCGTGTATTTATTTATTTATTAATATTGGTTCTAATTTTTTGTATAACAAAGTAAAAAAGTAGAATTATATATATTAAAATAGAAAAAAATATTGAAATAAACTTATAATAATATTTCAAATATAAAAAAATTAATATATAGAAATTATTAAAGTAAAATAGTTATAGAGAATTATAATTACTTCCTTAATTTATTTTTATTTGTCTTACTTATTGTGACACAAAGATTAAAAAAGACATTAAATACATCATTTTTTTAATATATTAATCTCATTTATTAAGTATAAGGTCATTTAATACACTATTGTTTTTAATTAATTAGTTAAGGGTGGTATTGGAAAAATTAAAGAAAAAATATTTTAATAATATAAAAAGACAAATATTATTGGATGGAGGAAATATATGAATATGAATTACTAATTGGCCTTCAGCTGTAACAAAACAATACAAAGGTAGCTGGACTTTATCCTAATTAAAAAAGTATATAGGCTTAAAACGAGTGGCAATGTGTATGAAGTTATAATTGCACGTATGAATGTGAGACAAGGACGTGCCTGTATGTAATTTTGGTGCAAGTGTTTGTCCCGCTTTGTCAATTTTCAAATTTGAATAATGTACTCTTCCCTACCTCTCACGAGATCAAATTAGACCAAAAGAATTTGTTGGGTCTTACCAGAGCCGATTCATAGGTACCTTGAGGTATGAAAAAAGATACAATTAATCGGGGTTAGTTTAACTTGTCAAAACGTTAGTTATCATTTTAAGCGGTACACGTTCTAACCGTGTCAATGTCACCGAGTTTAAAAATAGTTAACACATGTAACAAATTAACTTTATCTTGAAATTTATTGGAAATATATATATTTTTTGTAAAACTAGTTTAAGTACATGTAATCTGGCCCAAATTATCTATATTATAAAATAGATTAGATAAAACAAAATAAAATAATATATGTAAAGATAAAAAAGATAATTTGACATTTTAAATAAAGACTTCCCGCGCAAGAATATATACTAATATAAATATATGATCAATAATGTTCAAGATATTAATCGACTTTTTTGTTTAGAGAATATTTTCGGTTAATATGGAAAATCTATATAGAAGGGAATAGACATGAATTTTTACTAGAAGAAACAACAAGATGAAACTGGTTGATAAACTTGTTTGGTCCAAAAATTATACGAAGAATACCTAGGTCTCCGGTTAAAGCGGTAAACACACTAAGTTACTCATGAACAGTTCGAGCTTGACTCAAAAAAAATATGTTCGAACTCATTTGTTTATATAAACAAATAAAAAAGTTTGTTAGATCTCCTTCGTTAAAAAAATGAGTTCGTTCGATCTCGTTCGTTAACTACCCATTTATTTTTATAATTAGTAAATTAATATTTTAGTTATCAATAAATATATTATTAAACCTAATATATTAGACTTTAGTATTTTCATTGATATCACACTTCATACTTCATACTACGAATTCTATGTAATACCAACCGTTCATGAAAGTTCCACTTCACCATAAAAAAATAATATGTTCGTTAATAACTCAAACTTGACTCGAAAAAAGCTTATTCGGTAAGTTAAAAAACAAGCTTTAAAAGTCTAGCTTGACTTGTTTAAATTTGAACTCAACTCGACTAAAAAATCATAACAAACAAACTTGCACATCTCGTACTCGTCTCGACTCTGTACGTTTACAACCCTACCTTTGGTTATAAAGATAAACTAAAAAACAATATCTTCGAACCTAAATTTGATTTTATATCTTGTAAACATACTTTTATATAATAATTTTTTTAAATCTAAACAAAAAACCAATGATCACAAAAATACAACCTAAGTATGGTTGTAGACGAACCAAGTTGAGTCGAGTACTAAATGTGCAAGTTTGTTTGTTAAACTTTACGGTTGAGCCAAGTCGAGCAAAACTCAAATTTCAAAGAGTCAAGCTAGATTTGTTAAAACTTGTTTGTTTAACTTAACAAACATGTTTTTTTCGATTTTAACTCGACTTATTTCACGAACAATATTTATATTTTTATGGTTGAAACAGAATTTTAGTGAACGGTCATAAAATAGAGTGTGTAGTATGAAGTGTAATATTAATAAAAAAATAATTAAAGTCCAAAGAAATAAAAAATGTTCAAGTTAATATGTTAGGTTTAATAATATATATATACTGATAAATAATTTTTTTTCAAATCGTAAATATAACTAACAGTTAACAAACGAATTCAAACAAACATGTTTTCTTTACGAACGAGTTCAAACAAACTTTTTGCTTGTTTGTATAAACGAACGAAATCTACAAAAAAAAAATTTGAGGCGAGTACGAACGGCTCGTGAGCGGCTTGCTTTGTCTACAACCCTAAACCTAAGGATTTATTGACTAAAAATTCCCCTAATACAATTATTTCTCCAATATATAATATCATTAACAATAGATAAATTACCCTTAACAATCTCAACCCTTTTTATACTTTACAATCACTTTATATATATATATAAAAAAATATGGATCCAAATAAAATCCCCAACCTCTATGCCACTGGTCGCAATATGCGTAACTTTACCTTTCCAATGTAGTATTAATTATAATATTTCCTATCTTATCCTTATCTTTTATATTCATAAAAGTTTTTTTTACAAGTCATTACAAGTCAATAAGATAATTTTAAGTTAGTCGTGTGAAACTCATAACTTTATTAACATGTCTCCCTATACCAAAAACAACACTTAAAATGGGAAGATGAAATTTTTAGGATGCCGTTATTATCCATGTAAAACTCAAATAAATTAGTTTTGGAAACTAGGGTGTCACAAAATTATTTGATTCGGTGTTCAAATAATACTGTGAATTTGTAATTTGAAAAGGTATTTTATCATTCTATACAAGTGCAGAGCCATAAATTTTGTTTAGGGAGGAACCAAGGGGATTTAGGGCAGCGTCCTTTAAATTTTTTTGGAAGTAAATTGCACTATAGGTCCTTGTATTATACAAAACTTGCAAATATGTCCTTATATTATGCAAAACTTGCAAATAGGTCCCTATATTAAATTTATTTAAATTAATTATACTATTTTTTTTAGACAAAGGAATCAAATATATTAGAAAAGCAATACATCAAGAGTTTAGCCAACTCCTGATGCATCAAAAGAGTTACAATCATTACACGTAAGAAGATTAAGTTCGTGAGGAATTTTACAAAGCCAATTACAAGATAACAAAGATTTAGAAAAGGTCTTCGCAAGCCAATCAGCGACTCTGTTCGCCGTTCTTCTAACACCACAGATACGGATATGACTGTGGTTGCTAACCATGTTTTTAATATCACCAAGGATAGCCCTGTCCTTCCATTGACAGTTCGGGCTCGATGAATACACGACTTTAAGAACGGCTTCGGCGCCAGTTTCAAATCTGTCGCAAAGGGGAGCGTGGTCCAAAGCAAATTGAATGCCAGATCTCAATGCTTTAGCTTCAGCTTCAAAACTAGAAGAAGCAATAATTTTCATGGCAAAACCATTCACAATTTCACCCTTCCAGTCACGTATCACTGCAGCAGCGGAGGCTTTCCCAATCTTGTAAGAAGCATCAACATTCATCTTCAGATTGTGCTGTGGAGGAGGAGTCCAACAATGTACCAGGGAAGAGGTAAGGGGAGGATTCAAAGGATCAGCAGTAGGTTCTAATGCGCTTGATTCCCCTTCAAAGAACACTTGACCATGGAAAATTTTCAATAAGTTTAAACAAGCGTCCAAATCAACAGGGATATAATGGAATATAACCTTATTCCTGGTTAACCAAATGACCCATAAGCATAGAATGATGTTCAAAAGTAGATGGGTTCTGTCCTTAGTATTAATCCCATGATCAATAATCGATCCAACCCATGTTCCAAATCTAAGATTATTAGTGGGAGCGATGTGACAATGGAGAGGGGATAAAAACCAGAACTTTCTAGTCCAATCACATTTCAAAAAAAGGTGCTCAATAGATTCTTCTTCTTTAAGGCAGATGTGACACAGATCTGTAGACGAGCAAGAACGGGAGAACCTATTCTGCTCAGTTGAAAGCGCATTCATCATCACACGCCAAAAGAAGAATTTAAATTTGGGAGGAGCATGGGAATTCCAACTCAACTTAATAATATCAGCAAAGGGAAAATTCGAAGTGGAAGGATGGATAGAAGGGGTAATAGAAGGTTGGAAAGCCGAAAGATAACCAGATTTACAAGAATAACACCCATTATTGGTGAGAGGCCAAACCCATTCCACCTCCTGGTTGGTCCATGGGATGTTAATAGCCGAGATAACAGTGACCAGCTCAGGGGGGAAAAGATGGTTCAGCATGTCCATTTTCCAAGTCCGAGAAGGGGTGGAGATTATATCAGCCACGAATTTAGGAAAAGACGGGTCCTCAGAATAAAAAGGAGGTTTATCAATAAGCTTACCAATCCAATTATCTTCCCATATCATTGTGTTATGCCCATCTCCAATAGTTTTAACCAAGTGGGGTTTGAGAAAATCACATCCTTTGCGAATACTGTTCCAAATCCAGGATCCCTTCTTAATATCACGAGTACACATAAATTCTTTATCAGGGAAGTAAATACTTTTAAGGACAAGATGGACCAGTGAATCAGGACGAATAAGAATGGACCAGGCTTGTTTGGCAAGCAGAGCCAAGTTAAATATCTCAAGATTTTTAATGCCAAGGCCTCCAGCTTCTTTGGGGGATGAAACTTTATTCCAATTGATCCAGTGGATACCACGATCTTCCTCATTACCCCATAAGAAGTGGCAGGTCAGAGAATTAATCTTCTTGATTACCCTCTTAGGTAATGCTAGCAAGGACATAAAGTATGTCGGGAAGGCATGAATGATAGAGGAGATAAGGACAGCCTTCCCAGGCATAGAGAGTAGGGATTTTTGTCATCCACTCAACTTAGTGGCCATTTTGTTAATAAAGGAGTCCATCGCTTTCGTCTTAGAGTTACCCCAATTAGTAGGAAGACCAAGGTAAAGGCCAAGATCCTCAGAAATGGGCATACGGAAAGCTTCAGCTAAGAGGGCTTTCATAGGTTCAGAGCAGTTAGGACTCAAGAAGATGGAAGATTTGTTAAGGTTTATAGACAGGCCTGAAGCAAAGCAGAATTTATAGAGGATTTCCTTAAACGCATGAATCTCCAAGACTGAGTTCTTTAAGAAGAAAATAGAATCATCAGCGAACGAGATGGTGAATATGAGGACCATTCCTCCCCATTTGGATACCTTTAATGTCACCCAATAAGAAATCAGCCTCAATGAGGGATGAAAGGACATTAGAAACAATAGTAAAGAGGTAGGGAGAGAGGGGGTCTCCTTGGCGGAGACCTCTAGAAGGTTTAAAAACACCTACCTTATTACCATTGACCAACACATTGAATGTAACCGAAGTGACGCATTCTCTGATACACGAGATCCAAGAAGGATTGAATCCCATTTTCTTAAGAACAGCAAAGAGAAAAGGCCAACTAACCCGGTCATAGGCTTTATGCAGATCAACCTTGATAATGGAGAAGCTGTCCTTCGAGTTCTTCCTCAGATGCTTGAGCTTGTGAATCACTTCGTGTACAATGATAATGTTGTCTTGGATAAGTCTACCTTTGATGAAGGCTGATTGGGCTGGGGAGATAATATCAGGGATAATACTAGAAAAAATATTATAGAAAAAAGGTATACTACTAATTATACTATAAATTCCTATATTATACCACCTAATCTATATTATATTATAGAAAAAATAAAATATTATACAAATAAAACAAATCAAAACTTAATGAAACAAATTTAAAAGTTTGGAGAGACAAATTGAGAATTCTAAAATTTTAAGAAGAGACCAAAAGCTATTAATATAATTTTTTTTCAATAAGGTGAATTTGCTATGACTCCTCCAGGATTCTACATATAGTTTAGCGGCCAAAATGGAGTTTTTCTTTTAAGTATAACACTCTTTGAATAAAAATAAACAAACAAGCATCTAATTGAAAGTAATCTGAAATTTAACATTTTAATCATAGTTTAATCACTGTTGTTTAATTAAAAGATAGTCATCGAATTACCGCTTTTTATTCGCAAATCTATTATTAAGAAAAAACAGTAATTAAGTGACCGCTTTTCAAAGGGGTGTTCAGATTATTTTTAAATGGGAGCTTGTTTGTCAATTTTATATTCAAATATTGTTATACTTAAGAAAAAAAAAAACTCGGCCAAATGGGTTATAACCAAAAAAAAGAAAAAAGGAACAATATCCAAGTTCAAAACTTTTATTTGTTGGGTCAATAAGTTCAGAACTTATGGTATACCACCATAGGTTGTAGTCTAGTTGAAAAGTCAATCTTCCGGCCCAGTCCATCAAAGTAACTTCTTTTCCACGACATCAAACTAACCAGGGTTAAGAGCTCGACTTATTATCAACTACTCTTTCCGCCAATAATTAATCTCCAAATAACAATTTTCCCCAAGCTTTCAATTTGCTGAAAAAACACACAGCAAAAGAGAGCCAAAAAAGCAAATTACAAACATGCCAACTTTAACAAAGCTATACACAATGCAAGAAGCATCTCAACACAACACCAAGGATGATTGCTGGGTCGTCATCGATGGGAAGGTCTAAAAAGTTTCTATTTTTTCCAATTTTCGTTTATTATTATTTACCTCAAAATTATTGGGTCTGTGTTAGTTTTTGAAATTGTAGACTGTTTTATGCTTTTTAATTATTTTGCATAGTTATACTCAATTAATTTTGTGTTTGTTATGTTTGGGCTTATGCTGCTGCACTAATTTTGGGGGTTTAACTGAAAATAGTTAATTGGGATTTGCTATAAATTTATCGAATTCAAGGAGTAAAAATTGTTATGGAAAAGTTTAGATGTTTAGAGAAGGTAGCTGAATTTTTTATGTATGTTGAATACACATCTTATAAAAGCTAGAATTTTCTTGATCAGGAATTAGAAAGCTTTTAGATCCACCTGAGAAATAGTTGATTTGCAAACTTTACGATTCTTGGACCTTCTGGCCTTTAATTCTATGTTTTTATTTTTATTTCAGAGAGCTTTGTTTCATATAGATTGTTTACTCATTAGATTTTCATGCTCTGTACTACCAGGTTTATGACGTGTCATCGTATTTAGATGAACACCCAGGTGGAGATGATGTTCTACTAGCGGCAGTTGGTAATATTTTTGTATGCTAAATCTTAATATATATTTGTTTTTCACGAAATCTAAAAGGACAATATTGAATTAATTTGTGAAGGGAAAGATGCTACAGATGAATTTGAAGATGCAGGGCATAGCAAAACAGCAAGGGAAGAAATGAAAGAGTTTTGCATAGGAGAGCTTGACATAACTTCACCAATTTCAGAGCTTGAAATTGTGTCAGAAAGTGAAGAAGAAAAAGCTGTTACTCAGAAGATTAAGGACTTCACTAAACAATACTGGGTTGTTCCAGTGTCTGTTGTTGGTGTATCTTTGGTTATTAGCTTTCTTTACTTGCGTAAAAAGTGAAAAGATCATTTATATCTTGATCCTGAGAGGAGAAATTCATCATTTTTGAACCTATTGAATCATTGAAACTAAAAGAATTCAACCCATAGTTATAGATCTTCCATTTGGGGGATGATAGATGTGAGTGGAAATTCTTAATATTGAATTTTACATGTATGATTTTAATAGAAAATTTGTTGACATTATATGTTGGTGATCATAAACGATATTTGAACTAACTTGTGCCTTAAAAAAAAAACAATTTTGCTATGTTAAGGTTGAAAAAACACTTTATTTATTTGTTTGGTAAACGGCTTCATCATAAAAGAGATGAAAAAAGTGTACACAATACAATCACTACTACGATCAGAAATTTAAGGTAGTGATTATCTATTTGGTAGAATTTGCTCAATGCGTTAGCATCAAAATCCTTCTATCATGGAATAATATAGAAATAACATAGAAAATACTGGGTGTTTTCTGTTTTCATTTTTTATATTTTTGAAAATACTAATAAAAACGTGTTTAGCTACAAAAAATGAAAACAGTTTTCTAAAAAATTTAATGAAAACAGTGCTATATTAAAGAACGTGAAATCGACGTTTTCCATATTTTTTGATAATTTTGAAGAAAAAAACGAAAATCATTTTCTGAAAATATATTTTAAAAACAAAAACAGAAAATATTTTCACAAACCAAACAGGCCTAATCTTCTTTAACAATCATTTTTTTTGAAAATGTTTTGCCCTCATAACATGATGGTTCCTTACTCTTTATATATGGTAAATAATAGCGGTAAAAATATTTATTCTCTTTTCTCTATGGATCTGTTTGGGTTGAAAGAAATGGAAAGAAAGTAAAGGAATAGAAATGATTTTTTATTTTTTAGTTTGTATTAGAAAATTTTATAAAAGGAAAGGAAATGAAATGATTCCAAAAATCACTCCTGTATCTATTTTTATAATCACTCCAAATTGGAGTCAAATGGAGAGAGAGGAATTTTATGAATGGTTAAAGGCTAAAATTAATTTTTTATATTCTTTTTTTTTGTATTTTTTCAATTCAAACAAAAGATATCCAAAATCATTTATAAAATCTTCTTTCACAAATTTTTTTAATCCAAACAAAAAATTTCTTTTCAGTTCTTTTTCTTTGAAATTTTTCTTTTCTTTTCTTTTCTTTTCCTTTACTACTTTTTCCTTTCCTAAATACAAACAGACCCTAATTTTTAATTTATTTTGTTTGTTTAAACAATAGAAATATTAATTATTAATTCTTTTTCACTACCATACTTTACTTATATAATTTATTTTTAAAACTTTAAAAAATATTTACTATTTAAAATTAAATTTTAAAAAATTAATTTTTATTTCCTTTCCAACAAAGGGGAAGGTTGGGTAAATTTTCCTTTTAGTAGGGGCTCGAGGTAAAATGTTTTGGTTTTTTTTTCTTTTTCAATAGGGATGCGTAGGTAAGGGGTAAAGGTTAATTTTTTCTTTTCCAGCCAGGCAAAAGAACCATATATCCTTTCGATATTTCGTAGCTAACCAAACAATTCAAAGAGAAACTATTATCGGGATATAAACTGTTTAAATCATTATCATTATATGAAAGATTGAGTGTCCGTTTGGGATTGATTATTTTAAAGGCAAAAGCGCTTTTCAATTAAAATTTTAATATTTGTAAAAAATATTAAAAAATATTTGTACATCCAAAATTACTTTAAGTGATTTTTTTAATAATTACCTGACTAGAGTTTTTCCTAAAAGTGATTTTAAGGGTCTAGAGTATTATTAGGAATCTAAATAACTATAATCAATTATTTTAAAAAACAATCTGAAACGAGTTCTGAGTTAGTAATACATATATTTGTAAATATTGTATAGTGAATCTTGGATATGTATATCATGTTGCCTTCGTTATTTATCGTTATTACTTGATTTCAATTTTTATCTATCTTTGGTTGTTAATCTGCTAAATATGTAAAAATAATTCTTAATCTCAACATTATGTAGATAAAATATCTTATTCATTATTATTAGATTATTATATGGATACAATAAATCATAACATGAATTGGATCATGTATTATAGGAATGTATTATAAGAATGTAGATAAAATACATTGTTTAATATTATTGGAATATTATACGAATACAATGAATCATGATATTAATCAGATCATGCCTTATATTCCTACACGAAATTATTTATAATAATCTCATTTTTTAAATCATGGACTCAAGTACCCTTTCATTGGAAACCTTCCTAGAATTAAGAGTTTCAGGAGACTCATCTGGATCATCAAAATAATCACGTGCAGGATGGAAAGATTCAGGTGGATCTTCGGGAGTCTTAGGAGATTCATGTGGAACCTCGGGAACTTCGGGAGTTTTAGGAGATTCATGTGGTAGTCTTTTGGATTTTTTTAGTTTTTTTGTTTTTTTAGTTTTTCGTCGAGTGAACTTACATTCTCCATGACAATAACAATACTTAAGTAGTTGGCAACGTCCATACAGGAAGCGTTCATGTTTGCATAGCGTATTGCATTCTCCAACTTTACAAATCCATTTATTAAACTTAAGACTCTTTCGCTTGCACAAATTAGATCTCCTTCTTATAGCTTCAGATTGCATCATCACTTCATGTAAAACGAAAAGCAGTAAGAATACAACTGCAAAGAACCTCTTCTCCATCGAGAGTGAATTAGTTTGTTAATTTCACTTCTTAATTTGTTTTTAAGGTGTTTTCTTGAAAACCAAAGCTATCCTTTATATATTATTAGTGTCATGAGACCAAAATTAATACATGTAATATTGGTAAATTTCTATTATGACAATTAGCTATTATATTATGCTTTGTATATTAAGATCATTTTAGCAATTATATTTCTTATATCATATTATTTGATGAACACTATTACATGGATTTAAAGCTAACAAATTATCTAAATGGTTTTGAACCTCCTTTATTGTAAGCTTCTTGCGCATGACCTTGACCTCCTTAATATTGTTTGAGGTCTAGTTTGGAAGTTATTTCCCTGAGGGCGCGATTGATAATTATTTTGATTTACAACCCCATTAGGAACTGATCTCTAAAATTTGGTTTGAGAAAGATTCGTTTGACCAAAACCTTGACCACCTGAAAATTTATTACCTCTATTAGACACAAAGGACACGTATTCAGGGTTATTATGACATTTTTCCCGAGCATGATAATCAACTCCACGATTAGAGCATCCATAAGATTCTTGCACCACTTTCGCTTCTTGTTGCTTACTCTTTAATCCTTCTTGCACAACCAACATCAATTGCTCCATTTGTTAAGAAAATATAGAGAACTTGGCATCTAGTGTTGCTTCACCATTAGCATGTGAAGTACCCCGTTGGTCTTGTGATGTAGGCCAACTTCTTTCGGTGTCAATAATTTTCTCAATTTGAGGCGTGAAGAGGATTCATTGATATAACACCACCTCCGCCAAAATTATTGACTCTTATTCTTGAATACATTAGATCTCTTGTAAAATATGGAAAGTTGCATCATAGTAGTGTACCCATGATAGGGCACCTTGTCAATTATAGAGTCTAAATTCAACTCTAACTAGAGTTTTCCTTAAGTTATGGTGTCTAAATTCAACTCTAACTCGTTTTTCTTAATTGTAGGAGAGGATAATCTTTGGAGTTTGAAATAATCACAACTCCTTCATTATAGCTCGGATCCGTTGATCTTGGTATCAGAACGACCGCAATTCAAAGAACTTTCTAAATATAGAAGAGATCCTTCAAATTCGTTGTCAATTTTGCGCAATATCAAGAATACTACATGTCTTTACAGCTAGACCAAACTTTTGGCAGCTTTCCCACTTTCCTAAATCAACTTTATTTCCTTTTAAATCTTGATTTCGCCTTGGATCTTCTTTCCTTAACTCCTTGATATTGATTTGGAATCTAATATAATCCTTATACCTAAGATTTTTACATTTAACACACAAATTACACTATAAATGCTCTAAAAGTAACATTCTTCCAAATCAAGGTAAGAATTAAGAAACTATTAATTGGTAGGGAAAAATCCCTCAAATAAGAACATAATACACCGAAAATGATGTCTATAAATTAGATTAATTCATCATAAATATGGAGATATCATTGAGCCTTACCTACCTTAGCGTAATTTTCTTGGTTATTTTTTCCATTGTTACTCATCTTGGTTTCCACTTCCATAGCTTCAAAGACAAAGATCAAATTCTTGTTTGGAACCTCTTTAACAATATGATCATTTTATTGTTTAGATTCATCTTCCTGTGATTTTGGGTGTTCCACTCCGTGAATCCAATTTTCCAACTTCCTTTTGAGTTTCTTCTTAGAATTGCAGTCCCATTCAAGATGGTCGAGAATTCCACAAGAGTAGCAGAATTCACTCAATCTCTCAAACTTGATGTTTCCCCTAATAACTTGTTTCTTATTCATTGGAAGAGCATAGCTGGCCACTAGTGGGTGAAATATATTCACACAATTTGCACTCTCTATAATTAATCTCTTTAAAAGATTCCACTACATCTAAAGAGATCGTCAGTACTTTCCCAAATTGACTTGCAATTTTGGTAGCATTTCCTATGAGATGAACAAGGCTGGCAAACCATGAATTTGAATCTAGAAATTGTTTGTTGAATTTTTATTTTATTCAATTTATCTCATATACTCCATGATTGAATTAAAACATGTCTTCCTATTATGGACTATTCTTTAGAATTTTCTTTGTAGTCCTCTTTAGATGAACATGACATGATACAAGTTTTTAATCATCTCTTCTTTGTAGTGATTTGTTCTTTCAAGCCCCAGGATTTGCTATGATTTTTCTTAAGAAGTTAAAGTTGAAGCTATTGTCATAGATGGTTTTTGCAATATGTTTTGGCTCCTCGGGAGCTGCGAAAACCGATGAGTGGTCTAATTTCATAATTTTAGACTAATTTCCTGTGGTTTTGTAAATTGTTGAGAATGATTCCATGATTTTAGGTAAAATCTGAAGTTAGTGGTGTCTCTTGGTGTGTGATAAAATCACACACCCCTAAAATGGAGGGACACGGACCACAAGTGTACGGGTCGTCCAAGTAATATCCGATAAATGAGTTTTCGATCTCAAGGAAGGATGGATATGACTTATGATGCTATGCAATAAGTGAGGATAATTGTTTATGGCAAGAAAATAAATGATAAAATATTTGTTGGGTTTTGTTTATGAAAATGAGACGCAAATAATTAAAGTATTAAATAACTAACGCAAGTAAAATAACTGAAAGTAAATAAAGATGAGCAGACGCAAGAATGGAAGACGTACTTGAGTCTCGCAAGGGTTTCACCTAATCAATATCATTACTTTTTCTGTTTAAGGGTAGAATCGGTATTATTATACTAGTCTGGATTCTAATATTTCATAGCCCCCTGTCGGGTGGACCTATGAGCTATCCTAAAGTACTATAAACCCCTGTATGGGCGACTGTGCCTCTTCGGATGTGAAGTTTTTACCTCTTTGGCTATGTAACTAGTCAAGCCTGTAGGTCAGTGACGAACATTACACGGGTATTACCTAAGTCCGTATTCAAACCTCCCGTCGGATGATCACTTTTGCCACTTAAAGTGAATAGCCCAAATACTAACTCTTATTTCTAATTGATCAGAAAAGAAATAATAAACAAGCACAAAATAATAACCAATATATAATACCCAATTCAAATTCAATTATAGAAATCCCAAATTTAGAAACATAAGAAATTAATTAGGGTTCATCCCTTTATTGCGATTCTCAAGAACTAATGTATTTAGCTAAAAACTGAAATAAAAGAAAAGGAATTCATATTCAATTACAGAAATAAAATGGGTAACCTAATTAAATGATTGATTTTGACTGTTGATGGAAGAAATAAGATTCTCCAGTTTCAGCTTCTTCTCTCCTTTTTGCTCCGACTTCTTATTAGAGTATCTAACTTGTGTAATAAAAGTTGTTTGTAAAAAATAAAGTCTAAGGCTTATATATAGTGGGTAAATCGGATTGGGCTCTTCTCTTTATAGGAAATAGGTTAAATGAAATAAAAGCCCGATCTTAATTTGAAATCCCGTAACTGGTGTACAACAGTTAGTAAAACGGCTGTAACTTTTACGTCCGAGCTCCAAATCACTTCATTCCAATTGCAAAATCTTCCTGACTCAAAGATGCAAATTCATTATTTCACGTCTCTAAGACTGAATCAGTGGTTAAGTAGCTCAAAAACAGTGATTTGTAACAGCCTTCCAGATTTCACTCTCCTCTAATAAATTCTTCGGATCATCTTTTCTCGCCTTTGACTTCGACGCTCGGTCTAAGACTTTGATTCTCATTTCTCCTCCTTGTCTTGGTGCTCCATGTAATCTATGGACCTAATAAATTTACACTAAAAACAAACAAATTAACGCACAAAAACTCTAAAACACAAATAATACAAATCCAAGGGGAGAAAACACAATATAACCAAATAAGCTTAAAAGTCTATCAAATAAGTCAATTAATCGCCTAAAATGATTTTTTATAAGGGCATATAATTAGAACCAAATGAGAGACATCAGTTAGTGCGAGGAAATTTATGAACTCGAATAAATGAGATGAGAAACTTAATTGAAAAGGAGGGGTTATGGTTAATGATAAGGGAGGTTTTTATATTTAAAGATTTTGTAAAAAATATAGATAGAAAGGGAGAAAAAGAAACACATGAAAAGGACTAAAGAAGGAGAGTAGAAGAGAGTAAGAGAATAGTGAAGGAGAAAAAGGTGAAAAAGATGATTATTAAAAGTTAAAAATAGAGGTGGGTGTGGGAGTTTTTCTAATGGTGGTAGTTACATGAAAAATCATGTCGTGCATCGTTTTGAAAAATACATCTTAGAAAATATTTAAATTTTTTTTAGTAAACATCTATCATCCAATACTTAAATAAACTTAAGCAAAATTCCATATTCTCCTATTATCTATAGCTACTAGAGATGTTAATGGGGCGTGGATTTGCGGGTACTCGTCCCACCCATTCGCAATTCTAAATGAAAAGATTTTGAGATACTAAATGGGGGTTAGGGAAGGTTGTGAAGATTGATTTTCAAAACCCACACAAGACGGGACAAGTTGTAGAGATAAATATTTTTCAACATGCAAACCCTCCCCATATTTATATAAATATATTAATATTATATTTTAAAATAAAATATATATATATATTCTAAAAGTATAAATAAATATAAAATATACTTGTCCAAAAGAAATATAAAATTTAACTAAAACATAAAATTTATAATTTAAAAAGAAAATAGTATAAATATGAATTTTAAGTCAAATAAATAATAATTTGTTATGGGGTTTTTTTTTTTTTTTCAGATTTGAAATCAAATAAATTTGTTATGGTTTGAAATCGAATAAAATTTCTATTACTATTATTACCAACATAACACGAGTTATTGAGTACGCCCATCTCGAGTAAATAACAAAGATCAGAACAAAGCTTAACTTATTCTAATGGGACTCCGAGATTTTAGAACAGGGTTAAATCATGTTTAAAATGAAAAAATTTCTTCTTCCGTTTGGGGCTACAATCTAAGTGCCAAATAAGAAAGTAAGAACACAATTGGTAGTTCATAAAACCCAGATATGGGTTTAAAAAATAATGAAGTCATGTGCCTTTGATATGCTATATAATAGAAAAAAATTGCGAAATTCCAAAGACATACACAAATGTTACTTGATATAAGAGAAAAAACACCTCAAACAACAAAAGAGATATTGCAAGTACCCAAAATATCAAATAAATGTTTAACACATTAAACCATCATTCGTTTCCTTTGAAGCATAGCATCAGACACCTTCACCGCATCAAAATTATCTCTAACATTATGAACTCTAACAATATTAGCTCCATTCATTATCCCAACCGTTACAGAACCAATAGTCGCCATATCTCTATCCTTAGCCTCAACTCTACCACATATTTCCCCCAAAAACCTCTTTCGCGACGGCCCTATCAACATAGGTGCATGCGCTAACGCAAAACTCTTCCTCCCAAATTCCTCTCTAATTTTATTCAACCCCACAAGAATATCAAGATTTTGTTCCGTATTTTTCGAAAATCCAAGCCCCGGATCAATAATAATCCTCCAAGCCGGAATACCTAATAATTCCGCTTCCCTTACTATACAATGTAACTCATTAGCAACTTCTTTACAAACATCATTATACTCCAAATTCTTATCACTTTGCATAGTTAATGGATCTCCTCTCATATGCATTATGCAATACGGAACCTTAAGATCCGCTACAACACGGTACATATCAGAATCTAATGTACCACCCGATACATCGTTAATAATATGAGCTCCATTATTAATAGCTTCTACAGCAACTTGGGAGTAAAACGTGTCTATAGAAAAAAGCTTCCCTTTTACCTCGGGAATCTTTGTAATAGCTTCTAAAACGGGTATTAATCGATCCAATTCTTGTTCTGGAGAAAGTTTTTTAGCCATAGGACGTGTAGATTGTGCGCCCAAATCTATTATATCAACTCCTTCAGACAACATTGTATGAACACGAGAAATCGCATTTTCTATAGAGAAATATTTTCCACCATCGGAAAAACTATCGGGAGTTAAATTTAGTATACCCATGATCGAGGTTTTTGTAGACCAATCCCATAACTGATTTTTAATCGGCATAACTCTATACATTCCTTCTTTTCCGATTAATGATTCACCGCCTAGCTTCTCCCATGAATCGATAAGGGTATTTAAGTCTTTTTGAAACGTGTCGTTATCAATATCGGATCCTAATAGATCGATTAAAGGAGCAAGTACAAATGGTCTTTCCCAAATTCTTTCATGTGGGATAGTGAGAATATCTGAATGAATTTTGAATTTTCCGTAAAATAATATATCTAAATCGATTGGTCGTGGGCCATATCTGATTCCGTTTGTATTACGACCCATTTCTTTTTCGATTTTCTTGAGAGCTTCAAGTAATTCATGAGGATCGAGTTTTGTGGTACCTCTAATGGCGGAATTGAGAAATCGAGGCTGATCTGTAACATAAGCTGGTGCGGTTTCGTATAAACAAGCGTGTTTAGTGATTTGTATACCTGATTGTTTCATTAATCGTAACGCTTCGTCAAAGTTTTCTACTCTTTCTCCAACATTGCTTCCTAAAGCAATTACTATTTCTTGTTCTTGGGTATGAATTTCCACAGAATCTGAAGATGAACTGAAATACGAAATGCTTGCTTCTGCAAAACGAAAAGCCATGGTCTCGATCATAAAACCAAAAGAAAAGAAACGTTTCACAATTACACCAGGACATTGGGTATATTTGATTGGGTGAATTTAGACGTTTCGCATAACAAAGAAACAGATGGTGCAATTTTCTCAATACAGACCCATTAAGAATTATTGAATCACATAATTGGAACTTTTGAATCCAGACATATACAAGTATAAATACACAAATGTATTGAAACAAAAGCTGAAAAGACTCACCTCTAAGTGGCTTCTTAGCACCTTTAAACCCATTCTTGATGGGCAGTAAGCGCCTGAAAATATTCATCACAGGCTTGTAACTTTAAGCTTCAAGAATGCAAATATACACATATAGTTATGTAATAAGATTTGGGGTGGAGGTGGGGTGCGGGATGGAGCTGCTTCTTGCTGACAAGAAGGGAATTTCACCAAATATTTGAAGGATTAGGTACATAAAATATTTGCAATTAAGTGTCACTTTGTTGACTTTTACGAGAAGAATAAGGAGTTTTTAATTACTCCCTTCGTCCCAAAAATAATGTCTACCTAATATTTTTACACAAATTAAAAAATATCATTATTAAACCATACATTGTACAAAAATACCCCTAATAAATGTCATCATTAATAATAATGCACACTTATTCCTATGCCTAGGAAAATGCAATCAAGTATAAAATAATATTTCAAATAATTATAAATTAAAAGAAAAGTAGGGGTAATAAGGGAAAAAAATAGAAAAAGTTGTTTTGAAATGGTAAGTGGACATTATTTTTGGGACACCATATTTAGTAATGTGGACATTATTTTTGAGACGGATGGAATATATAATTTATTTATTTATTATGAAAAATAAAATCTCTAAGATGGATAATTGATTTAGTGGTTAGACTACTCGGCAAAGAGCAAAAGGTCATGGGATTGAATCTTATTGGAGTCAAAATAATTTCGAATCCAAAATGGCTTTCATATGTATTAAAAAAAATCTCAATTTTTCCCAAAAACTACCCAAAAAAAAGTAAGACGGGTCTTATTCAAAACTTTTCACTACTTTTTAAGCAAATTTCTCTTTAACACGAGAAAGACCAAAATACGTTCTTTTATTTTTCCGAATCAAAATGCTCTTTTAACTTAACCTTTTAGATGTAGGTTAGTTGTTCTTTTAAGCGAAATTGAATTTATTCTGTTAATAAACAATGTTTTGATACATTGATTTTAATCTAAATAAATTGTTTAAATTTGAATTGATAATAGCAAGATAAAGGTAGGTACTCAAGATCTTAAGGAAATTTTTGTTGCTGCTGGGAATTGGTCAGCAGTTTGGGTAGATAGAAGGATTCGAATGAGGTCATGGGACTTGCAAGAAAGGATAACAACATTGATAGACGGGTTGGTCAGTCATCAAATATGGTGAGAAGAGATGTGAATGGGGCGGGTAGGGAGTCAGATCAACACCTCGAGCAACTTAGAATTTTAATGAGACAACAACACACAACATCAAATTTTGGGTGACAAAGAGGGTGTGGGTAGGGACTGGAATGGGGATCACATACTTGTCGAGCATGATAACTCAAGGGGTAAATATATCAGGGGTGAAATGGTAGGGGAGGAGTGTTAAACTTATTCGCGGAATCCCAAGTAATTGTGTTTTCCCAGCGGTTATTTGGTCGTTATATCTGCATAGAAATGATGTAGTCTTCAATGGTGTGAAAACGATAAGTGCAATGGAATTAATCGGAAAGGCCAAGGGCCTCGTGAGAGATTATGCGAGCTTGGAGGGATCCTCTGAAGGCTAGGAGTAGCTCCAATAGGAGGGTATAATGGATAGGGTGGATAAAACCAAAGCTTGGAACAAAACTAAATGTAGTTGTGAGTTTTAATCCGCGTAATGGGATAGGGGGCGCAGGACGTCTATTAAGGGACGAAAAGGAGAATTGGTCCGGAGGGTTCACGAGGAGTTTGGGATGGGTACTTCCCACTATCGCGGAGGTGAACGAAGTTTGTGAAGGCTTGACTTGCATAGATCAATTGGGATTAGAACGAGTAAGTATTGAATGTGACTCGCGCGAAGCGTTGACTATGATTAGAGATCACAATATTAGTTGGGGTCCTGGAGCAAGCTGAATCGGAGACATAAGGAGCATACTAAGTCAGAGATTGTTATATGAGGTAACTAATACTTACAGGGAAGCTAATCTATGTGTTGATTGGCTAGCTAGATTGGGTGTGTCTACATCGAACAAAGTGAGGTATTTCACGAGGAGTCAGATATGTTGCGGTGTCATTTGATGCAGGATAATAGTGGTTGGAAGACATATAGAGCGGTGTATAGTAATCATTAGGGTTAATTAGTGAGTCGTTATATTGGTCTAAAGACCTCCCCTGTATTAAAAAACGAAATGGATGAAAAAAATTATTGATCAATATCTTAATGAATCAAGTTAAGATTTCATTAAATACAAACAAATATGGACTAATTGTTATTAATTATCATGATATAACCTTGTTTTTCTTTGTCGAACAAAAAAACCTGGTTGAAATCTAAAAGTGTAGGGTAAACAATTTCAAGGCTATCATGATTGTTCTTAAATATGATACAATATTTATAAATATGCATCTAACGTCTTATTTTCATTTTATACTTAATGTTAGTGTTTTGTGGTCTCTTAATTAGTATCACATACAAGTCATGTTTATGTTTTTATACTAATATCAAATGAGAATTTTTTAGAGAATAAATTGTACCACCTAAAGGATGTGGTACATGCGTGAGTTTAACCAAATTTGTATTTAGCTTGATAGACCTTCATGAGTTTTAATCAAGGATGTAGTATTTAACCAACTTTATATTTAGCTCAATAAACTTTCCCGGGGTTTAATTAAGGAGGTAGGAATTATTTGAATTTAACCAATTTTCTTTATTTGTTTTAGTTATGATAACATGGAAGTATGATTCAAGATTTAGAGTAAAAAATAAAAAAAACTTGGATCTAACTATAACTTGGTCGTCAGCCACCTCATCACAAAAACCCCTAATGAGGAAAATGAGTATGGAAAGGCTTGATTCGATATCCCTTGAATCCATCTTCTTTCCTTCCTCAAGAAAATTGTTGAAAAAATTTAGGGAGAAGTTTTTCATGCCATAGGTTAGGTAAAATCTCTTAATTCTTCTAATTTAACTGGTGTGTACCTTGGTATGCATGATAGGCTTCGTAGTTACCCTGTATTTCGAGCTCGTGCTCTAGATTATATGTACCAAGATTTTGTTGCCTATTTTTATTCCTAGGTGACTATAAATACAACTACTAGTCCTCGATTTATCAAAATCAAGGTATAACTCTCGATTGGAGCATCGATTTCCTTTGGGTTTGTTACCCACCCCTTATTCGGAATGAACGACATTAATAACAAATTTCCCATAATTACAAATTTCGCCCATTGGGATTTGATCAATAGGACTTACCTTGACTTTTTTTGCATAATATATATGTAGAAAAGATATATGGACCAACTATAGAATTTATACAAAACTCTCTCACTCGATCATGGTTCCCTTTGATGGTGACTACCCATTTATTGATCGGGAACTACACAGTGAGGTGATAAGTAGATACCACAACTTGAAACATGTTAAGGTGATAATGTGATAAGAGGATTCACAATCTACCACCAAAAACTTTGTCTTGATGGTGACATATTTTTCAAGAATCCCCATTGTTAATGACATCGATATGACCATGGGTATTACACTTTCCCCATTAAAACCGATTGAATCTGGATAGACTATTAAGTTGGTTTGAGTAATTTTCATTTTATCAATCGCTAACACAAATATTAAATTTACATAATTTCCTGTATAGATTAATATCATTTTAGTGGGAGTTTTATTGATAATGGAGAGGATTACCGGGCATCATCGTGGGGTAAATAAAACCTTTTTTGTCATCATCTTTGACGTTAACATCATCATTTTTCTTTGGTACCTCCTCTGGTGGTCTGCCACCCTTCTTAGCATGTCAGTTTTTTCCAGTTAGAGTTGTTCCCATGGTAAAACCTCCAACAATGATTTTAAATTCCATCTCAAAGCCTCTTCTTGGTAGGTTATCCCTATCTTTTATTTCGAGACACTCTTTATCTCATTCATCCTTTCAAAGGGTACGACTCTGCCTCCCCGTTGTTGATTGTTAGTGAAGGTATTTTGAGGGGAAACCCTTCTCTTTTTAGGATGATTGTTGGATTGAACCCCATCATCGGGATGTGGGAATTTCCCTAGCCTTTCTAGTTACCTTATTTCAACAAGCAAAGATTGGCATTCATTTGTTTAATGACCGATATCTTTGTGAAAGTGACAACATTGGTTCTTGTCCCATTTCATTGGGTTGCCTGCCATTTTTTAGGCCATCTTAACTCGGTATCATTTTTAATTAGGTTTAACACTCTATTGGGATATATCTTGAGGGTAATAATATGTCACCTCAATAAATCCTTTACTTCTCAGTTTTACTTCTCTTTTTCCCTCTACAAGTTTTGTCTTTATTCATATGGATTTCTTTCCCATCGCGCATTTGGGTCCTTTATTTTGACATTGTCAATACATCTTCAACATCGATATGGCCTCATCCAAAATTTCAGCGAGAGTCAAATATGGCCTCGAGGCTAATTTGATTTGAGATTATTTGTTGTTGAGACCGTGCATTAAGGCTAGTCATGTTGTTGTATTATGAAGTTAGCGGTATCGTAGGCACCGCTACTGAACCTTTTAGTGTACTCTTCTTTTTGCTGAAATTGCTCCAACACCGAATAAGAATCTCGTCCAAAGTTTTTCTACCTGCTTAGCGTGCTCTTAACCTTTGACTTAAATGCTCGATGGTCCCAGTTAACATCGAATCCAATTTTGGAAACCATTTTTGGGTAATTTCTTATAAGGTTGCAGGAAAAGCGCAACAAAAAATGGCATCTATTTTGGTTATCGATTCCATGTGCTTCTTATACATGTTGACATATTGGTTGGGATCTATTGACCCATAATATGCTGGTAGCTAGGTTGTCTTAAACCTTCGAGGTAGTGGCACGTCTAGTATCTCTCAAGAGAACGGGTGTCTTGATTAATTTTGGAATATCTATCTACTTTGTATGGTTTTGACCTTCGATTGGATTCTTACGATCATGATGTCCTAAATTAGAAATGAGGCCTGTTTGGTTTGGAGTTGGACTACTTATTGCAATCATATGGTTGTTGTAGAGTTTGTAGCAATTGTACCGGTCTTTGGGAGTTGAGTTCTACCTCCAGGGTGGTTGATTTATTGCTAAGTTGATGTTTGACATGGGAGGTGTTGGATCCACTTGACCTATTAGGTGTTCTTTGTGTAAATTTATTGGAGTCTCTGCTAACCCTGACTCTAGTAGGGCTACCAATTTTTTTTATCGGCAAATCAAAAACTATATTAATAGCGCTCCAACAAGCAATGTCTTACACCATAGGCCCACTATCATTATTGGGCTATTACATTACTAAAACTAAAACATTGGGCTAACTATTTCAATGGGCCAAAGATAAAGAACTAACTGTTACAATGGTCCAAAATATAAATAGCTAACTGTTACAAATCTTTTCAGACATTTGAAACGCATTTTGCAATTGAATCTCCTCCTTCTCAAATTAACAAAAACAAAGGAGATAATCTGGTTGAAAATTCTTTCTTCACTCATCTCAGTCTCGCCATGATCTCTGAAATTCCGTTCTTCCCATATGAAGTACATGTAAGTAGTGATACAAACACTCGTAATAAGAAACATCTCCAAATTAGGGCACACTTTTTGAATTTCATCCAACAAAAACTTAATCAAATTTGGTGAACTGTAAATATTGCAGCAACGCAAAATCCGATCAAGAACATTCCTTGAAAAAGTACAATTAATGAGCAAATGCTCAATATCTTCAGGACTGTGCTTGCATAAAACACAACTAGGAGAAATTGACGTCCCCCACCCAATCATTCTGTTTCTTGTTGGTAATCTGTTTAAAGCTGCTAGCCAAGAGATAAATGAACAACGAGGATTACAGCCTTTCGCCCAAACCACTTTGCTCCATGAAATTGTCTCTTTTTTATCAGTAATACTTATGAGAGTTATTTTGAACAAAAATTGAGATTTATTGCTCTCATACCATGTGATAATGACAGAATTAAAGGATAAAACAATAAACTGAACTTTAGGTACCAATTTACCTATACATGGAGAAAGTCCTCACCTACCTCTACCCTAGAAATCAACTACTTTTTGTTGCAACACGGGTTATATTCATCAATGTTTATATGGAGAATTTCCTTCTTTGTTCAACCATCTATCCCATAAAGTATAAGTCTTCTTCCCATTTTTCAGCTCATGGTGAATGAATTTGTAAGTAACACTTCTAATCTTGAGCAATGCTTCCACATCCAAATTTTGCTTAACATTAAGACTCCATATACACTTATTTTTAAGGATGTTAGCATTTACCCATATGTTCCATAGGTTGTCACACTGAGAGTAAAGTCTCCAAAATGTAAACAGAAGGCAAACCTTGTTTATGTTCTCTATGTTTGTAATGTTTAGACCTCCTTCTTCTTTACTATAGCAAATGTTTCCTAAAATACTCTTGCACCATGAGCTCCCTCAAGTTTTCCTTTACATAAGAAACTAGATATTTTCTGATTCAATTTATATATCACTTGTTTAGGAAGTAAGAAAACTCCACACCAAAATATAATCTTACTAATCAGGACAACCCTTATTAACTCTATTCTTCCTGCATATGAAAGAAGCTTTGAATTCTGCTGATTTATGCAACTAAAATTTATCTCCACAAGTAAATTTCCATCCTTCACACTTAGCTTTTTAAATTTAAGGGAATTCCCAAATATTTAACAGGAAGCTTCCCCAATTTGATGTTTAAGATTCTTCAAACATCTGATTTTGTGGAATCATTTACTCTACCAAAATAGAGTTCACTTTTATGAAAATTTATATGAAGACTAGATATTCTTGTGAACAAATCAAGAGCTTGTTTCACTATAACAGCTGACTTCACTTCACCTTTCATGAAAGTGAGGAGATAATCTACAAACACCATATGATCAAGCTAACTTCTCTACATATTGGGTGGAAACTGAACTTTTTTTTTTGTCTACATGATGAAACAACCCTGAAAATACTTCCATACATATAGAAAATAAATATGGTGAGAGATGGTCTCCTTGCTTGAGCCCTCTCTTCCCCTTAAAATAGCCACATGCTTCACCATTAATACAAATAGAATACTGGGGGAGAACCCACACACATTTCAATCCACTTTATAAATTTTACAGGAAACTCCAAGGCATAAAGAGTAGATATAAGAAAGTGCCAATTTACACTGTCATAGGCCTTCTAAAGATCCTAATTGATAGTACAAGATAAATGTGAAGACTTCTTCTCATAGCCAAGAACTACTTTCTGAGAAACTAAAATATTGTCACTTATGCATCTTCCTCATACATATGCAGCTTGGTTTAGAGAGATGATAGAGTTTAATACTTTTGTTAGCCTATTAACAACCACTCTTGATAATGTTTTGTAAGTGATGTTAACACAAGATATTGGTCTAAACTTTTTTACACTTGAAGCATTCTTCTCCTTAGGAATGGGTACAATATATTTAGAGTTCACTTGACTTAGTAACTCACCTGAATTGAAGCATTGCTTAATAGGTGAGCAAAAATCTTCTTCAACAATACTCCAAACAAACTTGTAGAAACAAGCACTAAATCCATTAGGCGTTGGACTTTTTCCATCACCAATAGAGAACAATGCAGCCTTAATCTCGTCATTGGTAATTGGAGAGATTAGTGAAGCCACATGATCCTCAGGAACCACCTTACTTAGCCGGCTCTTAATATTTAGAGCATTATTCTTGATTATTTTCCTCAGTCCCAAGTAGAGTTTTGTAATAAGATACGAATTCATTTTTAATTTGTTCAGGATCATTAATTACTTCACTATCGTCTCTGACTAATGTAAACACATGGTTTTTGGCTAGTCTCCCTATGATCATCTTTTAATAATATGATGAACTACAGTCATAATCATTGATGAACATGGCTCTAGCATTCTGCTTCATGACTTCATGTTGAGTAGTAATTGCCATTTCCAACTTCTTGACTAGGATTTTCTCCTTAGTGATTTCAGCAAGATCTTGACACCCACTCATGATCTTTAATTGTACAATTTCCAGTTTAGATTTAAATTATTCACATCTTCTGAATTTCTTTTGAAGTATTTGTTATTAAACTTCTTAAGAGCTAGTTTTACTTCCTTTTGCTTTACTAAGTCTAAGTAGCTCTCATGAGTTGTCCATATATTGAAAAATCTGAAAGCACAAGGTGGAGACTTCTTAGTCAAACTAGGAATAAGTTTAATAGAACAGTGGTCAGAAGTAGAAGGTGGGATGATCGTCACACTTGACTGACATGTGTCTAACCATTTACTATTAATGAAAACTCTGTCTATTTTACTTGCTCTTAACTGCCCAAAATCATTCTTGTTAGTCCAAGTGTAAAATTGTCCACCATATTGATGTTCATAAAGTGAGGCATCATCAATGCATTCTGCAAACTCCAAAGAACTATATTAAACTTTCACAGTTCAATCTCTCTTCCACTCTCAAGATTGTGTTATAATCCCCCATAAAACATATTTTATAATCCTTGAAGTCAGGACTAAGTTTGATCATATCAGTCCAAAGGATCTTTCTCTCATCATCATCATTGCTAGCATATATAAATCCTACAAATAAAGAGAGATTTCAAGCCCGAATAAATAAATTAATAAATATAGTCTGAGCAGATTCATAAATCAAGTTAACTTCCATATGATTTTTGTCCCAAAGCACACAAATTCTACCTGATTCACATTTATTATAAATTATGTAGTACTTCCAAGTGAGAGAAGTGAGCATTTATTATAGGTAAACTCTTATGAACCTTCACTTTAGTTTCAAGAAGGCCAATGAGTTTAACATTATTGTTGATAATAAAATCTTTAACATATTACTTTCTGAGAAGGTTGTTAAACCCTCTCACATTCCAAGACACTATACTCATAAATTTGGAGGTCTGTTACCTCTTTACCTCCACTTTGATTTATAATTTTTATCACATCTCCATCAATCTCACTCACTCCATCCTCTTGCAACTTATCAAACGGATTAGAGCATATTCCAGAGGAAGATGTTTCACCTTTACTTTCATGTTTCTTATTGCTAACAACCTGCCAATTGTCCTCGTTAGTCTTCTTCTTACCTTTATCCATGTTGTTATTGTTGACTTTAGGCACCCAAATCTTCTACATATTGGGACATTTTCCTTCTAAAGGGATACCACTTCGATTTTGATGGGAACGATGGTTTCCCTTGTCACTAATCATGTACTTGTGGGGGAATTTCTCCCTGTACCATCATGGATTCTGCATAATGTGATTCAATAGAGTTAGAAGTTGCTACTCCATCCCTCTACTTGCTGTGATACGACTGTTTTCTTTTGTTTGCTCATGTTTTCATCATTCGTGCTTTCTCAATGGGTGAAAAGCTATTTGCTTCCCACAAACGGCGCCAATTTGAAAGAACAAAAACTACCAAATAGAGAAAAGTAACCTGGGAATTGATTGTATCTGATGTAAATTGATAAAGATAAAGTGTAAAATAATAAATATAGTTAATACAAATAAGTATGTCATAAATTTCCTTGATTACATGGGGTCTTTCTGGTGTTCATAATTTTTCTATTTATACGAAAACCTCTTTTTGTGGTTGTACTTCCTAGTGATTCACGGGTAGACTCTCTGAGTTATAATTACCCATGATATGCACGAAGCCAACATTTCCTAGCCACGTGTCGTAGACGACATGGGAGGGGAGATTACTCTGTATGCGGAGAAATCAATTTCTCCTTTCTTCTGACCCTTATCCAGTTCGCCATGTCGAGGTGTCCTTAACTATTTTCACAGATTAACAAGGCTAGACGGGGAGTCTTCATGTCATTTCCTTTACCTAGACTCTTCTGCCTGAGGTATTTGGATAATTCTCCCTTTTAATTATCAGCCGAAATTTACACGTACAAGACGCTTAATATTTTTTTAGGGATGTAAACGTGCTTTGCACGTGCTAATTTCGTCCAATAATAAATAAAATCATGTAGAACAGAAAAATAAAATATTGGGTTTAAGATGTATATTTTAAAAAATCACTTATATCTAAAAAAACATGCAAATATGAGAGTTCTCTAGAGTTATTTATTCATTTTTTGTTAGTCAAATATTCATTTCAATTCAACAATTAAAGAATTTTAGGCTATAAAAAATATAATTAAAAATTTAGGAACCCATTACAATAAATCACTTAAAATATAAACCCCAACCACATTTAACAAAACTATTACGACCTATTAAACAAAACACGTGGATCATGAACCACCATTATATGCCAACCGAGAAGTATACACGTAACATTTAATGTTCACTAGCTGGTACACGCGTAATATTAAATGTTTACCAGCTGTATTTGATTACCACATATGAGACCTCCCTCATTCCACTAAATACCTTGTACTTCATGTGAATCTATTCGGTTCATTCATCCATCTTCATTTTTCATCAAAACACATTTTAGTAAATATATTTTCTTTCTCTATTTCTTCACAAAACATCTCCCCAGAACAAATTTACCATTATATCACAATTGATTTCTTTCATACTAGTGAATATACACGTTTATGGGTATTCCAATGATCATTATATGTATTTAAAGGCAGATCTAGAATTTTGTACCGAGAAGGCTAAAAACTACCACAACAAGTGAGGTTTGGCACTACATCCTTGAAAAAAAATTGAGGTAATCTCTAATCTTTTTGTCGTTCAAAGGGTAATTTCTAGTTCGAGATAGTTACAAGTCTAATATTTAGGCTGAGGGATGGGAGATGGGGGAGTTGTATGTGTGATGCAACACCTCAAATCCCTGGGCATGTGAAATTATTTGTCCGACTTTTTCAAGATAAAAAAAACTAATAAAATTTAATTTCATCCCGAAACTTAAAATTTTACCCCACCTCCTTCGATGTATTGTACTATTATACTTCAATAATTATAGATAAGTGTCAATTAATTTCAAGTCACTGAAAAAGTTTGAAAGATATATTCTATGTAAGATATCATATCTTTTTTTTTTTGTTCAAATAAGATATTATCATATCTGATTGTTCTCAAAACTAGATAATCTCAAGCTTCACATTCAAGATTACGAAAAAAAAAAAAGATTACCAAAGTCCTAGATCAGATTTATATCTTGACCCCGAGATAATAGAATGTAATTTTTTGGTAGCTAGATCATCTAAGTTAGTTATCCTTTTCATTCGTCATATCTTTGGAAACGTTATGATAGTGTGGACAAATTTCACCACAAGAACTAGTGATGCAATTTGTCCACACTATCATAACGTTTCCAAAGATATGACGAATAAAAAGGTTAACTAGCTTAGATGATTCAGCTGCCAACAAATACCACTAGTTTTTAATTTGGAACCATTATGACAGTGTAGACAAATTGCACCACTAGTTCTTCTGTTATTCGACAAATATATCATTGTCGTACAAAAGTTGTACTATATGTTAGTACAATATTTTACAATATTGCAAACACACCCCTTACTTTCTATCTAGTTAATAATTTTGATGTTTTTTTTATATTATTCCATTTATAATAGTGACAACTATGTCGCAAATACATGACTTATGTTACACGCCCCCCCCCCCCCCTCCCCCCAGCGTGTCTTCGAGTAATTGCAATATGGGTCATTATATTATAAGAAATAGCTAAAAATACCCACCTAAGCATGCATACATAACCCTTGTACCCAACAGAAAATTTGATAACCACCACACATATAAAGTAAACAAAGTGACCATCATTGATCTAATAGTTACCCTCTTTAGCAAAATGAAGAATAATCCCCTCATTACACTTAAAAACCAACATTAAAAAACAGTCTCATTCTCTCCAAAATTCTACCATGTCTCATTCATTACATACAAGAAAACCTTACTCATTAAACTTAACACCATTAACCTTAGAAGCAGCAGCCTTATCAAGAAACCAAACCAACTTCCCATTAATAAGCTCAACCATAATAGCAGGCAGTGAGTGACAGTCAGGTACAATACCATCAATCGCCAAATGAACCACATCAGCTTTACTGTTACCCGAGACTATCACAGCCACATTCGAAGCAGAGTTAATAACTGGTAAAGTAAAAGTGATACGCTCAGATGGTGCTTTAGGTGAGTCAGTGATAAAAGTCACCCACACATCTTTCTCATCTAAAGCTGGATGATTAGGAAATAGTGACGCCACGTGTCCATCTGGACCCATTCCTAGAAGAATCAGATCGAATTTCGGACAATCGGTAACATCTGAAGCGTTGATTACACGAGTCCTTACGAGTTGTCGGATCATAAACTCGTAATCTTCAGCTGCTTGCTCTGCTGAGACAGTGTCATGGATAGCATGAACATGGCTAGGAACAATAGGTACCTAAGAAAAGAAAATTGGGGTTATTATTATTTGTCTATTAGGGAATTTGATAGGGACTAGTTATGCAATTTATTACCTTGGAAATGAGTCCTTCCTTTGCAAGCTTGTAATTGCTATCAGGGTGATTTTTTGGAACCACACGTTCATCAACCCAAAAGATGTGCCATCTACCCCAATCAACAGTTTTATTGAAAGGAGCTTCACATAGCTTTCTGTTTATTTATAAGCAAAAAAAATAAAGAAAAATTGAAGGAAGAGAAAATAAAATAAAATTTAATTATTTACTTACTTGATTAAGCTAATCAGAGAACCACCAGATAAAGCAACGGTAAAAACACCATGCTCTTTCACAGCAGCTTCTGATAAATCAGCTATGTACTCAGCTAAATCAGTGCTAAGCTCATCTGAATTCTCGAAAATCCTTAATTCTTTTCCAACATTTTTCGCATCAGAGTAAGCCATGCTTTTCAAACACAAACTGCAAAAAAAGGTGTTCAATTAAGGATCAAAATTATGCTACAAAAATAAAATCAAAATCCCTCCTTCCCCATCTACAAATTTGTATAATTGAGCACAAAATTCAGTATTTCGAGCAAATCAAAGGAAATAACATTAGCATTTCATAATATAGATACTGATGAACAATCAACAATCAGATCTCGCTAAGGTATAATTCATCTACTAGCTAGATGATAAATTTATTTATAATATCGTAGTTTATGAACAGAAAAAATAACATTCGGCGATTCTATAGTCGCATTTGAACTTCAAAAAAATTCAGTAAAAAGACTGTTCATAAATCATGATCAACAAAAGATCAGACCATAAAGATCTTATGGAAAGAAAATACATACGTATCTGACAACTGACATGCAAATCAGAAAGCTCGAGAGAAATAACAGTTTAGCATAAACCCCAGAACACACATCATCGCCGATTTACATCACTATATATAAGAATTTTGAGACACCCCAGAAGAAAAAATGGAATTTTAATACACCCCATGAAAAAAAAATTGAATTTTGATACACAGTCGAAACAAACCAACACAAAAAAATGAATTTTGATACCCGATTATGTATAATATATTCAAAAATTAAAATAAGTGCACATTAGATACTCAAGAGAGAGAGAGACTTACCCAGAAGAAGAGACGAAAGAAATTGACAAAAAATGGAAGATGGATGACAAATATATGTAGTGTTTACAAGTAAGTTACAGGTGTATATATATATGTGTACCTATGTGCTTATTATATATAAGTTCAACACTTAAATCACATTAACTTAATAAAACAGGATTAGCGAAAATGGGAACACTGAGATAAATAAATGATAATAGGTGAATTTATATTTACATCAGAAATTTAAATTCAAAACAATTAATAATTAAGATTTTGATAATCTAAATTTATCATGTTTAAAATATCTTTTTAGTACTTATCTTCAGGTTTCACGGCATTTAAATGACGGTGACCATACATATCAGGATAAAAATTAATGTAAATTTACTAGGATTAATGGAAAAGATAGGAAGTGAAAACTGTGAAAGTGACATATTTGTTTTATATTACCCTTTCGCCGGATAGGAAATAAAACTTAATTAATATGTTTCCTTTGCTAGATATTCTCCTATAAATTCTCTTACGAAAGTAACATATAATAAATGATCCCAAAAAAAAAAAAAAAATTACATGTGATAACTTGTAAAGTTACCTTTTGTCCTTTTTCTTTTGGCTAAATTACCCAAATTCTCCTTAAATTTGGTTAACAAAATTATGTATTATTTAAAAAGAAATAAATATTCATTATAGTTTATCAATCTAGAATATATATCTTTTTATTTAATTTTCAACGTCTAAGATTAAAAAAAATAAAAATTACTTTTTGTCTTTTTTCTTTTTTTCGGTTATGTACCCAAATCTTTTTGTAATTGATTAATAAAAATATATATAATTTAGAAAAAAATAAATATTTATTGAATTTTATCAATTTAAAATATATCTTTTTTTTAATTCAATTTTCATCGATTAAGATTTAAAAGTAATAAAATTAATGTTTTATTTTGAGCCAATTATAGATTAATTCCTATTAAAATACTTATTTAAAAAAGGTACCTAGAATAAGATACTTTATAGAAAACAGTCTCATCCCAAACTACCCCTATAATTAACATTAAAAAAATAAAAAAAGAAATTAGAAAAAAACAAAACAAAAAATTATAAACACATGCGCGCGTCCGTGAAATTTTTTTAAAATCGTCATAACTAATTCTAAAAAAATCAAAAAAATCAAAAATTTATATATTTGGATAAAGCAAATTAATATTTACGTCTCTAATTTTTTTCGGAATTTTTTGATATTTTTGGATTTTTTTAAATTTTTTAATTCGCAGACACGGAAGTCCATGTTTTAAACATGAAATAAACATGTAATTCCATGTTTTGAAATACTGAATTCGTTTTCCGCAAACTCGAAATTCACTATTTTAAACATGGAATTTCGTGTCTGCGGAAAAAAAAATAAAAAAATATCATGGACGTAAATATTAATTTGCTTTATCCAAAAATACAAATTTTTTAATTTTCTGATTTTTTTTGAATTAGTTATAATGATTTTAAAAAAATTCACGGACACGCGCGTGTGATGAAATTAGTAGTAGTAGTTGGTGGTGGTGGGGGTGGTGGTTATGGTGGCGGTGGTGGTGGTAGAAGTACCCTATTATTTGTTTAATATTTAAAAATAAATATTGTATTAAAAATAAAATAATATATTTAATAATAAGGATAATAAAGGTATTAAATATATAAAGGAGATGTTTTCTATAAATAATTGTTCTATTAGGAATTTTTTTATTAAATAAATAATTGAAGGCTTAAAAAAATATTAGGCTACTCTATGAGGATGCTTTATATAATAACCCTTTTTATTTTTTTTATTTTTTTTTTTGATAAAATACCCAAATTTCCTCTTAACTTGGCTAACAAAATCATATGTAATTTAAAAAGAAATAAATTTATATTGTATTTTGTCCATATAATATATATATATTTCAAATTTTTTATGTTTAAAATTAAAAAATTATATAAATTCTATACTTCTCTAATTTGCAGTAATTTTATATTTTAATATATAATATTAAATATATTATATTAATATTTTTATTTTTTTATTTTCACTATATTAATGTTTGACTAAAATACCTATTAATATGCTAATCACACTTTATATAGTACTAGGTATAGCCCGTGCCTGAAGGCACTCCAAAAAATAATATTCCAGTTACTTGTTCATTTAATGTTGATACATATGAAATGTTTAAAAATTAGAATGATTTTTGGTATTGAATATGTAAAAACTGAAATTATAGATAGTGTGTTATACAAAAATTATAAAACAAAATTATTATAAAATTCAAATGAACATAAATATGTGTATAATTTATCAAACAACTAATAAAGAAGTTGAAATACGAAAAAAATTAAAAAGAAACAGAATTGAAAATACATATATGATCATTCGTCTTGTGTGCTTACTTATAATAAACATTATATTAAAACTTCAGGATATACAATATTAGTTGTTGTTTGTTCACCATCGGGAAGAAGTACACTTATGCGATCATAACTCGTACATCTTGATAATGCAACATACAATTGTCCATGACTAAATACTGGTGTTCGCAAATCGATCCCAACGAATTTCACAGATTGACCTTGTGATTTATTGATGGTCATGGCATAGGCTAAACACACATGAAATTGTCTCCTTGTCATCACAAAGGGTATTTTGAGTCAGAAGGCGTCAATGATATTCTTGGAATGAATACCAAATTACTGGATTTATCTCCATTCAAAATGCGGGCTTCAATAACACGTGTTAAACATCTGACAACCGTTAACCGCGTGCCATTACACAATCCATCCTTCGGGGCAATATTTCTTAACAACATGATAGGAGCACCCACTTTTAATTCCAATTTGAACGGAGGTAACCCACTTGGATTCAGTGAGTTTAAATACTCATTTGGATATCGAGATGTTATATATTTATCAACTTGATCCTCTTAAACCATCTTATCAGCTGCTAGATACGTCTTCTGTATTCCAAGAAAAATCTTAAGTGCAAGATTGTTGATCTCACTAACATCATCATTTCTCGCGGACTGTATAGTGCGTTCATTGAGATATGTGTCAGTTACAGTTTGAGGTCATGCAAGTTAGGATATGTGGTTGATATCAAATTGTTCAAATTTATGCACTTGCACATTGTTGTTGAGATCTCTATTAATTCTTCTGAGTTAGAGTCAATCTAGAATGATTGACAAACACTTAAATTTATGAGTATAAAAAAAATTATAACAAAATTTAGAGCCATTCAAATTACCTTTAGTAGGAAGTCGGCAAAATCTCCCGCTAATTGAGTCGTTGAGATGAATATTAACATCTAATGTAAGCACGTGAATTTTTCTCCAAAGTATAGAACGTCTTAATGAGGCTACGACTATTTGTTCGCGTACACCTTTTGGTACAACTGGTAAAATTTGTCGGAAATCACCTCCGAGAACAACAGTGATGCCCCCGAATGGATTCTCATTTTTATGTATATCTTGTAACGTTCGATTAACAGGCTCAACACAATTTCGATGTTGCATCGGAACTTCATCCCAAATTATGAGACTTGTTTTTCGTATCAAATCAGCCTGTAGGGATTGCTTAGAAATATGACAAATAGAATCTTCCACAATATTCAGTGGTATCGAGAATGTGGAATGTGCAGTTCGACCTCCAATCAATAACAAAGATGCGATTCCTGACGAAGCTACATTAGTCACAAAATAATCTAAACTCCGACATTTTGTTGATATCGTATTGTATAAAAAGGTTTTTCCAGTTCCTGCACCTCCATTCAAGAAGAAATTACACCTTTACTATTAAACACGAAATCAACAATATTATCGTATGCGCGCCTTTGTGCACTGTTAAGTCGATCAACGTTTATATCTGCATCCCTATCTTTCGCTTCCCTTTGAAGTTGTAAATGTTCTCTTATCAATCGATTTTCCACAACCAAGTTCCAATTCATGAGTTGTGGATTTTGTTTCAAAATTGGAGCACGGTTTATAGCACGAGTTGTGTAGATAGTCATTTTGATTCTTTAATTTTTCAGCGAAACCTGTATAATAATATCAATTATGTATTAGTTACAATATAATGACATTCGTGTTGTGTGTTTACTTATAATATACATTATTTTGAAACTTCAGGGTATACAATATTAGGTGTTGTTTGTTTAACATCAAGAAGAAATACACGTATTCGATCATAAAGTGAAATTATAGGCTTACTTGAGGTCTGCGAACTTTTGCATTCGATTGGACTCAGGATGCACTCATTTTTGAGACCTTGTTTTTGTTATTCGATACGCTCGTCATTTGATAGTACAATGATCTGAAAATTTGAGGATTTATTAACATTTGGTAAATAAAACGATAAATCTATATTACATGTTATACAAATGAAACAATTAATCTAGTAATACATATACTGAAATACGACACACGTAAGCATAATTTTAATAAGTTCAACTAATTTATTTCAATACACAAAAAAGTAGTTCTCCAATACAATACAATTATTATCGAATCAAGAAGAATTTATTACAAATGACTCCCAAAAAACGATTATTCATGAAAAAGTAGCAAATCAATACCATAAATTTATTGTCGAATCTAGACTAATTTATTAAAATCCACTCCCAAAAACCTATTACATTGATAAATAACGACCATTCGAATATAAGGTACCCTGCTCCATGTTAGCAACGGTTAAATCTGCTAGCATTGTAAACTCAATATCATCAAGTAAAACTTTCAAATCTTCTAGTTTATCCATATTTTTTAGTAAAGGTAGAATATTTGCTATTGGTCAATCTTGAGGAAGCGTGACAACTATGACATATAGCAAGGGGTAGATCTAAAAGAACGTTTGTACTACTCCTAAAGGAATAATATCTTTCTTCCTTTCGTTTAATGTGATCAAGCACAAATTTAGTTGAATTCATTGGTTCGTCAGTGAATTCAGTCCATAAAAGGGTTATATTATCGATTTCACCATATTCATCGTATGAATTTGTTATAGTCTTAGTTAGCATTTCGAGTGTGTCCATTGTATTTTTTTATTTAGCCTGCAAAAAATAACTATGAATAGAAAAAATTATATGTAAATATCTGTACGCTATATTTTTTTAAAGTGAGTATTCAAAATGGAAAATATTATCTACAAACTACTCAAATAGTAATACGATTACTAATTAAAATATTCATATTCTTTTTTTAGTTTATTAACAAAAAATAAATAGGATTTTACGATTTTATAATAAAAAATATAAATATACTAAATGCCACAAATAGTAATTATTAATTTTAGTAGTATTTTACTTATTTAATTATCAATTATTTTAATATTTTTATATCAAAATATAAATATAGAAAATATTTTATTGTTTACTAAATTATTTGTATTTTCTTTTTTATACAACTTTTTTCTTAAACACACATAAATTCCATTTGTTTTATATTTTTAAATTTTTTTATTAAATCCAACATAAATGTATAACGTATTCTTGTACAAATGTAAATTTTTTAAATATATTTTTTAAAATGTAAAATTTAAAGAATATATTTTTGTTCTATGATACTACGTTTTGATTAGGGATTTATAGGTAAAAGTTTTATTTTTCAAACGATTATAAGATATGTAAAATGAAATTAAAGGAGAAGAATGAGGAAATTATGAGATGAATGAGGGAATTATGAGACATATGGGGGAATTATGAGATGAATGTGGAAGTTTGAGGATAAATAGGGAAAGATAGGTTTCATTCTGCTTTATTATATAGAAAATTATGAGATGAATGAGGGAATTATGAAACATATGGGGGAATTATGAGATGAATGGGGAAGTTTGAGGATAAATAGGGAAAGTTAGGTTTCATTCTGCTTTATTATATAGATATTATCATTTTAATTATTTGACCTAACTCATTAACCAATATTATCACTTTGTTTTTCACGCATCAACATTTCTCTCTTTTATCATTATTCTTTCACTGGAAAAAATACCACCACAACTTTCGAACAACCACCTTCCCCTCATCGTCAAACTTTCACCATAAAAAAACACCACATCACGAAGCCACAACCATCGTTTCGCCTAATCCATATCACTGGATGCCATAACCACCACGAGATCGTGGCATTGCACCAACACCACCCTTACATGACCATATCTTCTCATCAATGCATGTAATGTTCTGTCAATTTTGTAAAATATAGAGCAACCACACGACTGGCACCGCACCTGCAACGTCGCCACCTCACCTGCACGAGTTCACCAAAAAAGTGACATAATCTGATGTAGATATATATATTTTGAAATCAATAATAGATGTTTGAGCGATAATGATTTTAGGCTCGCTTCTCAAAACATAAAACACCTCACCTGCAGTAGGTTTTGTTCAAACTCTAGAGCTCATGAAAAAATATGTATCAAATACCACGGAACCAACACTAGTACTATAATTTAATTACTTAAATCAGATATATACACACGCACATAATACATTTACATGATCGGGTGTCCCTAAAATGTCAAAAAATTGAAGGTCTGAAGTGGTCGCCTCTCCGGGCTACCCTCAAGGTTGCCCCTGGTATCGCACACGATAGACCAAACTTCATAAGGATGATTTCTTATGGCAGTTTAACTAAAGATTATTACTATAACTTTTTGGTTCACAAGTTGAACTAATGATTATTATTACAGTAAGTGGTATAGTAGAATTCTTTGATGCATTTTTATGCTAGTTAGCTGCTTGTATCAGTTGTGAACTCTTTCCATTTAATACCTTATCCATTGTGTGCAATGGTGGCCATGCTTGTGTTCGAGAGTATGTATTATTAGTTTGGGTTTTTATGACATACTTCCTCGTTCTTATATTAATTGTCTTTTTTAGAGTTTTTTCCTTCTCATATTATCAATCACTAGAGCTCATGCAAAATATGTATCAAATACCACCAAACCAACACTATTACTATAATTTAATTACTTAAATCAGATATATACACACACACATATAATACATTTACATGATCCAGTGTCCCTTAAACGTCAAAAAATTGAAGGTCTGAAGTGGTCGCCTCTCCGGGCTACCCTCAAGGTTGGCCCTGGTATTGCACACAATAGACTAAACTTCATAAGGATGATTTCTTATGGAAGTTTAATTAATGATTATTATTACAGTAAGTGGTATAGTAGAGTTCTTTGATGCGTTTTTATGCTAGTTAATTACTTGTATCAGTTGTGAACTCTTTCAGTTTAATACCTAATCCATTGTTTGCCATGGTGTACATGCTTGGGTTGGTGAGTATGTTATTTTTTATTTGGACTTGAAAAGGTGCCTAAGCACCAAGTAAAAAAAACAAACAAACAAAAGAGTCAACATCAAACAAAACTAACCTATCCCTGATCTATAGAAGTTTGTATTATTAGTATGGGTTTTTATGACATACCCCTCGTTCTTATATTAATTGTCACTTTTAGAGTTTTTTCCTTCTCGTATTATCTATCACTTTATACTTCCACAAAATAATATTTCAATTAATACCCTTTCAAAGTGTCTTTTCATATCTATGTAATTTTTGTAGTAGAATGTTTAGAAAATAGTGCAAAAACTAGAGATAGAGATATCATTTTTTAGCGTAATAATTACATTTACTAAGAATTATACATAAACTAAGATCCCGTTTGGGTTTGATTATTTTAAGAGATAATTTCTAATTAAGTCCATATCCCAACAAATCGTGTCTTAAGAAGTCCAGCCTAAAAGTTTGGATGAATAAGGTCCAAAATAATATTTTTGGCTTCTGATATACCTAATATAACCTTATACAATTTTAATTAAAAAATTAAGATAAAAAAGTATACAAGATGAAAGGCTGAAAAACAATAAAACTTAAACCATTACTCATCTCTTCACTATACATTCAAACCAAAAACAAAAAAGAGATCTCTTCTCAGCATCGCTCCACCGCCTCCACCATATTCAAAAAGGCCACCACTAAATACAAGCACTTATTTGCACAGGAAACCCAATTACTAATCTCTTCACCAAACATTCAAAAGAAAACAAAAAGAAGATCTCTTCCCACCACGTTGCTCTGTCGCCTCCATCGTTTTCAACAAAGGGCATGGCCCGCCAAATACAAGCCGCTTACCTGCACAAGAAACGCCGCCATACTCCACCATCTTCAATACAGGGCTTGGCCCACCGAACACTCATCATCGCCATTCTTCAGTATCTTCAATACAGGGCTTAGCCCACCATCACAGCAGCACTCCGAGCCCAAACCCATTATAGGCCAACGATCTAATTAGTTACAATGGCCATTACAAACCCTTTCCAAACCCAACATCAGCGCCGATCTCTACCATCTTCAACCTGGCTTGGCTATGCCATCAACAATTGAGAAAACGCAGGCAATGTTGGACCATTCTCCGGCATCTTCAAACTGGATTGGCAATGCCATCAACAATTGAGCCCACCAATTGTTCAGAAAGCCTACCAATTTTTCAGTTAGCCCAACAATTTTACAGTAGCGCCGATCTCCACCATCTTCAACCTGGCTTGGCTATGCCATCAACAATTGAGAAAACACAGGCACTGTTGGACCATTCTCCGCCATCTTCAACCTGGATTATCTATGCCATCAATTTTTGAGCCCACCAATTGTTTAGAGGGCCCACCAATTGTCTGCACGCAACCCACCAAATTGATAGCCACAACCCCACAGACTCTACGCGCAGCCCACCAAATTAATTAGCCACAACCCAACAGACATTGCGCGCAGCCCACCAAATTAATAGCCACAACCCAACAGACTCTGGGCTGCTGTTTTCCATGCCTGTACTCGAAGTTGAACCTCCTTCTGCCTCAGACCATCCATTGGTCAGTTTCGCCGTTCGTTGTCGTAGCCGAGTAGCTGTAATAATTGTAATGGGATTCGCCGTGTTCAAATCTTTGGGTTTCGCCTCTTCGCCCTACTAGGTTTGGATTTCGCCGATGTGGTAGTCGACGGCTTTGTCGAGTTTGTATTATTGGGTTTCGCCATCTGGGTTATAATTGTATTGGGCTTTCCTTGTTACTATTTTTGGTCTTCACCGATCTGTTTTCACCGGCTCTGCCATGTTTTTCAAAGGCTTCGCCGGCTGGGTTATCAATGTGCTAGGCTCCGCCGTGTTTTTCATGGGCTTCGCCGTTTCGTTTAAATAGTTGTTGGAAGGTCCTTCTTCACTTCTTCGTGATTTCCGTTTCAAAACATTGGGCTTCACCGGCCGTTTATCTTTCTTCATCAGGTTGTTGAAGTGTTTCTCTTCTTTGGCTGATTGGAGTGATATAATGCGTATTCTTTGAGATTTGTTTAGAAGATAATACCGTTTGCACTTTTTATGATGAATAATTTTTTTTATTAATCAACGCTATTTCATATACTTAAATAAATGAGCTGCTCTATTTATTTAATCATAAAGTTTGTAGTTGATAAGGGTAATAAGGGTACTAAAAAATCCAGAAATGGGTTGGACCTGATGAAGAAAGTTATATTGGTAATGGACCTTTTGGATTAATGCCTCTTATTTTAAAGGTACAAACGCTTATCAATTAAAACTGAAATATTTGAAAAAAAATATTAAAAAATATTTTGACATCTAAAATCACTTTAAGTGATTATTTTAACAATCACTTATCTAGTGCTTTTCCCAAAAGTTATTTTAAGGACCTAGAGTATATTTTTGGATCTAAAATCACTTCAAGTGATTATTTTAAAAAGCAATCCCAAACAAGCACTAAATATGACACATTTTTTTAGACAAAGGAAGCTAATATATTAAAAATAAATGCACCGGAGGTCAACCCACTCCAGATGCAACAAAAGTATCAAAGTCATTACAAGCCAAAGATAAAAGTTCAGATGGAATATTACATAACCAAATAGGAGATAAAGAAGAATTAGAAAAAGCCTTCGCCAGCCAATCAGCAACTTTGTTTGCCGTTCTTCTAACACCACGTATACGAATATTAATGTGGTCTCTCGCCATGTTTTTAATATCACCGAGGATAGTCCTGTCCTTCCAATGACAGTTCGGGCTCGATGAATACACAGCTTTTAGAACGGCTTCAACGTCAGTTTCAATTCTGTCGCAAAGTGGAGCATGGGCTAAGGCAAAGTGAACACCATATCTCAACGCTTTAGCTTCTGCTTCAAAGCTGGAAGAGGCAGAGATGTTCATGGCAAAACCATTAATTATCTCGCCCTTCCAGTCACGAATCATTGCAGCAGCGGAGGCTTTTCCTATCTTAAAAGAAGCATCAATATTCATCTTTAAACTATGCTGTGAAGGAGGTGACCAAATAGGGATAGAGGATGAACCAACTTCATCATGATAACCAGGGTTAAGAGGCCCAACATAGGGATCAATTAAGCTTGTAATTTTTATCATGATAAGGGAAGTATCAATTATTTTTATCCTACTTTCAATTTGAGTCATAATTTTTATTGTGATGGCCCCCTTTGTAAGCTAGTTTGTTATTTTGTTATATTATTATCTTCTTTAAGAACCAATGCTTCTTTTTTTGGTGTTTTTTGAGATAAATTTGTAGGTATCTAGTCACAAAGTTGTGGTTCTACAACTACAAATTTGTGATCACAGAATTACAAATTTTCAATAATTTTTTTTGTAGTTCTGCAGCTATATTTGTAGTTTTAGATTGTTTATCAATTTTGAACTGTTATTCATTGGATTCATATTTTTTATGTTTTACAAAAAAATAATAAATTTTAATACGAAAACTATAAAAACAAAAGAAAATGTTTACCAAGATTGACTAGTCAGAGTTGACTAACCGGCAATAGTGGTTAATGGTGGTGGTGGCTGAAGATAGATTATAGCTAGAGCTGGTGATATACATAATTAATATATATTAAATTAAATAAAATAGAATTATACAAAAGTTTAGTAAATATGTAAAATAAAATATTGTCATATAATGGAAAAGGTGTTTAGTTTGAGAACTTCTTATAAAATTATTCTTCAGAAGAACTATGAAGGTTGGAGTTCAAATTCTAATGTATAACCTCTTTCATAACCCGTATCACAATTTAATTACCTCTCTCTCTCTCTCTCTCTCTCTCTCATACGCACACAAACATAAACATGCACATATAATGACATTTCAATAATCAAGAAACAACTATGAGCTAATGGTCAGTCAGAGGTATCGATGTTGTAAAAGTAATAAATTCTTCTCTATTCATACACATATATATACATACACACGCACACACACACACATATATATATATATATATTGTGTTTGTGTAGTTATATGTGTACTAATTAATCAGATAAATGAATTAAAAAAGGATTATAAATTGTTTAGTAATCATTTGAATCCTAACTGGAAGAAAATTGAAAAAGATAAAGCACCAAAGTAGAGAGCAGTTCAACTAATAATATGCGTAACATATATTGTATGCAACGACTTATTCAAGATCCCTCAAGTTTCTGATATCCCAGGATTTTCATTGAAGATCTACAACATTACATGAACAGTTATAGCCTTTTGGAATGATGACCACCCAGATCAGTTCAGTATATCCTTTATGTTGTATTCAACTAATATGCTTACAAAACTAAACTCTCAAACTCACTCAATATTATAATTTATACTATTAATAGGGAAAAGTGTCTCATCTAAATGTTGTGTTACTATGTAATCACGTCACGTATGGATAAACCTTATACTAACTAGCATGAACTGCAATTCAAACTTGTACAAACAAATAAGGAGTGGGATTATTAAGGAAGTGTTATTTATCAGGTGGGCTAATATAGGACCCAATATGAATGTCCAATATTTACCTATTCCATTTAGGCGTGATGAGTATGACAAGAGGTTTTCTTTCGTAAAACCCTTTTAATTGCAAAAAGGCTATCAATAAATAGCTTGTACGGTGATGTTTGAAATTGAGGTTTGTAAATAGATTGTTTCCTCACCGTTTCACATTTAAAACTCAACATTTGTTCCAAAAAATCCCGCCCATCTTCTTTATTCAACATGGCTAGACTGCCATTGAAGGACAAAGGATTTGCAGTTTCAAGGTCTTCAATATTGCACAAGATACCACTCTTTTTAGTACTATCAAGCTTGGTTTGGCTGTCTATTTCTTCAGTCATCGTAGGCTGAGACACAACCAAGGGTTGTTTTCGTAAATTCTTCTTATTCGTGTTGCTCATGTTGACATTTTTGTTTGTGTATTTCAATATTCATCTTCTTGACAACATTCTTTGTTGTCCTGCGTGTAGAGATCTTCATCCATCTACCTAGTTTTGGGCTAACTTTTTTCTGCACTTCTCACTCGTTCTCTTCATGATCGAAAATTCAACACTCGTAACAAATTTGTCCTATGTTTTGTATTTAAATTTGATCCAATAGAACTTATTTTCAGTTTCCAAATACTTGAAACCTGTTACCAATGGCTTTGATGGATCCAGTCCACGAACAGTCAAGAGAAAAAATGTTCATTTATGATTTACCTGCCGGAAGAGAAATTTCATGGACTTTACAAATATCATTGCAGAATTCAAGATGCCTACTTTCTTAATGAGATTTAATGGTAATCCATACACTTGAATCAAATGAGAGGTACCTTGTATCTGATTAGTAAGAGAACTTGCAGGGTTATTTAAGGCTAGATTTTGCCCATTAATGTCCAATGACGCTTCTCCCAGAAGATTTCTTGTATTCTTGATTGTCAAATTTTATCAAAAACTCATCTTCACCAGTTTTACAATTTTGCACTTTACTACACAAGCCTTAACGTGTGTTAATGTGGTCGCGAATAAGTGTGGAATTCAAGCTTTTGTGGTTAAAAAGCTTTGCACTGAGATACTTTATTCAACTCTTTGATACTGAGTATGGTTATTTGTAGACATGGTAAGGCTTCTCTACTTTTTGTCAGGGTAATTAGGTGCAAAAAATCCATTAAACAAGAAACATGCCAAGAAATGAAAAAAAAACAATGAAAAAAAAACAAAAAAATGAGAAGAATATGACATATGAATGAAAAGATTGATGGTTTAGGAATGGTGAAGGACAAACAAGGGGAAAAGGGAAAAGTAGTTCTTAAAGGAGATGGTAATGACTATGGCGATTTGGTGATGGTGGGAGAGAAAATCAATTTTGAAAAAAAAAAAATCTAAACTTATATTCTTACATGCGAGTGAATATGAATGTCATGTCCCATATTTACATAAAACCAACAATATTCTATACGAAGATCGGAGCAATTACAAATAAATTTGTTTTAAATACTTTTTCCTAAAATGTATTTCTTTTAATACATTTCAATATTATTTGATTCAACCAGTTGGGATTACCTCACTGGTTAGGGCCTTGGTAATCCAATCTAGTTGTGTAGGTTTGAACCGAGTCAATGACTCTAAGTCTAAAGTGGTCCACCTATATAACAAAAAATAATAATATTATTTGATTTAAGTCAATACCTTATAATTACTATATAATTATCTTAATCACTCGAATAATCCTTCATTCTAATTTAATATCTTCAAATTCCTTCTATTATCGCGTAAAAAATAAAAAATTCTTTCTATTATATTATTTATAAAAATAACTCTTTAATCAATTCATGAATCACACTAACCCACATAGAAACTAACTTTGTGTAAACTTTAATTGGATTGGCATTGAAGATATGCATCACGTCATACATCATTTTCTTCACTACCTCCTACCTCCTACCTCCATCACCACTGTCACCCTAGAAGTAATAATAATAAATTTCTCAACAAAAGTAAAGTTTGGAATCTAATCAATTAACAAATAACAAATGAATGACTCTGTCTTAAAAATGACTTGTGAAAGTGGACTCCACAAATCATTGAACCAATAAACTATTTTCTAATTAAGTTTTTAACTTTTGGACTTTTTTTCTAAATGGAGAAGTTCTCGATGGTAAACAAATGACAAAGGTTAGCAACTAATTAATTATCATATATATATACTCTCAAATGATGACAAAACAAGACATTGGTGGATCGGATCGGAAAACCCATTAATTCAAGAATCTTGCATTATCATAGCCTGACATTTTCATCATCATGGGCCCTTCCATTGTTGATTCCATTTTTAAATAGTAGCATGAGCCATCAGCAATTTCGAAGACTTAATTCTAGAATTAAGAAAACACTAGTAACTATAAACAATATTTTTGACAAATTCTTAGATATATACTCCTACTAATTACTTAAGATATTATAAAATGATATTATAAGAAAATTTTGTAGAGAAAATTTAAACAATGTCCAAAAAAGAAAAAGTAAAGATAATTTAAAGAAATTCTTTATATATTATTTTTAAAGATACCCTTCTACATGATCTGTATAACTTTATAAGAATATGGTCAAAATAAGATTGTATGAATAATAATAATTGATAGGCGTGTAGCATAAACAGTAGTGTTTCACAGGACGAGTATGTTTGTCTTGTTATAGATAATTTTCTTATCTAAGCCGTTAGAAATAGTTGTACTTTAGAGTAGTTCCTATCTCACAAATGCCCCCCATTCTGTGAATTGTCTTAATCTGTCTCCAAGCTTGGGACCCAAAAAGCATTGCATTATTCAAGTATCAAGCATAGTTTTCTAACTCCTACAGAAAATAAGTTCATAATTGATCTAGTACATATCGACCAAATTTAAAAAAAAAATTGATCTAGTAGATGGAAACATTTTTGAACAAAGAAAAAAATGGAAAAAAATACTGAAATAGTTAAAATTAAAATATTTTGAGATTAAACTTAATCTAAACTTAAATATTGGTCCTGGGTCCAAAATGAAATTACAGAATAAGTCCCCTTTATGTAATAAAGTTTATAAATTAGAGGCTCTTAAAAACAAGTATTAGCATATAATGCAAGTGTATGTTGCATTTTAGTGAATTTACATTTTATAAATATTTCGTATTAAATTACGAGGAGTTAACCAAAACCAAAATCGACCTAGAACCGCAGTTTCAAAGTGTCTTAGGGTGGGGTAATGGATTAAAAATTAACCATACCAAAAACTTAGGGCTGGATGAATAGTTTACCCCCAAAGATTGGGTATCCGATCTATACGCAAACCCTACATACACCTTTTAAAACAAAATTGAAATATTAGCCCCGGATCTTATATACATTAACCCCTCTAATTAAGACATTCTTTGTCCACCACCACTGATTATGACAATTGCTTTTTCAGTTATTAGATCACCGGTTAAAGAAGCAAACCAGCCGCAAAAATTGATCATATATATGTTTTAAATTGATGGATTAGCTAGATTACAAAAGTACAATCTAAGAAGTTAATCTAGATGATGCAAAGCAATATTCAAACGTTGAAAAATGTTTTGGTATTTCTGTGGATACAAATCAATTCTGTGGTCCAACTAATTTTTAAAGTTTTGTTACTTATGGCATTTCAATGGGCGTTATCTTTCTATATAAACCAATATATTTAGAACTCATACAGGAAATAGTTTCAAATTGTTAGTCTAAGAAAGTAATTGCAAATTTTAGGGTGGTTGAAATGCCTTTTCAAATGAGTGATGGATCATAAAACAAATATCGTTTTGTCAATTAGTGAGAAAGAAATGTCAATATCACATAAAAGGTACTGTGTAAGCTAGTGGACCAATCTGTTATTTTGTTTAGTTTTTTCTGTCAGATTTTTGAGTAATGATATATATCACCCCTTTTCATGTCACCCTTTTATCACCCTTCTATATATATGTTTTAATTTCCTTGAATAGCAGATAGAGAAAAATTAAATAGGATAGAGAAATTAATTCATTGGTACATGTAAGCATACACCTAGGAGGTGATAAAAGGGTGATACAAAAAAGGTGACAAATATCATTACTCCAGATTTTTATAACTTTTTTTGTTTACAATAAAAAAAAATCTACACTTCTGTTTCATTAGCTCTTTATCAAGATAAATTGCATTATCACTTCTCTAGTTCCAATAATCATTTTTACCTGAGGGCATATCCTGATTTTTTTTTCATGAAAGCCAAAAGTTAGAAAATTTAGTGGAACTTGAACTAACTTTACAGCCTAACTATGGTTTGTTAATGTGGCCTCACATGCAAACTCCAATAAACTGGCCTCCCACAAAGAAGGGATTTTATACTAATTTAAAAGATACGTATATTCCTATATTCTTCAATACCTGAGGGGACCAAAACAAAATGTATTATAAAATCAAGAACCCAAATAAAAAAATACACCCAAAAGATTGTAACATTTCCATTTGGGCTTCACCATAAGTGGACAAATAACTTAGTAATCAAGATATAAAGTTACTTTCTTACACGATGTGTAAGAAAGTTTTAACCTCCAATCTTTTAATTTACGGCTTAATGGTCTTCCTTTAGCTGAAGGATCTCGATTCTCCTTTACATCAGCTAATTTCCAAACACAGCTTTCCGATTCAATATCAATAGATTCCATATAAAATACTCCATCTTTTGTGTTTAAATCATCTATGTAAGTTACATTCATAGGCATGTCTTTAAATCTTATCAAATCATCTGGTACTTTAAGTAGTCTCTCCGCACTTGGAGATGATACTTCAAGTGCCAGGTCATCAGGTAATTCTCCTCTTGCTCCTGCTTCGTCTAGTTTTTCTTTGTATTTGCGACTAAAACTTTCTATTTCATCCATACTTGGACATCCATATCTGATTAAAGAAAAACTCGCAATTAATTATTAAATACTTGAAATATATGTTTAGGAATGAAAAGAGAAGCTTACTCATTTGGAAGTTTGTCTATTCTAATGTAAATGTAACCTCGAGGAGATGTTTTAAAAGCGAAAAGATTCATTTCAGGACCAAATTCTTGAAGTATATCATTGGCTATTGATAATGCTTGTTTTCCCCAGATGCAATTTTGTAGAACTATTCCACCCCCATCACCTCCATCACCCATCTAAATAATTTGATTAATTATAATTAATTAAATGTAATATGAAATAATTATTATTAATTTAAAGTTGAAACAAAGAAATATATATACCTCAGCCTCAGTTTCTTCCTCTTCTTCCCATAAATCGATAGGTTCTACTTCCTCATCAGAGATTGCACTAACTGTGAATTCAGGCGTATTGTAGATGAGATACATTAGAACTAAACGTAAAGGTAAATCTTGTAACTATTTTAAAAAATAGAAATCAAAGCCTGTTTTGAAGTGGAAATTGTTTCAAAATCTTGACATTGTGGGAACATGAATATATCATTTTTGCATTTTTATTTTCTTATTCATTTATGTATAGGTGTTCTATTTGTTCTATTTCATCTTTAGGAATCAGATGAAATGAATGTCATATTTCATCTTTGTTCTATTTATGACATTATGATGTTCAAGGAATGGGAGTATTTCCAAAAGAGATTGCAAAAGTAAACTATAATACTAGTATCATATTGTACTTCAACTATGAAAAAGATCTATGTATGTATATATAGACTTGAACCTGTGGAAAAAATACACACAACATTTTGAAAATCTTGTTCATCTTGTGTCATAGACTGTTAGAAACTTAGACACAGAATATTGAAAATACAACACACAATCTTATAGATATGGAGGATATAACACATAAGAATGTAAGATACATCACATAAGAAATGAAAATACAACTCACAGATTAGTGTTAAACTCCATTTCATAAAATTAACACATTTTCCTAAATTTAAATATCATTTAAAGTGATTAGGTGCAAGGCTGAGAAAGAGATACAAATATTGGGCTTCAGCTCTAATTTGACTCGAAAGCCTCAACATAGGCTCACCATACATTTTAGGAACCCGGGCTTATATGGACATCACGATGCCACGAAATACATTTGTACAAAATTGTATAATCTGAAACACTACTAATTTTTTAGAGCCTTAATGGAATAGCCATATACAAATACAAATAAGTAAAGAAAATGCATCATATAAACAAAAAATTTAAATAGGCAAAATATCAAACAGATGGTAACCAGGTTAGTTTTGAAGCAGAAATAAAATTACTTTGAAAAGGCTCATCTGGGGTTTTATCATCCACAGTTGTAATGGTGGATAAGAGACGAAAAGTTGTAGAAGAAGTGAAAATGCAAGTGGGTTTTGAAGGACGATGACCATTCATTAAACTACTACCGTCACTAAGGCTTCTGAGGCATTGTGTTGAAAGATATGAAGATGTAAGAGGGTGCCTTTGAGTTCTGGAATTGAGTGAAAAGGATAAAAAAGATCTAACGTTTGATTTGTGAATTCTCATGTTGTTTTTCTCAGTTGAAGTTGGTCTTGCTCTGCAAAATTTGTAGTTGTATGCTATATTGAGAAGGCAAGGGTTAGACGACTTTTTTTTCATATATGAGAGGGTAGGGCTGAGCAATACTTTTGGTATTGGTAAACTCGGCCCAACCCAGGCAAAAAATACCTTGGGTCTCTCTTTTAATTTTCAAAACCCGGCTTATTAACCTCGGGCCTCTCATTCTGCCTTTACCATCGGGTCCAACCCGTTGAACCCGAGCACTGTAGCATTTAAAAAAAAATATGATATTAATATAAAAGATGCAAAAGATCATAAACCCTCATTTTACTTTCTTGTCGTCGCCTTTCTTCTTCTCTCTGCCGAAAAACCAAAACCTTTAGTTACCTAATCCATCAAATCTACTCCTTTAAATCATCCCTATATGTTATTTTAGTACTTTAATACCTTAAATATGTTACTACACTTCTCTTCCGATTTCTCGGTTTCAGATTTATTTTTTTAGAAAAGTTTAATCTTCAGATTTGTTTTCCAATTTCTTAATCTTAAGTTTTTCTGTTAATTCATTCCCATTTCCTTTTCTATTCTATTGCAGTGTTAGTTGATATATACTAATGATTTTTTTATTTTGTTTTTGTCACAGATTTAAGGTGGTTTTCAGTTTTGTTTTATAAGGCGAGTACAAATCTTAATTCAAACTAGTTAATTTTTTGATTATGAGTTGGTTTTGTTTATGTGATTGTGAATTAAGTATTTAAAGAAAATGCCTTTAGAAGAACACAAATTAAGAGTTTTGTTTATGCAGTAACATGCTACCTTCTGTTACCTCTGAATGGATATATTTTAAAAAGGTTCTAGATGGATGGATTGGGTGGGGGAGGATTTTAGTTAATATGAATCATATTGAATGCTCCGGGATGATTTTACTCGTTAAATTAATGTGAATCTTTCAAAAGTGTTTATTTCAGGCTAAGGCTATTATGTCCAGGCTCACTGAGAAAACTGTTGCATACATATCAATCAGGAGAAAGAAATGTTCCAAAAAATCCAATTAAACAATGTATTCTTTTACATCGAATATTGAATAAAATGATGTTTTATGGTCCCTCGTGGGAATTGTTTTGATTACTCTTGGAATAGTGTTCTGCCGTTTGCTTAATCTATTTACTTATTATCTTTTTTTTACTTTAATTTCCAGAATTGATGACTATAATTATAAAATTAGAGGAGTGCTTAAATGAATTTTTATATGTAGAATGAAATAGTTCGTGGTCAAAGGTATTGTTACGATTATTTTTTTATTATTATAAGGGTTGAAATTTATGCAAATAAGATGCTAAAAAGGTGTAAATTATTTATTAATTGCAGAGATGTAGAAGTAGAGTTTGATGATTGATAATTAGCTTCAATAAGAACAGGGCAGTTAGGTGTTTATTCATTATGATTGATATGAGGTTTAGCTTCAATAACTTTTTTAGAGTCTTTAAATTATTTTATATTTCCTTTTATATATAACTACCATTTTTTTAGTTACATTATCTTAAATTTACTTGTTCTTTTTAGCCCGTCCTTTGAATTTATAAGTTCTTTTTACCCAAATTCTTTGAATTTATATATAATCATTATTGAGCACTAACATATAATCTTTGGTTTTTTTACAGGCTGAAGTTATATTTTTTTGGGCAGCTAAGACTCCTCCCTAACTTGGTTAAATAAATTGACTACTACTGTGAAAATAAACTGTCTTCTTGTCCATGAGTTCATGAATTAAAGATTTATTATTTTGTAATAGTTAATTAGATCTTTCTATTTAAAAGATTAGATTAAAAATGATAGTAAAGGTTAATCAAGTTGATTTTGTTTAATTTACATGATATTATCTTAATAAATAAATTAATACTTTAAAATATTACCCTTGGGTAAACCCGGAGTTAACCCGTGTTTGGGTAACCCGAGGGTAGGGTAAAATTTAACCCTACCCTTACCCTTGGCAAAACCTAGACCTGGCTAATCTACCCTACCCTAACACTAGACCCCAACCCGGGGTAAACCCGGCCCGTGCTCACCCCTATGAGAGGCTATAAAATCGTTAAGAACAAGCGATTACATCAATAACAGAAGCTCTTATTAACTATCTAGTACAACCCTAATAGTTGCACAACCACTCCTGTCTCTAGTATTCAATTTCCAAAGAAAATTTGGTGGATCATTAAGCACCTCCGGTTGAGTATGCAACAAAGCCCCTTCTCGTGCTAGTCTATCGACACAAAAATTAGCTTCACGATATACATGAGTCAGCTCAACTTTCGGGAATTCTCGCAACAACGCGCAACACTCTCTCACGATCGAAATGTACCGACTACCTAAGCTCCCATCGCCCTCCACTAGCGCATGGAGCTTCCCCGAGTCCATCTCAAGATGAGTAGAGCTCCCATCGCCCTTCACTAGCGCGTGGAGCTCCTCCGAATCTGTTTCGATTACCGTCTCAATATAGCCACTAGAACAAATCCATCTAAGACCAAAGTGTAACACAAATAACTCCGAAATAAATGGAGAAAAAACATCACAAGAACCCATAAATCCCGTAATATATCCACCATATATGTCCCTTACTATACCGCCAATTCCAGCTGTTCCTTTCACTTTATTGAAGCTTCCATCAATATTTAACTTAAAGCCCCTATCGGGTTTGACCCATTTCTCCATAACATTACAAGCTAATTTAACTAAACCACCATCTTGTGATTTACCCCAAGCGAGGATGAAGCTACTAGCTAGAGAAAAAATATCACGCTTAAGTTCTAATACATGTGGTATACTTTGCCCCTCATTAAAGATAATCAAGTTCCTTTTTACCCAAATCGTCCATAGCATGGCTACGATCACAAAAGGCCATTCAAATCCGCCAACTCGTGCTTTGGACCGGAGATGGCCTTCCATCCAAGATTTAACACCCCACGGTGGGGCTGGCGAGGATTCTGCATCAGAAAACGGCGCTGCAGCAGCTCCGAACTCATCCCGAGGCTGCTCTCCATTTTGCTCTCGGACAGCAGCCCTACATCCAGTCGTGGTTTGCTCCCATGCACTGTTCAGCTTCTTCAAATGTTCCCTGTCCGAATTCTGCATCAGCCCCGCCTCCGCAGCTTGAGCGTCTGGTGGTCCTTTGTGTGTTCTAAAATAAATGCAAATGTAAATCGAACCACAACTGCAAGTGTACGGTTGTCCCAAGTAGTACGTATGATAATACAGATTCGTTCCAAGGACGGATGGTTGATCACAATGTTTAGCAAGTAGTGATTGATGCACTTATGAAAAATAAAAGACAATAAAATGTTTGTTTGGTTTTGTTTATTAATTCTAAATAAATGAAAGACAAATATTAAATGTAAATGAAAGCTAAGACGCAAGTAAAATAAAAGTGATACGCAAGTAAGAGCAGGTAGTACTTGAGAGACGCAAAGGTTTACCTAACTATCATTCATCTCATACATTGTTTAAGGGACAAATTGGTAAATTTGTACTGGTCGGGATTCTATAATCTCCTTACCCCCGTCAGGGTGGACTAAGGAGCAACTCTCAAATGCTACAAACCCCGTCAGGGTGATTATAGTCCACTCTCAAGTGTTTAAGTTCAAATTACCCAATAGGCCATAGGTTTAATTAAGCTCGTCAGAGTCAATAATTTCTAACCTACATTCATTAACTAGTTCGGTACCTAAACCCCCCGTCAAGGTGATCCAATCGCCACTAATTGGAATAGTTTAGATACTAAGTCCTATCATTGATTGATCAGGTCAAAAATAGTAGATAAAGTGCAAATTAAAGAAAAATACAATTCACCCAATTTGATTTAAATAATAATTATCCCAAATCCAAATGTATAAAACGAAATCAAATTGGGATTAACCCATTATGCATTCTCAAGCACTAATTTAGTTTAGCTCATAATAATTGAAAAGACAAAAACTAAATAAAAAGAAATTGAATTCATATTGTTTTACAGAAATAAAAATACAGAGAACCTAGTTATGGAGTTGAATTGGCTGAGAATCGGAGATATAGACCGTCTCCAGCTCTTGCTTCTTCTTTTCCTTGTTTCTGCTTCTTCTCTGGACGCTCTCTTCTAAGGATGTTTTAATTTGAAGAATAAATTGAGAGGTGAGAAATACTGAGGTCAAAATCTCCTTTTATAAGGTTAAAAACGGATTAGGGCTTGGACCTAATAATAAAACACTAATTAAATGTCCAAGCCCAATTTCTAAGCCCAAAATCCCGTAACTGCTGATACACCTTCACTAAAACGGCTTTTCCCGATGCGTTACAACTCCGATTGACCTCATTCCAGTTGCTAAAGTTCCGTAACTCGATAAGGAATGATTTCTCTTCAAAGGTCAACTGCTAAATCATCGCTTAAGCACCTCGAAATCAGCAATCTATGGCCTGGAAAATGGATTTTCAGCTCTAAAAATAATATCTTCGGGATTTATCTTCGAGTTTTGACTCTATCTCTTGATCTTTGACTTTCTCCTCGGATTCCTCTTCTAGCTAACATCTAAAACCTGTAAAATCTTCACTAAAAATACCAATATTACGCGCAAAAGCTTAATAAATCAAAAATGCTAGAAATAAAAGAGGAAAATCGTATTATTGCATATTAGCACCAAAAGTCTATCTAAATAGTCAAATAAACACCAAAAATGATGTCTCCTAAGGGTCGAAAATAAGAACAATTAAGGAGACATCAAGACCCCCAACTCAAACCTTTGTCGTCCCGACAAAGCAAAACTAAAAACAAGGGGAGAGAAGTAGATACAAGAGAAAATAGAAGCTAGCAAATAAACCCTAAAGCAATGCTAAAGATAAATCTCATATAGAAAACATTAAGAACTAACATATACATACACTAATCATGCAACATCAAACATAAATAATCTCAATCATAAAATTAAGTTGCAATGCTTGAAGGTTACACTTGTACTCATCTCTGTATGATGGCTATAGGGTGGTCATTAATCCTAACTCGCTTTGAACGCTCCACCTAGTGTATTCCCTATCAACAGAATTATAAATTCACTATGTACTTAAGAATCAAGAGGTCTTTACGGTTTTAATATTGGCTTAAGGACGGTGTGGATGTATATTTGGTAAATTTGAAGTGAGCTTTTGGCTCTCTCCTCACTTACCATCAACAATGTCCTCGAGCTTGAGTTTACGCTCAAAAATGTTCTCACTCACCCATTTGACGCATTAATGTTGCGTCCCCATGTCAACCCAATAAAAACTAAGATGATTTCCAAAAATATTCCACTTTGCCGGTTTATTTTATTCTTTCTTTCTTTTTATTTTCTTTTTTCATTTTTTTGTACAAGATACCCATGACCCTCGTTTTGATGTGAAAAGTCATGTCTCTTATAAATTTTTCTTTCTTTTTTCTCTATTTTCTTTTCAAATCCCGGCAAAGGGTTACAAATAATAATATCATCTACATTTTTGTGCCTCAATACAAACACATATAATCCCTTCCCAATGTATCTTCCAAATGTGGTCCCACCACCCCAAACTCAAGCTCGAGACAAGTCTCAGGGTTGTGATTCAAGTGCGGGTCATTTGGTCATGCCTAATAATCTAAAGGATAATGGGCTTATATCGTGGCTACAAAAGAAAAGGCTTTAGGCTCAAAATTGGGCTAAGACGGATAAAATTATAATAAGGGATAGCAAGCTAAAAGGTTTCAAATGGCTAACAAAGAACTGCCCCTATCATTTTCCTAAGTACATAGCTTGTCTTTAGTTCATATCTAGGTGGGTTCTCTACTAACTAGGATTTCACGTTCTACACACCAAACATATTCCTTAAGTGCAAGCTTACTTCATTTGCATTGTTCATTAATTTTTCCTATCAATTACCTATGTTCGCATGCAATTGTAAGTGCGTTTTATATCAATCCCTAAAGTCCACTATCTACTATCATAGGTTCATCAAAAGTATGCTTAAAGGAACATTTAAAATCTTCTATAGTCAAACGCAACTCCGAAAATTATTTTATTGAAAGCAGATAAACACATAAAACTGGGATGAGGCAACGAACCCCACCCCAAACTCAAAAATGAGTCGTGTCCCCACGACTCGAAAAGACTCAAAGCAATAAAATAATTTACACTAAATGAGAAGGGAAAGAAAACGTATCTGAACCAGCGCGAGGCTGGTGTCGATGTTGCGTCCAAGTTGAGGTTTTGAATTCTTCATCGATGGTTGCGTTTAAAATTGTTCTTCATTACCTCGAACTTCTTCAAATTTTCCACGTTTTCATTTATTACTTGCCCTCTAAGCATCATCTCTTTTATTAAAATCTTTCCTCAATACCCAATTCTCTTTCTTCACCATGTTCTTCGTACCTTTCCTAACCTTCATGGTCATCTCCGATGACCCCAAACTCAAAGCTTCAAGACCCTTGGATAAAATTGTGATTTTAGTGTTCTTGAAGGTTTGGGTTTGAATTATGGATTGTTTAGCGCTGGGTCATGGATATTTCAAGGTTTGGGAAAGGTTTAATGGATAAATTTTAGCTTTGGTGAAAGAAAACTTCGGATTAAAGTGTGAAGCTTTGGTATTTTGGAAGTTTAATGGTTTGATTGTGATCTTGGATGATGTTTAGAGGGAAGGATTGGTGGTATGATGTTGTTTTGATGATGAACTTTGGAGTAGTTGGAAGCTAGGATTCGTCAATGGAGTGCCCAATATTTTTTTTTTTTTACCTCTGACGCAAGCCTCTTGTGTCGTCGCTGACGCAGTGATCAGAAAGTCCAGCTTCTTCGGCCGGCTAGCCGGCGGATACGCCGGCATGCCGGCGAAATGTCGCTGGCGGAAATCGAAACCCAACAACCTTGCGTCGTCGCTGACGCAAGGACCAGAACCATCATCTTCATCGGCCGGCTAGCCGGTCATCTGACCGGCATGCCGGCGAAATCCCGCTGGCGCGAATCGTGACGCAGCAATGCTGCGTCATCGCTGACGCAGTGGTCAGAAGCTTGGGGTCTTCAGCTCATTTTGGCCGGTATGCCGGCCAGCTCGCCGGCTAGCCGGTCAAACCTGCTGTTAACTCATAATTTTTCGTTTTCTCCTCGTTTTGACCCCAAACTCATGACCCTTTTACCCCTGCAATCATAAAAAACAACTACCCTTCCTCATTTCTTAAAAATAAACACTAAATAAAGAACCATTACTCTAATTTACACTAAGAATTTAAAAGACATGAAAGCAATTTAAAACATGGGTTGTCTCCCAAGAAGCACTTTTGTTTATTACGTCTTTAAGTTCGACGCGTTACCTTCCATGGAGATGGTATTGAGGCCCTTGCGGTGTTCCTCCGCTTAAACTCGCCTCTTCCTTGATGTAAAAGCTTAAGAACCTCCCCCCTTTGAATATTATTCAATTGATCTTTAAAAGGAGGTGGGTAAGTACTTCGTTTCGCCTTTTTATTTTCATGACGAAACTCATTTTCCACCACATTAGAGTAGATAACCATTTTCAACGGTATAAGATCATTTTTATTCCTTGTTTCAATCTCAGATTCATCTTTAAAATGTGGTGGGTAGGTGCTCCTCCTTGCCTTTTTGCTCTCGCGGTGTGGCACCTTGCTTGTATAACACATCTTGATTATTTGTGGTCGTCGAGGTGATTCTGATTTTTCATCTTTAATAATGATTCGTGGTAGAGATGGTGATTGGTGAACTTCTTGTGGCGGATATTCAATTTCTATTTTATCTTTAACCTTTAATTCTTCAATTGACTCTCCAACCATTTCATATTCATCTTCGCTTTCAACCCAATCTTCCACTATTACCTCATAATATTCTTTATTTGGATTTTCTATAACCTCGATCACCACCTCTTCTTGTTTGCGCTCTATATCTTGATCATGTGTATACACCTTAGGAATAGCAATCTCTGTGTTCACTTCTAGGGTTTGCGTTGCTACTCCTTCTTCCACTATGCTAACAAGATTCTCACCTTCTTTCAACACCTGCTCCTCAACAACTTCTTCCAATTGATCTATTCCATCCCTCGAGGGAGTGGGACCTTCATAAGACTTACTACCACTTTCAGCTAAGTTAGGAGAGTTGTTTCGGGCATCCCTTTCATCTAGCATCTGTTGTATGTGTGCATGGGTGGCTTTGAATTCCTCGTCTGTTGCCTTACGCTCTGGTTCTCTTGCCTGAAATTCCTCGAGTAGGCGATTGGCTTTCTCTAGTAGTGTATCTTGTTGATCTTGATGAGGTGGATACTGTTGAATGTTTTCAACCCAATGGTGGTTCCATTCATGCTCGTGTTGTTCTTGTTGATAGTTTGAGATGGATAATGTTGATTATTCTCAACCCAATGGTGGTTCCATACTTGTTCTTGTTGATAGTGATATGGTGTTTGTTGTTGATTATTCCCGATCCATTGATTGTTCCATCCTTGCTCTTGCGGGTATTGATATGGTTGTTGGTAAGAATTTATACCCCATTGTTGTTGTCCCGAAGAGTCTTCCCAATAGTCAAATGGACCAGGATTTGGGTAATGCTCTCTATACATCTTTAATTAAATTTCTTGATCATTACCTGAATAAAGCACCTGTAAAAACAAAACAAAGCAAACACAAGCGTAAAACTGAAAAATAAAAATAAATGCAACTATCACTAAAGGATAAACACCGTGGTCACACGCTACCGTCCCCGGCAGCGGCGCCAAAAACTTGGTGGTCCTTTGTGTGTTCTAAAATAAATGCAAATGTAAATCGAACCACAACCGCAAGTGTACGGTTGTCCCAAGTAGTACGTATGATAATACAGATTCGTTCCAAGGACGGATGGTTGATCACAATGTTTAGCAAGTAGTGATTGATGCACTTATGAAAAATAAAAGACAATAAAATGTTTGTTTGGTTTTGTTTATTAATTCTAAATAAATGAAAGACAAATATTAAATGTAAATGAAAGCTAAGACGCAAGTAAAATAAAAGTGATACGCAAGTAAGAGCAGGTAGTACTTGAGAGACGCAAAGGTTTACCTAACTATCATTCATCTCATACATTGTTTAAGGGACAAATTGGTAAATTTGTACTGGTCGGGATTCTATAATCTCCTTACCCCCGTCAGGGTGGACTAAGGAGCAACTCTCAAATGCTACAAACCCCGTCAGGGTGATTATAGTCCACTCTCAAGTGTTTAAGTTCAAATTACCCAATAGGCCATAGGTTTAATTAAGCTCGTCAGAGTCAATAATTTCTAACCTACATTCATTAACTAGTTCGGTACCTAAACCCCCCGTCAAGGTGATCCAATCGCCACTAATTGGAATAGCTTAGATACTAAGTCCTATCATTGATTGATCAGGTCAAAAATAGTAGATAAAGTGCAAATTAAAGAAAAATACAATTCACCCAATTTGATTTAAATAATAATTATCCCAAATCCAAATGTATAAAACGAAATCAAATTGGGATTAACCCATTATGCGTTCTCAAGCACTAATTTAGTTTAGCTCATAATAATTGAAAAGACAAAAACTAAATAAAAAGAAATTGAATTCATATTGTTTTACAGAAATAAAAATACAGAGAACCTAGTTATGGAGTTGAATTGGCTGAGAATCGGAGATATAGACCGTCTCCAGCTCTTGCTTCTTCTTTTCCTTGTTTCTGCTTCTTCTCTGGACGCTCTCTTCTAAGGATGTTTTAATTTGAAGAATAAATTGAAAGGTGAGAAATACTGAGGTCAAAATCTCCTTTTATAAGGTTAAAAAAGGATTAGGGCTTGGACCTAATAATAAAACACTAATTAAATGTCCAAGCCCAATTTCTAAGCCCAAAATCCCGTAACTGCTGATACACCTTCACTAAAACGGCTTTTCCCGATGCGTTACAACTCCGATTGACCTCATTCCAGTTGCTAAAGTTCCGTAACTCGATAAGGAATGATTTCTCTTCAAAGGTCAACTGCTAAATCATCGCTTAAGCACCTAGAAATCAGCAATCTATGGCCTGGAAAATGGATTTTCAGCTCTAAAAATAATATCTTCGGGATTTATCTTCGAGTTTTGACTCTATCTCTTGATCTTTGACTTTCTCCTCGGATTCCTTTTCTAGCTAACATCTAAAACCTGTAAAATCTTCACTAAAAATACCAATATTACGCGCAAAAGCTTAATAAATCAAAAATGCTAGAAATAAAAGAGGAAAATCATATTATTGCATATTAGCACCAAAAGTCTATCTAAATAGTCAAATAAACACAAAAAATGATGTCTCCTAAGGGTCGAAAATAAGAACAATTAAGGAGACATCAGCGTCCAACATCCCATCCCCTGCAACAGCTACTCCACTCCTCCAGCATCCCTCGACAATCAAAGATTATCCATCAGTCCAACGTATCCTCAACAATAAGAGATTATTTGTAAGTCTTGGCGTATTCTCGGCAATCAAAGAGTATTCGTAATTCCAACATAGCTTCGACAATCAAAGATAATTTGTATGTCCGATGTAGTCTCAACAATCAGAAATGATTTGTAAGTTCAATGTAATCTCGATGATACAAAATTATTCTTATGTCTGATATAGCCTAGACAATTAAATACTATTTGTACGTTTGATGTAGTCTCGACGATCATATATTACTTTTAAGTCCTATATAGCCTCTTCAAACAAAGATTACTCATAAATTCGATGTAGGCTCGAAAATCTTACACCACTTGACAAAGTCTCTGCAGTCCAGTACTTGCGATAGCCTGGGTGGTAATGGAAAATTTCACAAACCCAAAAGATAACATCAACATTCATATATAAGTAAATTGTCTGTAAATCCGACACAACCTCGGTGATTGAAATTATCCGAAAAGAGCGACACAGTCATAACATCTTCAAACATTGAACATAAAGAAAAACATATCGAATGAGTTGAAAATGGACAAAATCATGTATCAACGTAAAACTACGAGAGGTTGATGAATTCCTTTAGATCATATCCAAGTAAAAAATATCAATTACAAAAATTCAAAGGGGTATTAATAAGACAAAATAAGTCACAGATACCAGCTCGATCCCGAGAGGAATTGAGGGGCTAGACCCGAGGGCTTACAATTCAGATTCGACGATAAGGTATATTTGTCAAAGGGAGGAGAATATCAAACTCTCTCGAAGGGTATATATATCGAGGAGAACATGGTTATTTGGGCTTTTACGGGAGGGTAGCTGGTCACTACTTAGTGAAAGATGATTATGGCTCGGGCCTTGCAACGGCCTAAACTATGTACTCATGATTGCCTAAAGTTGTGCACCACATCCTTTCTCCTTGCACATCTATGACGCCTATAAATACCTCATTCCAATCATAATTCGGTACACTTCATCTCTCTTTACAAATGGATGTGTTTATTATACACTCGGTATAAATCTCCATAACTCCTTATGTCATAAGAATATCAACTAGAAAAAATGCTAATGTTGAGTGTTGGAGTGCCATCAAGATTACACCTCCCTTTGGCCATGACTTAGTGCCTGATTCGACAACCCAGTTAAAGCCCCAGGAAGGTCAAGAGAAGGTTGCTCGACGGTAATCGAGAGTAAAGTATGTAATTATTATCGATATTTATCGTCTTAATACTTAATTCAATTACTTATCCCCTTTTGTTGATATTTCTACTTCTCTAGTATTATGCTCGTGGTTTCGGATCGATCCATCAGACTGATCGATCAATTGGTGTTACATTTCATGTTCTATCACTTTCTAACTTTTCAAATTATCTTCAATTGATCAAATGAGACCCTCAACTTTAACAAATTATTAATAAGATACACTATCTTCAAACTTTGCTTTTATATAAGTAACCTGATATCGCAATATCGTTAGTAGCTTCTTCATTAAAAGCTAGACATTTGGGGTCATTGTTGGAGAAACTTACAACGTATGTTACGTGTTGGATTGGAAATTCTCTTTCATATGTTGGTTGAATGAGAGCTTATTCGGTCGGAGTTACAAGAAGTTAAGTCCTTTTGGGTTTCCATATTCCTAATTCCGCGCACATTATGTATTAATGTTATAAATCTTTGTCGTACTTTCCTTTGATACTCGAAACCTTCCTTAGTTGCGTGGGAAGACAATTGTTTGTCTAGAATTTAGTGGGGCCTCGGACTTCTAGATTGGGTGCTTAGAACTCGGTCCTTATCTCAAAGCTAATATAGCATATTAGCGCAAAGAAAGACTATGGATCCAATGGACTCATTACGAATACTTGAAGCACGGGGAACTCTGGGGATGGGAAGTTCATAGCGTTGTTCAAGAAAGTGTGCAGAATCAAGAACACCTTGTTCAAATGAAAATGTAGCAGCCAAGATTAATATAAAATAAGACTTAAAATTTGTTGACTCGGCCCAAAATAAGAACAAATGCTTGGGAGTTGGGAGTTATAGAATAATTGCTGTGTATATAAAATATTACAATAATTAGTGCTATCCTAAATTTTGCACAGGTGACCCGTGTCTTCTATAGTCCTTGGCTGAACTGAGCCACTAATATATGGAACCTGAAGCAATTTGGATAGGGGATTTCTCATCTGAGCATATAACTTAGGCCTCAAACCCTTCTGTTCGTTTTTGATAAACCTCTTATATAAAACATGAAATTGCTGAAATAACTGAGCACTTAGGTTGTATAAAGTTTGATTTTCCCGTTGACACGGGATTTTATGGCTGAACTATGTGCATTGACAGTGAAGAGCTTCCCATGTTAATTAAAGTTGAGCGACAGAAGGCAATCAAGAACTTGATACAGATCATTTTGCATTTTTTCAGTTTTAACTTCTTAAAGGTTACTATATAGTAACACCTCTTTTAAGCAAACTTCTTTGGGACACCACCCCTCATGTGGCTGGAGAAGTATATGATCCAAGGGAGAAACAATTTCCTTAATGACCTTAACTGGAATATAAGAAATAGACCAAATACAAATCTGTGGTGTGATAATAGGTTACCAGGAGAAAAAGCTCTTAAAAAACCTCGTAGCATTGATTTCAAAAGTGTATTAGCTTTTCTGTGATAACACAAATTTCTGGTTTAATTTGATATCACTATGAGCAAAAAATAAAGAAAAACTTTCTATGATGCTCCATCGCAATACTTTTGATGATGAGCACTTCTGGCCTCATGAAGGAAAAATTAGTGCAACATAAGGACTGCAAATGATAATCTAGCAGTCATGAAACAACTTCAACGAAAAGGAGATCATTGCTGCTAGAGAATTTCTCTTATGCATAAAGATATTAAAGCTCATTCTTGTAAGGATAGATTTAGGTTCTTTCACAATCTTAGGAAAGAAAACAATATCGCTGGTTTGTAACTAAGTTAGAAAACTTCTTCTGTATTCTTGTTGGAATTTCAATATATTTATGCATTATCAAAATTGAAAAAACTAAAAACATACCCATATTAATAATATAAGAACAACAAGCTAAATAAAAAACTTATCCACCAATGTGGTGAAGTTAGTTTGGTGATAAAGTGACTCTTCTAGAAACAACGAGACAGAGCCAAACACAGAATAGTGACACTAACATGGACTCAAACGAAGAGACTGAGACCTGAAAAACAAAATTATCCAAAGGAGAAATAGAGGCACAAGACATCCTAAATACCAACCAAAAAGCAACAGAAAGCAAAAGTCGAAACCGAAAACTCAGAAAGCATCCCGTGTTATCTTGTCTTGTGGACTTGTATTGGACCAAGTAAAATGGATTGTATTATACTACTCCTGTTTTGGCCGTATGACAACTCCTTTTACTAGGAGACCTTCTTTTGGAGTAATTGGATAGGGAGCAATAATATGATAATACATGGGAATGGGATTGTATAACGAAGCTCTTCTATATGATGTTTTAAACTCACCCACCGGAATCTCAAACCATTCTCCTTTTTTCATGTCTCTCAAACATAAACTTTGCTCATGATTTCCTTCGCGATTAGAGATCGATGCATTAGATATAAATTTTAATGCATGCTCAAATCCAGATGCAGTATCTTTCAACATCAAAAGAAATACAACCTCATACATAGTTTCTGGAGTACATAAATATATGCTGAAAGTACCACCAATATATTTCCAGCGAGCGTCGGTCGGTTCATATGTAGGAAAAGACATATCGTCGCTGCAAAAATAATTCACAACTAGATAGTGTCACTATAATATGTTACAATATATGAAATATGTTGGTTCATTTGTGATATGATGAGAAATTGAATTTGTTAAGATTTGTCCGGTTACATGTGTAATTGACTCTTAAACATAGTTGGTTATTATCACATACTAAATAAAAGATTTATATATCACTTTACCCTGATTCATTCGCTAATGACCAACCCAACTGAATTTGTTCACCATTAATGTCGAGATATTTTGCAGACACCATGAAACAGTTTCTGTTCTTTCCATCAATCCAGTACTTCTGTATGTATGAAGTTAAATTTAGGCCTTGCTAAGTTTATCATGGATGTAAAATGCTATGTGAGATAGATAGAGATAATTACTTGCCTGTGTTTTCTGCTCTAAGTAGATTCCAGCACATATTTGGTCATATAACTTTTTTCTTGAGGATCTGTCAAGTACTTCGTCTGCATCTTGTAGAATTTCATCATATCTATATGGAAAAGTCACTGCTTCCTCGGCTTTCTTTTCAGCATCTTCGGCTCTTTTTGTTATTTCTATGATCCTCTTTTCAGCATCTACAACTCTTTTTTCCAACTCGTTAGACTTCTTTTCAGCATCTTCAGCTCTTTTTTCTAACTCCTTAGACTTCTTTTCAGCATCTTCGGCTCTTTTTGTTGCTTCTTCAACTTTCTTTTGATCTTCGTATCTTTTTGTTGCTTCCTCAACCCTCTTTTGATCTTCAGCTCCTTTTGTTATTTCCTTGACCCTCTTTTCTGCATCTTCCGCTCTTTTTGCCGCCTCGTTAGACTTCTTTTCTTCATCTTCGGCACTTTTTGCCGCCTTCTTAGACTTCTTCTCTGCATCTTCAGCTCGTTTTACTATCTCATTGACCCCCGTTTCTGCATCTTCAACTCTTTTATCTGCTTCTTCGTCATCCCTTTGATTTTCAACTCCTTTTGTTGCCTTTTCAGCCCTCTTTTCTGCATCTTCATATTTTTTAGTTGCCTCTCTAACCCTCCTTTCTGCATCAGAGGCTCTTTTTACTACTTTCTCGATCCTCGTTGGATCTATCATTCCTGTATCTTTAGTCCTCTTTTCAGCCTCCTCGGCTCTTGTTTTTGCATTCTCAGCTCTTTTTGTTGCGTTCTCAACCCTCCTTTTTGCATTTTCAACTCTTTTTTTGGCTCTCTCAGCCCTCGTTTGATCGTTCACCAACACCATATTATTACCAATGCAAGAAGACGGTTGACTCACAAACAGACGGAATTGCTATACCTCACTTTCTTGCATCTCTGATCTTCAACCTTCCAACATTTGTAGGAAAGAAACAATTGAATAATGGAGTATTACTTTTCCTACCCATTTTTTTAATTGAATAATTATTCAACAGGCAAGGCTAATTCAAAAGAAAAGAGGATTGCGAGCTTATATATTTATGCCTTTGCCTTTTCGACGATTGTAAAGACTCGAATCCTACAAGTTTTCATACAAATAAGTTTATAGATAGAAAAGAAATAATTGAACAAGTATAATAAAAGTCAAAGACTAATTCAACAACAACCCTCCATTTTCATTATTCAGAAATTAAAGAATGAACAAATGCTTGGGATTAATACAATCAATAATGTGTATTTTAAATATGAAAAAATATTTGTCATGCTTATCTTTATATGCCTACCAAATTCATCTGGTTAGCTTGACCGAAGAATGTCAAAGAGCTCCTAATATGACATGCGCATAAGGTTGGAATAGGAAGGAACATATATCTAAAAGAGTAATGATACTTGTCATTTTTCGATTCATCCTTATATATCACTTTGGGAGTTTTTAACATCAATCCGACTGTTTTTATTTTTTTAACTTTTCTCTATCTCTTTAATTTAATGCCACGTAAGGGTGACATATAAGAGATGATATAAGAGTGTACCAAAAAGGGGTGACAAATATCTTACTCTATTTAAAACAAGTTCTTTTGAAAATTTTACGATTTTTTTCGAAATAGATTTTTCTATTCCAATCCAAAAAATTTCGAAATATAAAAAAGATATTCTAAATTTGGAAATTCGAAAATTTCGCCTCAGAAATTTCAGAAATTTTGGTTCGAAAATCTAAAATTTTGAAATTATATAATATTTTTGAAATAAAAAATTATATTTTAACAAAAATAAATTATTTTTTCACTTTAAAAAACATCATACTAAATTAATTATAAATATATAGTTAAAAATTACATTGTAACCTCAAAAATCCAGAACAATCAATATCGATGGTATACCATTTTATGTAATTAGTATTCAATTATATTATTCACGACAAGAACAAAACGATAAAAACAAAAGAAAATATTTTTTTTTTGTAATTTCCTTGATATACTTTATATACATTATTATTGATTATATATTATGTATAGTATTAATTAAACGATATAATAATTCACAATAAAAATATGGGTTAATACTTAACATAACTCTGCATCCTTGTGTACTAACCCGTAAAAGGCACCGTTCTTTTACCCTTTTTAACCATAGTAGCCGCCATCGATCTTCTCTGTATCTTCCAACATGTTCCTTATTTTTGAGTTATTTAATGCTGCCAGTAACAAACTTTCTCTATATCTACTAACACCTTAGAAAATTGAATCGTTATATTATAATTTGATACTTTAAGCAAGAAACTTACATTCCAACAAAAAATAATCAAAACAATTATATTAAAAGATTTTAAGAAAAGATACTAAAAATATATACACGGTAATAATAAGAAATAAAATGATAGAAAAATTCAAATATTACCTAACAAATTCAACTATATTTTTATATATATTTTCGATAGATATATGAGTTTGATTTTAAAAAAATAAAATAAATTTTGATCTGAGAAAAGGTAAAAACCTAGAATAATATATTATTTTATATTTCAATTATTTTATAAATGACATTTATACAATAAAAAATTCTTTCATCCAATATTAGATGAACATACACCAATTATATAAATACACATACACCATGTTTTAAACTTACTAAAGTAAATAACTAATTAATCTAATGACATGTGTTTTGTTATAATAATCGATAAATGTGATGTGAATATTGGACCATCCAATATTGGATGGAAGTCTTACCCTTATATAATATATAAAAAGCAGAATCATTGATATGCTATGTGTTACTTAACTTTTTACATATGGCATTTTAATTTTTCCATGTGTTATTTACTTATTATATATACTAGGGATAACCCGTACGTGTCTGAGGGCACTAAGAAACTTTTTAACAATATGAAATAGAATGGAATGCAATAGTTATAGGTAATCTATGTGTCTAAATAAATTACATATTATCTGACTTTTGTTATTCGAGATTATCTTTTAAATAATGTTGAATCTATCAAAATAGCTTTTAGGCGGGTCATTTCAGAAGTATAAAGTTGATTAGTATTGATAAAATCACCTAATTGAATCATTCATTCAAATTAAAGTTGCCAAGGAACCACACTCCATACTGGAGGAACTGCCGAGAATAATTGATGATAGAAAAGTTTGAGAATTTTAAGAACCAGAGCTAAAAAAATTTATGCAATATATATGAAAATACGAAGGTCGTGTATAAATATATTATCTCTAAACTTATTCATTTTCTACTAATTCTCATAGAAAACTATAACACCATTTGTTTTAATTGCACATGATAGTAAAAGCATTGATTCTAGAGGATCTCGAATAATTTGTTGCAACAAACATGCTGCAAGCGGTTGAGTTATTCCGCCAAACACACGAACCTCTGCATTCCCGCTCTAAAACCCTGGTGCACTTGCCAATATATGCTACCTCAATTTTCTTATTCAATTAAAATTTCCACCACAAAAAAATGGACTTTATACAAATGCATGTAATTATCTAAATACAAAGAATAGTTGTTACAAAACTTAAAATTATCACTTGTTACGTTTCATCTCTTTATAAAAGTACGATGAAACATAACTATAAATTAAAATTAAAATTTATGATATTTAAGTTGACATGTCATGAATGATGACACTTGCGTCCCAAAAAAATATAGCACTCATTCATGAATCAATATTTATGAAAAATAGCGCGGATTTATTTATTTTCATGACATACATAAGGCGTGTCAAGTGATGAAATACATTATAATGGTATGTGATGGCCCACATTGGCAACCAATGACAGTGTTTATCAAAATTGTTTTCCAGTCAATACCTCAAAACAATCCATGATCCGAACCCCATTCGAATTTCAAGGAGTAATATAACACCATATATATCTATTTGAGGCTCTCAAAGCAAATAAATATGGATGTTTAGTAGAGTTTATGAGACAAAAAATAGAAAAGAAAAACTAGGAAGAAGAGTCACTAACTAATTGACCTATTTTTTATCAACTTTCGTTCTTGACAAAACTCCCTGGATTGTGCAGTAGAGGGGATAGTTATTTCCCTTCCTTTTGATCGAGAAAATCAAATTATATGCAATTTGTTTACATAGAAAAATATCTGTTCTAACTTTTGCATGAAACGACCATAGATGTTCAAAAAACCATGACAAAGATAATTGATGTTTTTTAGCTTATAATAATGAAAATAGGCGTAAAAACTTTAAAGAAAGACGAATAGAAGTTAGAGATAATTACCCAAGAGGTCTTGAAGACACCACCTCAAGACCTAACAACACCAGTTGATTTCCCTCATCTTACTAAAGGCCACAAACTAAATTTAACAAATATAAGCCTAATTTTCCAATTACATTCTTGCCCCCTTTTGTATTTTATTTTCCTATATATACTATTTTTTATCAAAAAAAATTAAAACTTAAAACACTTCTCTCTCTCCTCTCTTTCTTCTCTCTTTTTAAAACAAACTCAAGCAACTTTTTCAATAAAGCTCATGGGCTACTACTGTAGCTTCTCTTCTTTCTCCTAAAATCGGCTAGATCTTGAAACCGGAAGCTCAGATGTTCCATTCGTTCATGGTCGGTGAGGTGATGCGAACCAACCACATCCATAGATCGAAGCTATAGCGCTAGATCTAACCTCCAGCAGCGCCAAATCTAAGCTCCGGTGAGAAGCCGTTTTCTTCAAGTTTCTGTCGAAACTGACCACCTCTACCGCGCCTTGCTCCGTTCGTTCATGGCTTCTCTGGCAATAAATTAGTTTCTTCATATTTATACTAATATTAATAAACAAAACAATGATTTCAATTATGTGTTGACTTATTAACTTTTGTGTACAGATGTGAACTTACGTCTATGATATACGACATTTGCAATAAAGGGTTTTTGTCGATATTCCTTCAAGATATTCCTTCCATAGTGTGTGATACAATGTTTCTTCAAATTGGTCAATTTGTCGATGCAATCAAAGGTTTTTTTTCGACAGATGCAATCAAAGGGGTTAAGTCATGAGTTCAGCCATTGTATATTTTTTTTATTTAGTTGTATTTCTTTAAATTTTTTGATCTAGTCAAACTACTTTAGGTTATTTTGTTGTTTGTATTTTTTTTCTTTTTTTCTTGTAATTATAATGTAATAAATTTAATTTTTTTAATGTAAAATATATTTTTGTATTAGATTCAATAACTTTTATCTAAATGCTCAGCACTTTTACTAATTTTATGAGAAATGCTCAGTAAGTTTACTGATTATACGAGAAACACTCAGCAAGGTACTGAGCAAACGAGCATGCTCAGTAAAGTCATTCAACAAAAAAATTCGAATACTCAGCAACTTTTTTCGACACTCAGAACTTCTTTCCGATACTTAGCAATTTTTTTCATGCTCAGTACGTTTTTCATGCTTATTACCCCCATGCTCAGAACTTTTTTCCACGCTCAGAACTATTTTCCACGCTCAGAACTATTTTCCACGCTCAGAACTTTTTTCTACGCTCAGTATTTTATGCTCAATACTTTTTTCACGCTCAGTACTTTATGCGGTGGTGGTCGGAGCTGGAAATTATTGATAGTTAATGAAGGAAAAGAGAGAAAATTTGATAAAAGAGGAGAGAGATTAATGGTAATGGAGGAGGGAGAGTAATGGTAATGGAGGAGAGATAAGAATCTATTTTTTTTTGTTTTATATACACTATAAGGTTAGTAATGATATTTGTCAATTTTGAGGCCTCTAAGTAGAAAAGAGGAATCAGGAATCAGGTGATTCCTATATGGTACTATGATTCTAGAAGTTATGACGGAGTAATGGTGGTGTAGTGGGGTATTATGAGTAGTGGTGTAGATAAATAAAACTTAATAAAATATTAATTTTAATCTTTGACACGTGACATAATCATGATCGTTTAAAGGTCATGTATTTTTGCTATTGGAGAATCTTAACCACTCTTTGACTTTTGAATTGTGGTATATAATAATTTATTATTATTTTTTTACTATAATACGTGTCTTTTATAATTTAAGAAAAATTATAATATAAAAAATTTAAAATTTACAATTTAATTTTTTTAATTTAAATTGTTTTCTCATGCATGTACGGAATCAGATAACCCTAGTTTTTCCGAAAGGAAGTATAGGGTTTGAGCAGACTATGCAGACACGCCATACAATCGAAGAACCTTCGACTCAAGCTTATTTGTCGAACCGTATTGAAGTTACTCGGTAAGCTGTTTATCTTTTCTCTAGATAGAATAATCACAATCAATTTACAATTTTCTTTTGAAGATTATGAAGAAGAAATCATCCAAAAGGAATCGTAAAACGATTGACGGAACAAGTGATTGTGCAATTGTAAGCAATAAAATTGACAAAATAAGCCAATTGCCCGATGATGTTCTTCATTATATCCTTTCTTTTGCTACCATGGTTGATATGGTGCGAACGAGTGTCCTGTCTCGAAGATGGCAATCTTTATGGCTCACCATGCCTTACTTGAATTTTAATTTCCATGGTTTTTCCTGTGAGGAGTTCAATAGTTTAAGGTCTACAAGTAAAATATATCGAACTTTCGAAGATTCAATTAATTGGGTGCTAATGTCTCAAGGCTCTACAAATATTATTCGATTCCACCTTACTTGGAATGATGGTTTGGATGCAGAAAAACTTACAAGGTGGATTCTTATTGCAATGCGCCGAAATGTGCAACAACTTGAACTGTCCGTCTTAGAAATCAAAGGAATCAAGAGATTTCGATTGCCCAGTTGTCTTTTCACTAATGAATCTTTAAAGGTCCTGAGTTTAACGCTGCCACATTGTGTTCTTCAGTTGCCCAATTATATGAAGTTCAAACAGTTAAAATCTCTTTATCTAGAACAAATTGAGTTAACTGATGAGAACTTGATTCCTAGACTTCTTATGGAATGTAACTCGCTTGAAGATTTGAGTTTGATAGGTTGCAATGTGATAGCTATTGAAGCTGTTGATATATCGTCTTCTAGTCTCAAGTGTTTGAACGTATCACACAACCTAGCTTTCTGTGAGGAGTATGGGATTCCTGACTATGAGCTTAGGATTTCATGCCCAAATCTACTTTCATTGACATGTTTGGGTGATGCAGCTAGAAATTATCGTTTTGACAATATCTCTTCTCTAGATAATATACACATTAAATTATACGATGGAAAAGAAGAAGGCCGAGATGAAGAAATTGCACAACTAACGTGGGAGATCCTAGAGCAAGTTAAAAATATCAGAGTTCTGACCGTAGACATGGATGTAAGATTATTTCACAATTCAAATAATTTCATAAGTTTTTGCAATTTAATAACCTTAATTGTGACTTATGCAGAATCTCTATCATGCTATTGATGTGCTAAAGGGCTTCTCTACAACGTTTTTCAAACTGAAGTTGTTAACCCTCAACATTGAAATCAATAAACATAGCATTCAGCAGATGTTCCTCTTGCTCAATCATTGTCCAAATCTAGAGTCTCTTACTCTAGATAATCTGGAGGTATATTTAACTTTTATCAACTGTATTTATTCGTTGAATTAAACCTTTTTTTCAATCACTGAAAGGACATTAAAATTTAAGCATCCCTTAAAATCTCTCCAACATTAGTTGTTATTCTTTACTTTGATCATCTGTGTAGATCGATCCGGAGGACTTAACAGAAGAAAATGAGCATTGGCAGTTACACGATGAGGGGAACGTATACTGGGGAAATCATTTGAAGATGGTGCAGTTGATTAACTTCTCAGGGAAAAAGAATGAACTTGAGTTTATTAAGTTTATGTTAAAGAATGGAATTGCATTGGCAAAGTTCATTATTATTTGGTCACCATACCTTAAAAAGAAACTGGTCATAGATAAAACCATATTAAAGATTGCTAAGTTATCTTTTGTTGAATTAAAAGTTATTTGGAACCCTTTGTAAAGGGTAAGGAGGTGAGCTTATGACTCTTCTCGATTTGTTATACATTATTGTTTAGACCATTTTTTTTAGTTTAACCAACTAACTAATGGTGTTTACTTATTTTAGTGCAACAACCACCCTAGAAACATCAGGCGTATGGTGTTTACTGTTGAAACAACAAATATAAAATCAAGGTTACGGGATTATCTTATTTTTGTGGAGTAAAAATCATCTAATATTAATCAAATATGATTGTGGGGATAAATGTATGAATTTGATAACTCTATTGTTTTTTTTTCCATAAATGAAAGGCTTAAAACCTGTTAAGAATATAAAATTACAAGTAGAACAAAAATTCTTATTGGGGTACTAGTACAATCTTAGAAGTTGCACACTCGCTCCTATCTCTCGTAATGAAATTCCACATGTAAAGAAAAGATTAGTAAGCAATGCGATAGAAAGTATGTTCGATCTCAAGGAGCCTTGAGAAGTGTGTAGGCCGTGAGATCCAAGCTAGTTGATAAACCTATTTGATGAAAGTGCTAAAAATAAGAAAATAACGAAATTACATGGTGTAGAAAGTGATTAAGGCAGTTATTTAATATTGAAGCCACTTGAAGCCTTTTTATACCTTCTCACCTTGTTATTTGATTCTATATGTGGTGGGGCCTAGGGTGTGATAAAATAAGATATAAATAAAGAGCAAATAATCACCCTAGACTGAGCACGGTTCTGCAAGTATACAGTTCCGCAGAGACTGCGAAGGTTAGGGGAATCTTATGCAATAGTCAAGTGCAAATAATTAAAGCTAGAACAAATAAACGCAAGAAAAATAAAGACAAATAGATATTTATTTGGTTTTCTATTAAACTAAATTAAAACTAAGAATTTAAAGACAGAAAATTAAATATGAAAGAAGAAGAAGTATGAGAATATAGCTTGAGTTATTAGCATGTAATCCCTACTAGTTTTGCCGTTTTAAACATGTAAGGGTGAATTATGTAGTATTTCAATAATCGGTTCCAATTACGCTAGGTAGTTTCAAATAAGTTTTACCTGTGTCAATAAGGCTTCCTAAGCAAACTGTTCCTGTAATTGGTAAATAGTAACATGTACTAAACCATAGTGATTATCTAGTTAGGTTGATTTGTCAGATCTAAACCGAATACTAGACGTTATGTGCTAAACATGTAATTAAACACCGTTGTCAATGGTGACCTAACTACTAGATGGTAATTATATATGGCTGCAATCCACAAGAACACAGAATATTAACCCAAACACATAAACAGAGAATAAAAACTATAATTCAATTTAAAACATAGAATTCCCAAATTAGATAGATGTCAATCAAAACTAGGGTTCATACATATATGCTAAAACTCAAGCTAAAGAAATTTAGTTCATGAAAGAAAAGAAAGAAATTACAAATTTAAAGGTAGAAGAAGACATTGTGATGAACAGCTCCTTCCAGACTTCTTTCTTGTGTTGTAAGCTTCCTCTTGGTTTAAGGTTTCACCAAGGATGATTTAAGAGTGTTAAGAGACTGTATTTATAGTGTATAGGTTGACCTAATTCGTTTCTTGGAGATAAGGTTAAGTGATGGACTCCAAGCCCAACTCAAATGCGTAGGATAATTACTGCTGACTTGTCTTGAGCATATCGTCTTAGTTATTGGTCGGTTTTTGCTGCATAATATACCAAAAGAATCCTCAGCGAATTATATACGTCCCAATGAAAGGAATCTTCCAAAACCGGCTTCCTTTTAGAGTTATCACCACTTGTTTAGGCGTTGCTACAGAAATTCAGATTTAGACAGCTTTTCCTTTTCCATGTTTTTAGCCTTTGTTACCTTTATCTTCAATTACCATGCAAATCTCTTTCCATATCTTGTAGTCTTTGACTTGGACTCTAATTAATCTCCATAATTATTTTTAAAACTTCACACTAAATAAATAATTAAACCCAATATGCTCTAAAAATATTATTTTACTAAATCAAGACTCAAAATAGGAAAGTGCACTAAACTAAGCTAAATTCGACCTATAAACTAATAAATACGCTTAAAATGATGTCTCAGAAGTATATTTTATTATCACAAATGAGGAGACATCAAGACCCCCAACTCAAAGTTCATACTTTCATAAATTCACAAATTAGGATAACATAGGGATCAATCTTGCAAATTCACTAATCAAAGGAATTACCATTCGCAAATTCAAAGAGATACATTCTCCACTATCAATTACAACCTATAATTCACAAATTGTTCCCAAATTATCTAAATCAAACACCATTTTTAACAACTTTACACAAAATATGGACTTTCCATATATATATATATATATATATATATATATATATATATATATATATATATATATATATATATATATTTCATAAAACACAGGGCCTGAAAGTACTATTTCTGAAAACAAGTTGTAGAACTTTAAACAAATTCACCCAAAACATTAAATTTATCAATTTCTCACTTTGAATCACCTTTAATCAGCAATAATAGGAACAATTTAGCATAAAATATGGACTTTCCATATCGAATTTCACAAATATTTGGGACTTCACAATCATTTCTCATAACAGAAAGGACTACATCAACAAATTACTATAAACCAGAGATTTGATTTCCAAAACCAAGAGTAACAAAATGCAAAACATCCAAAAAATACCAAACACATATCATATAAACCAGGGATCAAAGCCTTCTACTTACCAACATAGTCAGTAAATAAACCATCAACAAGAACTCCCCTCTTCATCAACAAAACACGAATTCAACATGCCAAGAAGGAAAACAAATGTAATCGTTAGAGAAACCTTAATTTCTGTACTTACATTAGTATATTCTAATTGAAGATTAAAAGAATGAACAATTCCATAAAACCTCACAAAAACATAAAAATGAAGCTCATCAGGATCCTAGAAATATTGGATAATTGAATATAAAATAATTAAACAGATCACTATAGCCATGAATTAAACAAACCACCCACCCCCACCACCAATTGCATGTGTTATACAAACTGAAACCACCACCATAGCCACCAATTAATCAAGCCACCACCACTTAATCAAGCCATCACCAATTAATTTCTCCATACTGAAGATAAGAGACGTATTACAGATAGGAATTGAATGGGGGGTGGGTTTGGTGAGAGGATTTAACGCGATAGAGAGATGGAGAGGGTGGAGTATATGGGGTCGGTGGGTTGGGGTAGATTGATTTTACGCGTGTGATGGGGTGAAGTAAATGAGGTCGGTGGGATAAGTTTTATTTTATATTGTTTTAATAAAAATAAAAATTATAATAAAAATCTTATCGGTCCAGTTCGTTCCGGATCGGTTTAAAAGGAGGTTTTTTTAATTAAGAACCGGACTGTTATGGGATTATACGGTCCGGAGCGGTTTGGTTCCCCACTATTGCAACAGTTCGGCCTGGTCCGGCGGACCGGTGGCCAGAACCGTTATCCACCCTGACTAATAATCAAAGAACAACAAGTTTGACCCCACTCACTAAATTAAAAACCAATCTTTCTAGCGCAGTTAAGCTAATTTACTAGTAGAACGCGCTAAGAGCGTGTAAAGCGGTTAGATATTTGGCTTCTAAATTTCTCTCTCCCACTCTTGATTTCAATAATTCCCAGAAACCAAATCACACCAAAAAACCCCTAATTTCAACACTTTTTGGGTATCACTTTTCCAGATTGATTGTTTTTCCCATAATTCCTGGAATCTACAAAAAATCTTCATCCATTTCAACAATTTTTTCTCACCAGAATTGGTTTCTTTTCTAAACCTAAACCTAATCCTTTTCCATTCCACTTCTTCTCTTCTCTAACACCAACTATAACGGCACCTAATACCAAAAACACTATCCAGAAAAACATCACTCGGTTAATTTTCAAAGATAGAATGAGAATTCTAAGAACAATACGACCAACAAAAATCAAAATACAACCAAGAACAAAACAGTGCTAAGCAATAAACAGTGAATAATGGCTTTGCGACTCGGACGGTGTAATCGAGTAGTAAAAACAAGGTTGAAGGGCAAAATAATGACAAAATGGCGATTCAGACTAGTGAAATAAGTCTGATGAAAGGAAAACATGCTCCAGCGAAACAAATATGATTGTTCATGACCGGTGAGGTGCTGCGACATGACCAAAGAGACATGACCAACCTCTATTCCAGAAAAATTGGTTGAAGAAGCAATAGAAGACAAGGTTGAAGAGGTAATTGAACCAAAGAGTGTCCCAGAGAAGACACCAGAAAAGAAGAAAAGCTCAGTGGAAAACAGTTACACATCCTCCACCATACCCATCACGTGTCAAAAAGAAGAACAATGAAAAAGAATTCAAGAAGTTCCTTGACATTGTGATCAAGCTAGATATTAATATTTCGTTTGTAGAAGCTCTCAAAATAATGCAAAAATATATGGAATTCATGAAAGACATTCTTTCTAACAAACGAAGTTTAGAAACCGGGGAGATGATTTGATCACCTGAGGAGTGTAGTACTATCTTTCAAAGCAAGTTGCCACCGAAGTTGTAAGATCTCGGAAGTTTTACGATTCCCATAGTTATTGGAGAATGTTCGACCGGGAAAGCATTATGTGATCTAGGCGCGAGTATAAATCTCATGCCAAAATCCATGTTCGATAAGCTCAGCATATGAGAGGTAGTACCTACTTCAGTGGTATTACAAATGACGGATCACTCACTCTCCCAACCAGTAGGTACATTTAGAAGATGTTTTAGTTAAAGCTGGTAGTTTTATATTTCCTTTTGATTTTATTATTCTTGACTACGACGCGGATAAGAATGTCCCTATCATCTTGGGTAGACCATTCTTATGCCCGAGTTTGTGTAGAGGTTAATCTGAAGGAAAAAATTCCTGAATAAGTTTATGTGGACACAAGAAGAAGTGAACTACATGAAGTAGAGGTTGTGTATGATTGGAGGCCTAATAAGTGTCCTAAATTCCAGAGTTATAAATATGGGATGTGTAAGAATGAAAAGAAAGTATTGGTACAGAAGAAAAAGAAGGAAAGTTAAGAACAAGTTGAGTTAGCTAAACAGAGGAATACAGATGTTCACAATTTAACAGAGAAGATTACAAATAATGAAGCTGAAACCCCTATGAGCAATGAGGAGAACTGGAAATTTGTCACAAGAAGGTTTAAAGCCAGCAAGTTGCAGCTATATCTCCCCTGTTTCAGAGAAGAATTCCTTTAAAGTATTGAACAGTCCACTCTCATAATTTGATGAAGATTTCCATAAATTGATCTGAGGATAATGGAATAAACAAGACACATGATCCATGATCATAGGATCATGGAATGTTAGGGGCTTGAACATGTCCCTGAGACAGGATGATGTCTCCAATTTCATGTTCACAAAGGGAGTACAACTGATGTGTTTGCTTGAAACAAAGGTCCAATACCATAATATGGATAAAATCATGAAGGAAAGCTATGGTAACTATAAACTTTTACACAACTATAGACATGATCCTAGAGGTAGAGTGTGGATTTTATGGAAATAATCTGAGATACAAGTTGTGCTTATTGAGTAAAATTTTCAAGGGATGGTGGTGGAAATTAATGAAAATTAGAGTAACACTAAGGTGGTATTATGTGCCAACTATGCTAGTAATAATGAGAAAGAGAGACAAATTATTTGGAAAGACATTACAAGATGGAGTTCAGTTTATAAGAATATTGTATTTAATCTTAAGAGTGGAGGATAGACTACATTATGATGAAATCAATAAGTATGCACAACAATATATTGATTGTGTAGAGACTGCAGAATTACATGAACATCAGACTTGTTGTAATTTCTACACATCAGACTGTCATGTCGTCATTATTAAAAAAGAATAAAGGTGAGGATAATTTTTAAAAACTTTTTAAAACCGGCTTTTTGAATATTTCAAGATAATTCCAAACGAGTACACGGTTTCTACACTGATACAGTTGTCGTGACTAAGAAAATTACCAAAATGAAATATATCTTTATTATTACAAAAGGAAAACGATAAGAACAATTTACAAAAAGAATGCGCTAGTCCGTGGGACACTTTACTAGGGGCGTGTTTTCCTCTTATGCTAATTAAAATCCAACCTTTCTTAATTTTTTTTCTCTCACTTAAAACTTTGTTGGTAGATATTTTATATATCTAATTAATATATAAGATATAATTTGTTGGGTATTTAAGATAGTAAAGTGTGGATGAAAAACAATTACAACAACAAACATGGCTGCAAATCAAACCAGAAGAACTTTCTCTTCAACTCCAGACAACGAAATTCAACAGGCAACCTCAGAGGAAGTCACAGTGGAACTCAATCCACAACTTTCACTTCCTTATGGTTGGATACGATGCCTAGATTTGAAGGTACTATTTTATTTAGTTACTTTAAACATTAAATCCATCAAATCTAATATATAATTCTTGTATACTTTTAGACATTTAATGAAATAAATCCATACTTTTTACCATAAATGTATTGTTTTTTTGTTCATGCTTCTATATATTTTTTCATTTCCTTTAATGTTGTTAGGATATTTGATACCATGTTATACATGAATTTCTTGGTAAAATGAAAAATGGTATACAATATACTAACCTTAAAATGGATTGAAAAATCCTCTTATTCTCCATCGCTATTTTTATATATTTTTTAAACCAAAAAAAATGTAAAAAGAAGTATATAAATTTTTGGGTGTTAATATAAAACTATTAATCATTTTAACGTTTATTTAATGGTATACAACTTTTTTGTTGTTGTGGATGTTTTTTTATCATTTCATTGTTTGGTAACTATTTGCTTTAACAAACTACCTATTTTCCTTTTTTTTGTATCATCTCATGATTCGTTGATATACTTCTGTCTTTATAAAGTTTGATTTAACTTTAAATTTATTTTGTTGATTGTTTTTAAAACATGAACTTATATATGGGTGCACATTTTTTAATTTTTTCTTTCCTTTTATTCGATTTAGAAATATTTTCAATCATTGAAATACGGATGATGATTCTTACTCGTTTCGTTTTTACTGGTTTACAGACCGGTGATCTATACTATGTCAACTGGAATGAAGGTAAGAAGACAAAGGAGATTCCTAGAAAAGTCAAGGAGGAAGAAGAGGAAGTCATTGATGGTGTACGAAAAGAGTGATGAAGAATGATGTCTCCCTATTTGTGATGAGTTAATCTAGGTTGGAGAGATCATTTTAGGTGTATTTAATAAATTAAATGTCAATTTTTACTTCTATTATTGTATTTTCCTATTTCTTGTCTTGGTTTGATTATTTATAATTTTTTAGAGAATATTGAGTTTAAATGTTTGTTAAGTGTGAATCTTTAAAGATATATGGTAATTAATAGATTCCAAATCAATTCTACGAGATAAGAAAAAGAAGATAATGATGCAAATTGGAGATAAAGGAAGGAAATATAAAAAATGAAAAGATAAAGTTTCCAAATAAATCTGAATTCCAGCAGCTACATCCATTAAATTGATCATAACTCAAAAAATCCTGGGAATTTGGAAGAATGGCCTGAATCAAAGTTAAATAACTTTCCGAGACGATCAGTTTCGACATAAAGAACGTGTCAATCAGAGCAATATTGAAGAAGTTACGGCCAAAACAAAACATCAATAGTTTATTACCTTTTCTATATTTTGGGGTTACGAATTTGAGTTGGGCTAGAAGTCCAATGCTTGTCTTCCACTCCAAGAAAACATTTTATGGTTTCCTATACCCTATAAATACACCCTTTAATCAGTATAAACACATCCTTGGCCAACCCTTAAGTCAAGAGGAAGCTTACAACAAGAGAAGAGAAGTCTGGAAGAAGTTGAACACCAAATCATGCCTTCACAAGTCTTCAAATTTGTAATTATTTTCTTCTCTTGTACGAACTAATTTAATTTAGCTTGAGATTTAGCATATGGGTATGAACCCTAGACTTGTTTTACATCTATTTTAATTGGGATAACATTGTATTTAATTTGAATTCATGTTTTATTCTCTGTTTCATGTGCTTTGACTTATTGTCTGTTTTGCTTGCTAGTGCACGAGTATAGGATTACCTTAATAGTAGTTAGATTGTCACCCGCAAGGGGTGTCTAATTATTGAAACACCAAATAAACGTCTAGTATGCGGTAGTGATCCTAACAGGCTTGCCTAACTAGATAACCATTAGGGTATGATTTAACTACCGATCATCATTAGAATACCATTCTTATTTGGGAACCTAGTGGCATAGGAGCACCCTATTTAAGTCCCCTCGTGATTGTTAGGTCGCCACCCTAATCCACCCTGACGGGGGAAGGGAGGAATTTAGAATCCTAGTTATTGCAATTCTACATAATTCGCCCTTACATGATTAGAATAAACAAGGCTAGTGGGATTACTTGCTATCTCTCGAGCTAAACTCTCATACTCTTCGTTTATCATATTTAATTTTCTATCTTTACATTATTATTTTAATTTTTCATATTCTAAAAACCAAAAAAAAATCTATTTTACTTTTCTGTATTTCTGCGTAGTATTCCATTTAGCTTCTATATTTGCACTTGATATTTGCATAAGTTCTCTCTAGCATTCGTAGTCTCTGAGGAACGAATTCTCTTATCATTAAAACTTTCATACATCCTGTAATACTTGCAATACCGTGCTAGGCTAGGGTGTTTATTTTGCATTTTTTTTTATATCTTATTTTTATCACACCTTAGCCGACACTAAGTTTTTGGCTCCGCTGCCGGGGACTACATCGTTAGTCCTTGTGCATTTATTTAGTGCTTTTATTTTAGTTACTTCTATTTTATGCTTTTATTTTTAGTTTTGTCTTAACAGGTTTTTACAGATGGGAAGCCCGAGGAAACTTGATCTTCCCATCTCATTCAGAGTGCAACCAAGAGAAATCCGCACTCTAGAAATCCAAGCCACTAAGTTTAGACCAAATCCAGGTAAAATAGCGCAATTTGCGAGTCATGGACAATTCAGTGGTGCTGCACAACAGGCGCCGGTCTGGTATGTTTAGAAATTTATGCAAATCTGTGACGCTTATATCACCAGAGGCATTACAAAGGAGCAAATGTATTACATTATGTTCTAGCTCTTTTTGACCGGAGGTGCAAAGGATTTGTACGATTCCCAACACCCCGGTGTTATTTCATATTGGGACAAACTCCAAGCAAAATTCCTAGACCGATTCTATCCGATTAGTAGACGTTTAAAAGATATGTTGGAGCTTGAACAATTTATGCAAGAAGAAGAGGAAAGTATTGGGGAAGCATGGTTACGTTTTAACGAGCAGAAAGCGAGGTGTCCATTCCATGTCTCCTCTCCAGATTATCATTTAACCATGTTCTATGGAGGACTCGATGACGAGTCCAAGGCAAAAGTAGATTTGTTAGGAGATGGAAGTTTTGTGTTATTTGATCCTAAAGAAGCTAATATTATCATGGAAAGAGTTTTGGATTTCGAGAGAAGTTGGTCGATTCAATCAAACAAAACAAGAAGAAACTTTAGAATCTCTAAAGTTCAAAGATTTAAACCAACAACTCAAGGAATTAAAAGAACAAGCGCGAACAATAGCTCAGGTAAATCTAGTACACACTTTACCTTCATGTCTCGGTTGTGGGGCAAGAAATCATTCGTGGGAGAATTGTATGAATAATCCAGCTTCGAATTCCATCGTATCTCATCAAAGAAACCGTTATTCTAATGGATATTATCATCCTCAAGGAAATTACGCTAATTATCAGTCCCCACAGATTCAAGGTTGGGTCAGAAATCAAGAGACTTATTATCAAACTCGACCCTAGCCTTACTATCCACCACAACCTATCTATCAAGAAGCGCCAATTTATGAAGAAACTTATCAAGAACCACCTCAATATCCAACGCAACAAGCTACACAAGAGCAACCTTCCAGTTTGGATCCAAGTATAGCTGAACTTTTGGGATTAGTTGAAGAAAATATAAATATGAGTCAGTAAAGACTCCAAACCCAATCGAAGGTAATTAAGAATCTTGAGCATGCTCTCTCACAAATGGCGAGTACATTACAGAACAAGACAAAAGGGCAACTCCAAAGTGATACTATTGCTCCAGAAGATGATGCTTGTCATGCAGTTGAGTTAAGAAGTGGAAAACAATTACCTCCGCCTAGAGTAGAAGAGACATGACCAACCTCTATTCCAGAAAAAGTGGTTGAAGAAGCAATAGAAGACAAGGTTGAAGAGGTAATTGAACCAAAGAGTGTCCCAGAGAAGACACCAGAAAAGAAGAAAAGCTCAGACGAAAACAGTACACGTCCTCCTCCACCATACCCATCACGTGTCAAAAAGAAGAACAATGAAAAAGAATTCAAGAAGTTCCTTGACATGGTGATCAAGCTAGATATTAATATTTTGTTTGTAGAAGCTCTCAAAAGAATGCCAAAATATATGGAATTCATGAAAGACATTCTTTCTAACAAACGAAGTTTAGAAACCGGGGAGATGATTTGATCACCTGAGGAGTGTAGTACTATCTTTTAAAGAAAGTTGCCACCGAAGTTGTAAGATCTCAGAAGTTTTACGATTCCCATAGTTATTGGAGAATGTTCGACAAGGAAAGCATTATGTGATCTAGGCGCGAGTATAAATCTCATGCCAAAATCCATGTTCGATAAGCTCAGCATAGGAGAGGTAGTACCTACTTTAGTGGTATTACAAATGACGGATCGCTCACTCTCCCAACCAGTAGGTAAATTAGAAGATGTTTTAGTTAAAGCTGGTAGTTTTATATTTCCTTGTGATTTTATTATTCTTGACTACGACGCGGATAAAAATGTCCCTATCATCTTGGGTAGACCATTCTTATGCCCGAGTTTGTGTAGAGGTTAATTTGAAGGATAAAATTCCTGAATAAGTTTATGTGGACACAAGAAGAAGTGAACTACATGAAGTAGAGGTTGTGTATGATTGGAGGCCTAATAAGTGTCCTAAATTCCAGAGTTATAAATATGGGATGTGTAAGAATGAAAAGAAAGTATTGGTACAGAAGAAAAACAAGGAAAGTTAAGAACAAGTTGAGTTAGCTAAACAGAGGAATACGGATGTTCACAATTTAACAGAGAAGATTACAAATAATGAAGCTGAAACCCCTATGAGCAATGAGGAGAACTGGAAATTTGTCACAAGAAGGTTTAAAGCCAGCAAGTTGCAGCTATATCTCCCCTGTTTCAGAGAAGAATTCCTTTAAAGTATTGAACAGTCCACTCTCATAATTTGATAAAGATTTCCATAAATTGATCTGAGGATAATGGAATAAACAAGACACATGATCCATGATCATAGGATCATGGAATGTTAGGGGCTTGAACATGTCCCTGAGACAGGATGATGTCTCCAATTTCATGTTCACAAAGGGAGTACAACTGATGTGTTTGCTTGAAACAAAGGTCCAATACCATAATATGGATAAAATCATGAAGGAAAGCTATGGTAACTATAAAATTTTACACAACTATAGACATGATCCTAGAGGTAGAGTGTGGATTTTATGGAAATAATCTGAGATACAAGTTGTGCTTATTGAGTAAAATTTTCAAGGGATGGTGGTGGAAATTAATGAAAATTAGAGTAACACTAAGGTGGTATTATGTGCCAACTATGCTAGTAATAATGAGAAAGAGAGACAAATTATTTGGAAAGACATTACAAGATGGAGTTCAGTTTATAAGAATATTGTATTTAATCTTAAGAGTGGAGGATAGACTACATTATGATGAAATCAATGAGTATGCACAACAGTATATTGATTGTGTAGAGACTGCAGAATTACATGAACATAAGACTTGTTGTAATTTCTACACATGGTGCAATATGAGCCTTGATAATCTCAGAGCTAGTAGGATAGATAGGCTACTAATCCATGTAAATTGGTTTGATAAAGTGCACTAAAATGTGCTTTGTCTTGCTCCATCCACTTTAGACCATTGTGCACTAACATATTACTATTGGTGCACAACAAATTAGAGGTCCTTCCTCATTTAAATTCTTTAATGTTTGGACTAAGCATGTTGCTTTTCTTGATGTTGTTAAACAGGCTTGGGAGACTGATGTGAGGGGCTCTCATATGAATAATTAATGCACCAAACAAAAGAAAGTTAAAAAGTCTCTTAAAGCATTTAACATGAAATACTTTAAGAGAACTCCTCAATATGTGTCCCATCTTATACAAAGACTTGAAGAGTTGCAAAATGTAATCATGAATGGACATGGTGATGAAATAGTCATGGTTGAAGAGAAGATTGCCCTCGAGAACTTGGAGGATGCAGTTAATTATGAACAAATTGTATTGAAGCAAAAGGCAAGAGCAATGTGGGCTGATAAAAGTGATTGCAGATCGGCTTATTATCACAATATAATCAAGGGAAGGCAAATAAAAAATAAAGAGTAAATGCCTCAAATACCCCCCCCTCAAATATGGCCTAATTGACAGTTTACCCCCCACTATATTTTTTGGTACTGGATGCCCCTTGAATTTCATTTTTGTGACTCCTTAGCCCTTTTTAACCGAAGCGTTAAATATCGTCAATAAGTGGTCATGTGCAAGTCATGTGCTATATTGAGGATTTTGAATCAAAATCAAGGTATGGTGCCTCCATGAGTGGTGCCTAGAAATGGCCACCGTGTTGTAGGGCAGTCTAACTGGCAGATGACATGGTAGGTTAGACGAATAAATGAAGGGTGTCTTAAAAGATTGAAGGGTGTTACATGTCTATTATGACCATGTCGGACTAATTTTATGGTATCAAATGTCAAAATACTCATAATGAGTTCTGAGAGTGTGTTGTCTTTGGCTTGATCCTCTACAATATTTGTCGTAGAATGCACATCTTTGGGGGTAGACATGTACCCTTGTTCGTGACCAATATTCATTTGGGTTTAACCTCCTATCCTACCTTTGTTTCCATGTGAACTTACCATCATGGTATTTCTCAATGAGCTCGGATGAAATTATTACGGTTTTGACAGATAACCATAATCTGATAGAGTGAATATCTACCCGGTAGAGTTATTATTTACTGATTTTAGATCTTGTGACTAATTTGAGTAAATGAATTAAATGTAATGATTGACTTCGCAGTGATTGTTCTCCCGTTAGCATTCTGATGCTCAAGCCAACACGATAAACATAAATAAGGGCTCCCGGTGATATGGAATTAGCGAGGGACGAAAGATATAGAACTGCGTATGATAATTTTGAAAAAGTGAAGATGAGAAAATGTGAGTTATATATACTATGAAATGTTTGTTTTAGTCTAGAGAGACATTTGATTACAAAAAACTTCTATTAGCTTGGAATTCTTCTTGGAGTTTGTCTCTTAACTTGTCATATCCTATTAACTTCAACTCCATCTTACCCCACCCAAGGACAAAGTATCAGAATGACTGTTATCGCTCATTGGTTGAGTTTATCTCTTAAATCTCAATTTGTATATGTTGCAATTTGCGTCTCCGACTGCATACCTAGTCAGTAGAGACAAAACCCACCACCCTGTAAGCTCGGTGTGGCTGAGGGTGAATTTGGATAAGTGACCCAACTAACCAACCAGTTTATTCTTTAGGCTTTAAGTGATCGACTAATTATCGTCCTGACCGAGTAGCTTATGATGGTTGCTGAGAGATGCTTGGTAGTAGAGTAATCAATAAATTCGGTTAATGGCTGGCCACAGATAGTTTTCTAAAAAAAATTCAAAACTAATTTTTTTTTGGAATAATCCAAACAAGCTCACGTTTTTTAGCTGGATAAATCATCATAATCATAATTTTTAACATCCTGTCATGTCGTCATTATTAAAAAAGAATAAAGGTGAGGATAATTTTTAAAAACTTTTTAAAACCGGCTTTTTGAATATTTCAATATAATTCCAAACGAGTACACGGTTTCTACACTGATACAGTTGTCGTGACTAAGAAAATTACCAAAATGAAATATATCTTTATTATTACAAAAGGAAAACGATAAGAACAATTTACAAAAAGAATGTGCTAGTCCGTGGGACACTTTACTAGGGGCGTGTTTTCCTCTTATGCTAATTAAAATCCAACCTTTCTTAATTTTTTTCTCTCACTTAAAACTTTGTTGGTAGATATTTTATATATATCTAATTAATATATAAGATATAATTTGTTGGGTATTTAAGATAGTAAAGTGTGGATAAAAAACAATTACAACAACAAACATGGCTGCAAATCAAACCAGAAGAACATTCTCTTCAACTCCAGACAACGAAATTCAACATGCAACCTCAGAGGAAGTCACAGTGGAACTCAATCCACAACTTTCACTTCCTTATGGTTGGATACGATGCCTAGATTTGAAGGTACTATTTTATTTAGTTACTTTAAACATTAAATCCATCAAATCTAATATATAATTCTTGTATACTTTTAGACATTTAATGAAATAAATTCATACTTTTTACCATAAATGTATTGTTTTTTTTCATGCTTCTATATATATTTTCATTTCCTTTAATGTTGTTAGGATATTTGATACCCTATTATACATGAATTTCTTGGTAAAATGAAAAATGGTATACAATATACTAACCTTAAAATGGATTGAAAAATCCTCTTATTCTCCATCTCTATTTTTATATATTTTTTAAACCAAAAAAAAAAATGTAAAAAGAAGTATATAAATTTTTGGGTGTTAATATAAAACTATTAATCATTTTAACGTTTATTTAATGGTATACAACTTTTTTGTTGTTGTGGATGTTTTTTTTATCATTTCATTGTTTGGTAGCTTTTTGCTTTAACAAACTACCTATTTTCCTTTTTTTGTATCATCTCATGATTCGTTGATATACTTCTGTCTTTATAAAATTTGATTTAACTTTAAATTTATTTTGTTGATTGTTTTTAAAATATGAACTTATATATGGGTGCACATTTTTTAAGTTTTTCTTTCCTTTTATTCGATTTAGAAATATTTTCAATCATTGAAATACGGATGATGATTCTTACTCGTTTCGTTTTTACTGGTTTACAGACCGGTGATCTATACTATGTCAACTGGAATGAAGGTAAGAAGACAAAGGAGATTCCTAGAAAAGTCAAGGAGGAAGAAGAGGAAGTCATTGATGGTGTACGAAAAGAGTGATGAAGAATGATGTCTCCCTATTTGTGATGAGTTAATCTAGGTTGGAGAGATCATTTTAGGTGTATTTAATAAATTAAATGTCAATTTTTACTTCTATTATTGTATTTTCCTATTTCTTGTCTTGGTTTGATTATTTATAATTTTTTAGAGAATATTGAGTTTAAATGTTTGTTAAGTGTGAATCTTTAAAGATATATGGTAAGTAATAGATTCCAAATCAATTCTACGAGATAAGGAAAAGAAGATAATGATGCAAATTGGAGATAAAGGAAGGAAATATAAAAAAATGAAAAGATAAAGTTTCCAAATAAATCTGAATTCCAGCAGCTACATCCATTAAATTGATCATAACTCAAAAAATCCTGGGAATTTGGAAGGATGGCCTGAATCAAAGTTAAATAACTTTCCGAGACGATCAGTTTCGACATAAAGAACGCGTCAATCAGAGCAATATTGAAGAAGTTACGGGCAAAACAAAACATCAATAGTTTATTACCTTTTCTGTATTTTGGGGTTACGAATTTGAGTTGGGCTAGAAGTCCAATGCTTGTCTTCCACTCCAAGAAAACATTTTATGGTTTCCTATACCCTATAAATACACCCTTTAATCAGTATAAACACATCCTTGGCCAACCCTTAAGCCAAGAGGAAGTTTACAACAAGAGAAGAGAAGTCTGGAAGAAGTTGAACACCAAATCATGCCTTCACAAGTCTTCAAATTTGTAATTATTTTCTTCTCTTGTATGAACTAATTTAATTTAGCTTGACATTTAGCATATGGGTATGAACCCTAGACTTGTTTTACATCTATTTTAATTGGGATAGCATTGTATTTAATTTGAATTCATGTTTTATTCTCTGTTTTATGTGCTTTGACTTATTGTCTGTTTTGCTTGCTAGTGCACGAGTATAGGATTACCTTAATAGTAGTTAGATTGTCACCCGCAAAGGGGTGTCTAATTATTGAAACACCAAATAAACGTCTAGTATGCGGTAGTGATCCTAACAGGCTTGCCTAACTAGATAACCATTAGGGTATGATTTAACTACCGATCATCATTAGAATACCACTCTTATTTGGGAACCTAGTGGCGTAGGAGCACCCTATTTAAGTCCCCTCGTGATTGTTAGGTCGCCACCCTAATCCACCCTGACGGGGGCAGGGAGGAATTTAGAATCCTAGTTATTGCAATTCTACATAATTCGCCCTTACATGATTAGAATAAACAAGGCTAGTGGGATTACTTGCTATCTCTCGAGCTAAACTCTCATACTCTTCGTTTATCATATTTAATTTTCTATCTTTACTTTATTATTTTAATTTTTCATATTCTAAAAACCAAAAAAAAATCTATTTTACTTTTCTGTATTTCTGCGTAGTATTCCATTTAGCTTCTATATTTGCACTTGATATTTGCATAAGTTCTCTCTAGCATTCGTAGTCTCTGAGGAACGAATTCTCTTATCATTAAAACTTTCATACATCCTGTAATACTTGCAGTACCGTGCTAGGCTAGGGTGTTTATTTCGCATTTTTTTTATATCTTATTTTTATCACACCTTAGCCGACACTAAGTTTTTGGCTCCGCTGCCGGGGACTACATCGTTAGTCCTTGTGCATTTATTTAGTGCTTTTATTTTAGTTACTTCTATTTTATGCTTTTATTTTTAGTTTTGTCTTAACAGGTTTTTACAGATGGGAAGCCCGAGGAAACTTGATCTTCCCATCTCATTCAGAGTGCAACCAAGAGAAATCCGCACTCTAGAAATCCAAGCCACTAAGTTTAGACCAAATCCAGGTAAAATAGCGCAATTTGCGAGTCATGGACAATTCAGTGGTGCTGCACAACAGGCGCCGGTCTGGTATGTTTAGAAATTTATGCAAATCTGTGACGCTTATATCACCAGAGGCATTACAAAGGAGCAAATGTATTACATTATGTTCTAGCTCTTTTTGACCGGAGGTGCAAAGGATTTGTACGATTCCCAACACCCCGGTGTTATTTCATATTGGGACAAACTCCAAGCAAAATTCCTAGACCGATTCTATCCGATTAGTAGACGTTTAAAAGATATGTTGGAGCTTGAACAATTTATGCAAGAAGAAGAGGAAAGTATTGGGGAAGCATGGTTACGTTTTAACGAGCAGAAAGCGAGGTGTCCATTCCATGTCTCCTCTCCAGATTATTGATGTCTCCCTAATTGTTCTTATTTTAGACCCTTGGGAGACATCATTTTTGGTGTTTATTTACTTAAATTGATAGACTTTTGGACTTAATATGCAATAATCCGGAATTACCTTTTTATTTCTAGCATTTTTAATTTATTAAACTTTTGCGCGTAATATTGGTATTTTTAGTGTAAAGTTTACAGGTTTTAGATGTTAGCTAGGAGAGGAATCCGAGGAGAAAGTCAAAGATCGTGAATTAAGAGTCAAGACTTGAAGATAAATCCCGAAGATATTATTTTTAGAGCTGAAAATCCATTTTCCAGGCCATAGATTGCTGATTTCGAGGTGCTTAAGCGATGATTTAGCTGTTGACCTTAGAAGAGAAATCATTCCTTATCGAGTTACGGAACTTTAGCAACTGGAATGAGGTCAATCGGAGTTGTAACGCATCGGGAAAAGCCGTTTTAGTGAAGGTGTATCAGCAGTTACGGGATTTTGGGCTTAGAAATTAGGCTTGGACATTTAATTAGTCTTCTATTTTCAGGTCCAAGCCCTAGAACGAATTTATGCTTATAAAAGGAGGTCTGGACTTCTATTTTTCACAGAATTCACATTCTACAAGATTAAACACCAGAGAGAAGTCAACGGAAGGAAGAAGAAGAAGCTACAAGAGCTGGAGAGGGTCTATATCTCCGTTCGTAGTCATTCCTATTCCGGAAATTAGGTTTTTCTTATCTTTAATTTTGTAATCAAATATGAATTCCTTTATTTTTAATTTAGTTTTTAATTTTAATATGAGCTAAGCTTTTCATAGTGCTTGAGAACAAACAATGGGTGAATCCCAATCTTATTAATTAACGAATGTTGAATTTGGGTTTTTATTGAATTAAACTAAATTAGGGCTTTTACTCTTTTCAATAAATTGAGATTATTTTACTGTTTTTAGAGTAGCTAACTAAGAACAGGTGTTAGTATTTAGGCTATTCCAATTAGTGGCAATTGGATCATCCTGACGGAGGGTTTAAATACAGAACCATTTATTCGAATCTAGGATAGAAGCTATTGATTCTGACGAACTTAGCTAATTCTAGGGCCAATGAGGTAATAAAACTTAAACATCTAAAGGTGGATCATATTTACCCTGACGGGACTAGTGACACCCTAGGATTGCCTTATAGTCCACCCTGACGGGGGTATAAGGAATTTAGAATCCCGACCATTGTAATTGACCAATTTAGCCCTTAAACAACATAAGTTAAGAAATAGGATAGGGAGGATCCTTGCGTTCTCAAGTGCTACATCTCATATTGCGTTTTACATCATTTTGCTTGCGTCTTAGCTTCTACTTGCATTTTAATATTTGTCTTTCATTCATTAGCTTTAATAAACAAAACCAAACAAACATTTTATTATCTTTTACTTTCATAAGTGCATCAATCGCTACTTGCTAAACATTGTGATCAACCATCCGTCCTTGGAACGAATCTGTATTATCATACATACTACTTGGGACAACCGTACACTTGCGGTTGTGGTTCGATTAGCATTTGCATTTATTTTTAGAACACACAAAGGACCACCAAGTTTTTGGCGCCGCTGCCGGGGACGGTAGCGTGTGACCACGGTGTTTATCCTTTAGTGATAGTTGCATTTATTTTTATTTTTTTTGTTTTTATCAGTTTTACGCTTTTTGCTTGTTTAGTTTTCTCAGGTTTTTAGGTTTGGTGTATGCGAAGGAGACTCTTTAAGGATCTAGAGCCAACACCTCCGATCCTTAATAATCCAGAATCATTAATCAGACTTGCTAACAAGAGAAGGAAAGAACAAGAATCCTCAGAAGTAGAAGAATTAATTCACCAAATGGAGAACGTTAATATTCAGAACAATAACGGACAAGCACAAATCGTGATGAATCAAGATCCTTGGTTTACTAATGGCCCACCAGAAGTCCCATTCCGTGCCCCTGCTATAGGAGTAGGTGCTCCAGATATAAATGTTCCGAAGTTTCGTCCAGATCCGGGTATTTTAGCTCAATTCCAAAACTTTGGAAATTTTCGTGGTAGAGTTGGAGAAGATCCTCTTAGAGCGATACAGAAATTCAAACAGATATGTGATTCTTACATCACACAAGGAGTTTCAAAAGAACAGATGTACTACGCTGTGTTTAAATTTTTTGTTATTGATGGAGAAAGTGAATGGCACGATACGCAAGATCCGACGAAGATTACTAATTGGGATCAATTAGAGATTGCTTTCTTTGACAGGTATTACCCAAGTAACATGAGGTTAGATGCTGAATTAGAGTTGACGCAGTTCCGTCAAGAATATGATGAAACTTTGGGTAGGAGTTGGACAAGATTTCAGATGTGCTTACGTAGAGTCCCCAATCATGGCTTTTCAGAACAACAACAATTAAAAATATTTTATAGAGGCCTTGATGGGACTTCAAGAGAGAAACTGGATATGCTATGTGGTGCAGGTTTTCTTCAAGTTCAACCCGCTCATGCAAAGATCATCTTAGAGAGAACAGTCAAGAATGAAGTTGGGTGGAGTTCAGTAAGAACACCAGTTAAAAGAGTGAATAATGTTGATATGGAAGAAAAGTTTGCTACGCTAGAGACAAAGCTTCAGACCACACTAGAACAACAATTGAGACAACTTACTCTAGCCGTGAAAGAAGGTTTCTCGAATAAAAGAGGTGAGGTAAAGGTTGCACAAGAGGTATATGGATGTGAGTATTGCGGTGTCAATGATCATAGTTGGGAAAATTGTCAAAATAATCAAGAATCCGTGATGTTTGTGTCCAATAGAGGTAACTTTAATTCAAGTGGTAATGGATATCAGCCTAACAGAAACCATCCGGGGTTTCAATACTCAAATCCTGATGGGGCAGCAAATCCTACTTATGCGTATCAGCCGCGTCCCCAAGGTAACAACTACAATCCAAGACCACACAACAATTACCAAGGAGGACAGAATCAAAATTATGTTCAGAGACAAGCTCCTCAAGACAATTATGATGACACAATGAATCAGAAGGCCTTACCTGCCCATCCGCAAGAAGGAGTTACTCTTCAGAAAACAGTTGAGAGTTTAATTGCTCTTCAAACACAAGCTATGGAACGTCAAAACGCAGTTGAAGCAAGTATGAAGTTGTTCCAGAATCAGCTAAGTCAAATTAACAAACAACTGAATCAACGTCCACAAGGGCAACTCCCTAGCGATACTGAGAATCCAATCCAAATCGAAGACTGTAAAGCTATTACTCTCAGAAGTGGTAAGAACCTTCCTCCACCTCCTTTCCCGGTTATGAAAGAAAAAGAAGTTAGAAAAGAAAAAGAGGTGGTGAATAAAGAAAAAGAAGTTGAAGTAGAAGAAGTGGAGAGGTCTAGTGAAGTTCCGAAAAAGAAAGATGATACTGTAATAAACCGTCCTCCTCCACCATTTCCATCAAGAGTTCAAAAGAAGGGTGATATGGCTGAGTATCAAAAATTCTTTAACAAGGTAAGAGGTCTTAGCATAAATATTCCGTTGCTAGAAGCTATTCGAGATGTGCCTAAATATGCTAAGTTTCTGAAAAGAGCCCTCACCAACAAACGGCCATATTGTGATAATGAGATGATTGGTCTTCCTGAAGAATGTAGTGCTATTTGTCAAGGTAAATTACCTCCAAAATTAGTTGATCCTGGGAGTTTCACAATTCCGATATCTATTGGTAATGAGTGGAGAGGAAAAGCACTATGTGACTTGGGTGCAAGCATAAATCTTATGCCCAAATCGATCTTTGATAAGCTTAATATTGAAGCAAGACCCACTTCTATGGTCTTGCAAATGGCGGATCGATCTCTTGCACATCCGGAAGGCCGAATCGAAGATGTCCTTGTTAAAGCAGGTACGTTAATTTTTCCCGCTGATTTCATTATACTTGATTACGACGCGGATAGGAATGTCCCCATTATTTTGGGAAGACCATTCCTAGCCACGGGGCGTACCTTGATTGATGTAGAGAACGGAGAAATGATTATGAGAATCCAAGACGAGGAGATGAAGTTTAATGTGTTTAGACCTATGAAGTTTCCGGATTCCAAGGAAGAATGTTTTCGTATAGATGTAAGGGAACCGGTAAGAAAAGAGCCAATTAATGTTGTGGACACTTTAGGGGTGGAGGAGAAAGAGCTACGAAAGAAACCACCAATTAAAGCTCCTCCATACCCTAAAAATCCCCAACTCAATCATGCGAAGAAGAAAGAGAAAGCACGTGCCACGAAGGTTCCGAAGGAACCTAAGAAAGAAAGAAAGAAAAAGGGGTTCAAGGTAGGTGAAGAAGTAGCTATGAAGAAACCGAACCCCCATCCAAAGGTACGTGAATCCAAAAGTTCTTGGATAGGACCATTCATGGTCGCGAAGGTTATCTCAGACAAACTAGTGGGAATAAAAGCTAAGGGATGCAAATTTCGAGTTGCAAATATTGACTACCTCACTCACTGCTGGGGAGGTTATGTTAATGACTGATGAATGAGGTAACCCGTCGAGCTTAACGACGTTAAACAAAAGCCAATTCCTTGTATATTAGCTGAGTTTTTAAATTTTTGCAATTTAGAATAGTTTGATTTTCGTAACTTTAGTGTTTATTATTAAGAAATGAGGAAGGGTAGTTGTTTTTGATGATTTCAGGGGCAAAAAGGTCACGAGTTTGGGGTCGAATTGGCGAAAATAGGAGAAAAATAGGTTGGATGTCCAGGAGAAACCGGGAACCCGGTTTCGCAAAACCGGGAACCCGGTTTTGGAGCTGGTACCAACCTTTTCAACACCACTTGGCGTCTCGGTTCACGACATAGCGTCGGAACCGGGTACCCGGATTTTCGAAACCGGGAACCCGGTTTTGGTGCTGTAACTTCTGAAAAGTTCTGACCCGGCGTCTTGGTGGCTTGCGTTTTGCAGCGTTTTGATTCGCGCATCGACACAAATCCGGGTACCCGCATTTGGCAAAACCGGGTACCCGGTTTCGGAGCTGTAAGTGGTGAAATTCTCTGGTCCAGCGTTTTGGGATGCTGCGTTTTGGCGCGTTTTGACTTGCGCCATCGACAAAATCCGGGTACCCGCATTCCACAAAACCGGGAACCCGGTTTCGGCGAGTGAAATTTCTGACCCAGCGTCTTGGGGTCCAGCGTTTTGGTGCGTCTCGAGGTTAAAAAAAAAAAAAAAAAAAAAAGAAGAGTATTTTTATTTTTTCCGCGCCGTCACAGCGACGCGGAACCGGGAACCCGGATTTTCGAAACCGGGAACCCGGTTTGCATCTGTGATAGGGCCGTTTTGAAGATTTTTAGCCCTATATTTTTACCTCTTTCTTCAACCCAGCCTCCAAAAACACTCCCAAAACCTAGAATTTCCTGAACATCATCATCTACAACCACATAATCATCAAATCCTACCCTCTTTCACCACAATAACATACACTCAATTCATCTCCTATCCAAAGCACCATGGAATTCCCACTTTTGTTCAATTGTTCTTCATCCGAGCTTCAAATAAAATCCAATTCCCTCTTCCCACACATCAATTAGCCTTTACCCATCTCATATTCCACCATAATCTTCAAGTCTTAAGCCTCAAAACATCAAAGTTCTAAGCCTTAGCTTCTCACTATTTGAAGTTTTGAGTTTGGGGTGGAAAGAGATGCCTATCAAAACCGTTTTCATGTGTGCTTATCAAAGGAATTCTCCAAGAAACAGGAACGCTTTTGGTGCTATTCAAGAACAAGCTATTGAGATTCCTATTTCAAGTTTCAAACAAGACTGAAGCGGTTCAAATTAAGGCTAATCCGAAGAAGAGGGAAGTGATTGAAGAACCTGAAAGTGAGGAAGAAAATGATCCGATGATGAGTTGGAATCGAGAATCAAGGTGTTGGAAGAGAATCAGGATACGAGGTGCACTATTTTGGGAAACGTTACAAACAAGTTGAACTTTACTTGTTCATAAACAACTTACGATGTCTAGACGCGAGATAAAGTTCAGGGACGCAACACCGACAACCAGCCTCGCGCTGGTTAAGATACGTTTTCTAATCCTTCTCATTTAGTGTATATTATTTTATTGCTTTGAGTCTTTTCGAGTCGTGGGGACATGACTCATTTTTGAGTTTGGGGTGGGGTTCGTTGCCTCATCCCAATTTTTATGTGTTATATGTTTTATTTGCTTTCAATAAAATAATTTCCGGAGTTGCGTTTGACTGTAGAAGATTTTAAATGTCCCTTTAAGCATACTTTTGATGAATCTATGATAGTAAATAGTGGACTTTAGGGATTGATATAAAACGCACTTACAATTGCATGCGAACATAGGTAATTGATAGGAAAAATTAATGAACAATGCAAATGAAGTAAGCTTGTACTCAAGGAATATGTTTGGTGTGTATAACGTGAAATCCTAATTAGTAGAGAACCCACCTAGATATGAACTAAAGACAAGCTATGTACTTAGGAAAATGATAGGGGCAGTTCTTTGTTAGCCATTTGTGCCTTTTTAGCCTTCTATCCCTTGTATTAATTATTATCCGTCTTAGCCCACTTTGAGCCTTAGCCTTTTCTTTGTAGCCACGATATAAGCCATTATCCCTTAGATTATTAGGCATGACCATATGACCCGCACTTGAATCACAATCCTGAGACATGTCTCGAGCTTGAGTTTGGGGTGGTGGGACCACATATGGGGAATTTAATGGGTTGGGATTGATGTGCTTTGTATTGTAGCACAATTGCAGATGATTTATAATTGCAACCCTTTGCCGGGAATGAGAAAAGTGAAAAAGAAAGAAAAAAATGAAAAAATGAAAAAATCCATACAGTAGGAACCGGGAACCCGGTTTGCTTCTGTACAAAAAAAAAGAGAAAAAGAGAAAAGAAAAGAAAAAGAAAAAAAATATGAATGAATAAAACATCCGGCAAAGTGGAATTTTCTGAAAATCATCTTGTTAATAGTAGGTAGACATGGGACGCTAAATTGTTGCGTATATGGGTGAGTGAGAACATCTTTTTGAGCGTTAACTCAAGTTCGAGGACACTGTTGATGGTAAGTGAGGAGAGAGCCAAAAGCTCACTTCAAATTTACCAAATATACATCCATACCGTCCTTAAGCCATTATTATAACCGTAAAGACCTCGTGATTCCTAAGTGCATAGTGAATTTATAATTCTGTTGATAGGGAATACACTAAGTGGAGCGTTAAAAGCGAGTTAGGATTAATGACCACCTTATAGCCATCATACAGAGATGAGTACAAGTGTAACCTTCAAGCATTGCGACTTTAATTTTATGATTGAGATTATTTATGTTTGATGTTGCATGATTAGTGTATGTGTATATTAGTTTCTAGAGTTTGCTATATGAGATTTATTGTGAGAATTGCTTTAGGGTTTATTTGCTAGCTTCTACTTGTTTATACGCTTACTTCTACCCCTTTGTTTTGTTTTACTTTGTCGGGACGACAAAGGTTTGAGTTGGGGGTCTTGATGTCTCCCTAATTGTTCTTATTTTAGACCCTTGGGAGACATCATTTTTGGTGTTTATTTACTTAAATTGATAGACTTTTGGACTTAATATGCAATAATCCGGAATTACCTTTTTATTTCTAGCATTTTTAATTTATTAAACTTTTGCGCGTAATATTGGTATTTTTAGTGTAAAGTTTACAGGTTTTAGATGTTAGCTAGGAGAGGAATCCGAGGAGAAAGTCAAAGATCGTGAATTAAGAGTCAAGACTTGAAGATAAATCCCGAAGATATTATTTTTAGAGCTGAAAATCCATTTTCCAGGCCATAGATTGCTGATTTCGAGGTGCTTAAGCGATGATTTAGCTGTTGACCTTTGAAGATAAATCATTCCTTATCGAGTTACGGAACTTTAGCAACTGGAATGAGGTCAATCGGAGTTGTAACGCATCGGGAAAAGCCGTTTTAGTGAAGGTGTATCAGCAGTTACGGGATTTTGGGCTTAGAAATTGGGCTTGGACATTTAATTAGTCTTCTATTTTCTGGTCCAAGCCCTAGAACGAATTTATGCTTATAAAAGGAGGTCTGGACTTCTATTTTTCACAGAATTCACATTCTACAAGATTAAACACCAGAGAGAAGTCAACGGAAGGAAGAAGAAGAAGCTACAAGAGCTGGAGAGGGTCTATATCTCCGTTCGTAGTCATTCCTATTCCGGAAATTAGGTTTTTCTTATCTTTAATTTTGTAATCAAATATGAATTCCTTTATTTTTAATTTAGTTTTTAATTTTAATATGAGCTAAGCTTTTCATAGTGCTTGAGAACAAACAATGGGTGAATCCCAATCTTATTAATTAACGAATGTTGAATTTGGGTTTTTATTGAATTAAACTAAATTAGGGCTTTTACTCTTTTCAATAAATTGAGATTATTTTACTGTTTTTAGAGTAGCTAACTAAGAACAGGTGTTAGTATTTAGGCTATTCCAATTAGTGGCAATTGGATCATCCTGACGGAGGGTTTAAATACTGAACCATTTATTCGAATCTAGGATAGAAGCTATTGATTCTGACGAACTTAGCTAATTCTAGGGCCAATGAGGTAATAAAACTTAAACATCTAAAGGTGGATCATATTTACCCTGACGGGACTAGTGACACCCTAGGATTGCCTTATAGTCCACCCTGACGGGGGTATAAGGAATTTAGAATCCCGACCATTGTAATTGACCAATTTAGCCCTTAAACAACATAAGTTAAGAAATAGGATAGGGAGGATCCTTGCGTTCTCAAGTGCTACATCTCATATTGCGTTTTACATCATTTTGCTTGCGTCTTAGCTTCTACTTGCATTTTAATATTTGTCTTTCATTCATTAGCTTTAATAAACAAAACCAAACAAACATTTTATTATCTTTTACTTTCATAAGTGCATCAATCGCTACTTGCTAAACATTGTGATCAACCATCCGTCCTTGGAACGAATCTGTATTATCATACATACTACTTGGGACAACCGTACACTTGCGGTTGTGGTTCGATTAGCATTTGCATTTATTTTTAGAACACACAAAGGACCACCAATTATCATTTAACCATGTTATATGGAGGACTCGATGACGAGTCCAAGGCAAAAGTAGATTTGTTAGGAGATGGAAGTTTTGTGTTATTAGATCCTAAAGAAGCTAATATTATCATGGAAAGAGTTTTGGATTTCGAGAGAAGTTGGTCGATTGAATCAGAAAAACAAGAAGAAACTTTAGAATCTCTAAAGTTCAAAGATTTAAACCAACAACTCAAGGAATTAAAAGAACAAGCGCGAACAATAGCTCAGGTAAATCTAGTACACACTTTACCTTCATGTCTCGGTTGTGGGGCAAGAAATCATTCGTGGGAGAATTGTATGAATAATCCAGCTTCGAATTCCATCGTATCTCATCAAAGAAACCGTTATTCTAATGGATATTATCATCCTCAAGGAAATTACGCTAATTATCAGTCCCCACAGATTCAAGGTTGGGTCAGAAATCAAGAGACTTATTATCAAACTCGACCCTAGCCTTACTATCCACCACAACCTATCTATCAAGAAGCGCCAATTTATGAAGAAACTTATCAAGAACCACCTCAATATCCAACGCAACAAGCTACACAAGAGCAACCTTCCAGTTTGGATCCAAGTATAGCTGAACTTTTGGGATTAGTTGAAGAAAATATAAATATGAGTCAGTAAAGACTCCAAACCCAATCGAAGGTAATTAAGAATCTTGAGCATGCTCTCTCACAAATGGCGAGTACATTACAGAACAAGACAAAAGGGCAACTCCAAAGTGATACTATTGCTCCAGAAGATGATGCTTGTCATGCAGTTGAGTTAAGAAGTGGAAAACAATTACCTCCGCCTAGAGTAGAAGAGACATGACCAACCTCTATTCCAGAAAAAGTGGTTGAAGAAGCAATAGAAGACAAGGTTGAAGAGGTAATTGAACCAAAGAGTGTCCCAGAGAAGACACCAGAAAAGAAGAAAAGCTCAGACGAAAACAGTACACGTCCTCCTCCACCATACCCATCACGTGTCAAAAAGAAGAACAATGAAAAAGAATTCAAGAAGTTCCTTGACATGGTGATCAAGCTAGATATTAATATTTTGTTTGTAGAAGCTCTCAAAAGAATGCCAAAATATATGGAATTCATGAAAGACATTCTTTCTAACAAACGAAGTTTAGAAACCGGGGAGATGATTTGATCACCTGAGGAGTGTAGTACTATCTTTTAAAGAAAGTTGCCACCGAAGTTGTAAGATCTCAGAAGTTTTACGATTCCCATAGTTATTGGAGAATGTTCGACAAGGAAAGCATTATGTGATCTAGGCGCGAGTATAAATCTCATGCCAAAATCCATGTTCGATAAGCTCAGCATAGGAGAGGTAGTATCTACTTTAGTGGTATTACAAATGACGGATCGCTCACTCTCCCAACCAGTAGGTAAATTAGAAGATGTTTTAGTTAAAGCTGGTAGTTTTATATTTCCTTGTGATTTTATTATTCTTGACTACGACGCGGATAAAAATGTCCCTATCATCTTGGGTAGACCATTCTTATGCCCGAGTTTGTGTAGAGGTTAATTTGAAGGATAAAATTCCTGAATAAGTTTATGTGGACACAAGAAGAAGTGAACTACATGAAGTAGAGGTTGTGTATGATTGGAGGCCTAATAAGTGTCCTAAATTCCAGAGTTATAAATATGGGATGTGTAAGAATGAAAAGAAAGTATTGGTACAGAAGAAAAACAAGGAAAGTTAAGAACAAGTTGAGTTGGCTAAACAGAGGAATACGGATGTTCACAATTTAACAGAGAAGATTACAAATAATGAAGCTGAAACCCCTATGAGCAATGAGGAGAACTGGAAATTTGTCACAAGAAGGTTTAAAGCCAGCAAGTTGCAGCTATATCTCCCCTGTTTCAGAGAAGAATTCCTTTAAAGTATTGAACAGTCCACTCTCATAATTTGATAAAGATTTCCATAAATTGATCTGAGGATAATGGAATAAACAAGACACATGATCCATGATCATAGGATCATGGAATGTTAGGGGCTTGAACATGTCCCTGAGACAGGATGATGTCTCCAATTTCATGTTCACAAAGGGAGTACAACTGATGTGTTTGCTTGAAACAAAGGTCCAATACCATAATATGGATAAAATCATGAAGGAAAGCTATGGTAACTATAAAATTTTACACAACTATAGACATGATCCTAGAGGTAGAGTGTGGATTTTATGGAAATAATCTGAGATACAAGTTGTGCTTATTGAGTAAAATTTTCAAGGGATGGTGGTGGAAATTAATGAAAATTAGAGTAACACTAAGGTGGTATTATGTGCCAACTATGCTAGTAATAATGAGAAAGAGAGACAAATTATTTGGAAAGACATTACAAGATGGAGTTCAGTTTATAAGAATATTGTATTTAATCTTAAGAGTGGAGGATAGACTACATTATGATGAAATCAATGAGTATGCACAACAGTATATTGATTGTGTAGAGACTGCAGAATTACATGAACATCAGACTTGTTGTAATTTCTACACATGGTGCAATCTGAGCCTTGATAATCTCAGAGCTAGTAGGATAGATAGGCTACTAATCCATGTAAATTGGTTTGATAAAGTGCACTAAAATGTGCTTTGTCTTGCTCCATCCACTTTAGACCATTGTGCACTAACATATTACTATTGGTGCACAACAAATTAGAGGTCCTTCCTCATTTAAATTCTTTAATGTTTGGACTAAGCATGTTGCTTTTCTTGATGTTGTTAAACAGGCTTGGGAGACTGATGTGAGGGGCTCTCATATGAATAATTAATGCACCAAACAAAAGAAAGTTAAAAAGGCTCTTAAAGCATTAAACATGAAATACTTTAAGAGAACTCCTCAATATGTGTCCCATCTTATACAAAGACTTGAAGAGTTGCAAAATGTAATCATGAATGGACATGGTGATGAAATAGTCATGGTTGAAGAGAAGATTGCCCTCGAGAACTTGGAGGATGCAGTTAATTATGAACAAATTGTATTGAAGAAAAAGGCAAGAGCAATGTGGGCTGATAAAAGTGATTGCAGCTCGGCTTATTATCACAATATAATCAAGGGAAGGCAAATAAAAAATAAAGAGTAAATGCCTCAAATACCCCCCCCCTCAAATATGGCCTAATTGACAGTTTACCCCCCACTATATTTTTTGGTACTGGATGCCCCTTGAATTTCATTTTTGTGACTCCTTAGCCCTTTTTAACCGAAGCGTTAAATATCGTCAATAAGTGGTCATGTGCAAGTCATGTGCTATATTGAGGATTTTGAATCAAAATCAAGTGATGGTGCCTCCATGAGTGGTGCCTAGAAATGGCCACCGTGTTGTAGGGCAGTCTAACTGGCAGATGACATGGTAGGTTAGACGAATAAATGAAGGGTGTCTTAAAAGATTGAAGGGTGTTACATGTCTATTATGACCATGTCGGACTAATTTTATGGTATCAAATGTCAAAATACTCATAATGAGTTCTGAGAGTGTGTTGTCTTTGGCTTGATCCTCTACAATATTTGTCGTAGAATGCACATCTTTGGGGGTAGACATGTACCCTTGTTCGTGACCAATATTCATTTGGGTTTAACCTCCTATCCTACCTTTGTTTCCATGTGAACTTAACATCATGGTATTTCTCAATGAGCTCGGATGAAATTATTACGGTTTTGACAGATAACCATAATCTGATAGAGTGAATATCTACCCGGTAGAGTTATTATTTACTGATTTTAGATCTTGTGACTAATTTGAGTAAATGAATTAAATGTAATGATTGACTTCGTAGTGATTGTTCTCCCGTTAGCATTCTGATGCTCAAGCCAACACGATAAACATAAATAAGGGCTCCCGGTGATATGGAATTAGCGAGGGACGAAAGATATAGAACTGCGTATGATAATTTTGAAAAAGTGAAGATGAGAAAATGTGAGTTATATATACTATGAAATGTTTGTTTTAGTCTAGAGAGATATTTGATTACAACAAACTTCTATTAGCTTGGAATTCTTCTTGGAGTTTGTCTCTTAACTTGTCATATCCTATTAACTTCAACTCCATCTTACCCCACCCAAGGACAAAGTATCAGAATGACTGTTATCGCTCATTGGTTGAGTTTATCTCTTAAATCTCAATTTGTATATGTTGCAATTTGCGTCTCCGACTGCATACCTAGTCAGTAGAGACAAAACCCACCACCCTGTAAGCTCGGTGTGGCTGAGGGTGAATTTGGATAAGTGACCCAACTAACCAACCAGTTTATTCTTTAGGCTTTAAGTGATCGACTAATTATCGTCCTGACCGAGTAGCTTATGATGGTTGCTGAGAGCTGCTTGGTAGTAGAGTAATCAATAAATTCGGTTAATGGCTGGCCACAGATAGTTTTCTAAAAAAAATTCAAAACTAATTTTTTTTTGGAATAATCCAAACAAGCTCACGTTTTTTAGCTGGATAAATCATCATAATCATAATTTTTAACATCCTGTCATGTCGTCATTATTAAAAAAGAATAAAGGTGAGGATAATTTTTAAAAACTTTTTAAAACCGGCTTTTTGAATATTTCAATATAATTCCAAACGAGTACACGGTTTCTACACTGATACAGTTGTCGTGACTAAGAAAATTACCAAAATGAAATATATCTTTATTATTACAAAAGGAAAACGATAAGAACAATTTACAAAAAGAATGTGCTAGTCCGTGGGACACTTTACTAGGGGCGTGTTTTCCTCTTATGCTAATTAAAATCCAACCTTTCTTAATTTTTTTTCTCTCACTTAAAACTTTGTTGGTAGATATTTTATATATATCTAATTAATATATAAGATATAATTTGTTGGGTATTTAAGATAGTAAAGTGTGGATAAAAAACAATTACAACAACAAACATGGCTGCAAATCAAACCAGAAGAACATTCTCTTCAACTCCAGACAACGAAATTCAACAGGCAACCTCAGAGGAAGTCACAGTGGAACTCAATCCACAACTTTCACTTCCTTATGGTTGGATACGATGCCTAGATTTGAAGGTACTATTTTATTTAGTTACTTTAAACATTAAATCCATCAAATCTAATATATAATTCTTGTATACTTTTAGACATTTAATGAAATAAATCCATACTTTTTACCATAAATGTATTGTTTTTTTGTTCATGCTTCTATATATATTTTCATTTCCTTTAATGTTGTTAGGATATTTGATACCCTATTATACATGAATTTCTTGGTAAAATGAAAAATGGTATACAATATACTAACCTTAAAATGGATTGAAAAATCCTCTTATTCTCCATCTCTATTTTTATATATTTTTTAAACCAAAAAAAAAATGTAAAAAGAATAATATAAATTTTTGGGTGTTAATATAAAACTATTAATCATTTTAACGTTTATTTAATGGTATACAACTTTTTTGTTGTTGTGGATGTTTTTTTTATCATTTCATTGTTTGGTAGCTTTTTGCTTTAACAAACTACCTATTTTCTTTTTTTTGTATCATCTCATGATTCGTTGATATACTTCTGTCTTTATAAAATTTGATTTAACTTTAAATTTATTTTGTTGATTGTTTTTAAAATATGAACTTATATATGGGTGCACATTTTTTAAGTTTTTCTTTCCTTTTATTCGATTTAGAAATATTTTCAATCATTGAAATACGGATGATGATTCTTACTCGTTTCGTTTTTACTGGTTTACAGACCGGTGATCTATACTATGTCAACTGGAATGAAGGTAAGAAGACAAAGGAGATTCCTAGAAAAGTCAAGGAGGAAGAAGAGGAAGTCATTGATGGTGTACGAAAAGAGTGATGAAGAATGATGTCTCCCTATTTGTGATGAGTTAATCTAGGTTGGAGAGATCATTTTAGGTGTATTTAATAAATTAAATGTCAATTTTTACTTCTATTATTGTATTTTCCTATTTCTTGTCTTGGTTTGATTATTTATAATTTTTTAGAGAATATTGAGTTTAAATGTTTGTTAAGTGTGAATCTTTAAAGATATATGGTAAGTAATAGATTCCAAATCAATTCTACGAGATAAGGAAAAGAAGATAATGATGCAAATTGGAGATAAAGGAAGGAAATATAAAAAACTGAAAAGATAAAGTTTCCAAATAAATCTGAATTCCAGCAGCTACATTCATTAAATTGATCATAACTCAAAAAATCCTGGGAATTTGGAAGAATGGCCTGAATCAAAGTTAAATAACTTTCCGAGACGATCAGTTTCGACATAAAGAACGCGTCAATCAGAGCAATATTGAAGAAGTTACGGCCAAAACAAAACATCAATAGCTTATTACCTTTTCTGTATTTTGGGGTTACGAATTTGAGTTGGGCTAGAAGTCCAATGCTTGTATTCCACTCCAAGAAAACATTTTATGGTTTCCTATACCCTATAAATACACCCTTTAATCAGTATAAACACATCCTTGGCCAACCCTTAAGCCAAGAGGAAGTTTACAACAAGAGAAGAGAAGTCTGGAAGAAGTTGAACACCAAATCATGCCTTCACAAGTCTTCAAATTTGTAATTATTTTCTTCTGTTGTATGAACTAATTTAATTTAGCTTGAGATTTAGCATATGGGTATGAACCCTAGACTTGTTTTACATCTATTTTAATTGGGATAGCATTGTATTTAATTTGAATTCATGTTTTATTCTCTGTTTTATGTGCTTTGACTTATTGTCTGTTTTGCTTGCTAGTGCACGAGTATAGATTACCTTAATAGTAGTTAGATTGTCACCCGCAAGGGGTGTCTAATTATTGAAACACCAAATAAACGTCTAGTATGCGGTAGTGATCCTAACAGGCTTGCCTAACTAGATAACCATTAGGGTATGATTTAACTACCGATCATCATTAGAATACCACTCTTATTTGGGAACCTAGTGGCGTAGGAGCACCCTATTTAAGTCCCCTCGTGATTGTTAGGTCGCCACCCTAATCCACCCTGACGGGGGCAGGGAGGAATTTAGAATCCTAGTTATTGCAATTCTACATAATTCGCCCTTACATGATTAGAATAAACAAGGCTAGTGGGATTACTTGCTATCTCTCGAGCTAAACTCTCATACTCTTCGTTTATCATATTTAATTTTCTATCTTTACTTTATTATTTTAATTTTTCATATTCTAAAAACCAAAAAAAAATCTATTTTACTTTTCTGTATTTCTGCGTAGTATTCCATTTAGCTTCTATATTTGCACTTGATATTTGCATAAGTTCTCTCTAGCATTCGTAGTCTCTGAGGAACGAATTCTCTTATCATTAAAACTTTCATACATCCTGTAATACTTGCAGTACCGTGCTAGGCTAGGGTGTTTATTTTGCATTTTTTTTATATCTTATTTTTATCACACCTTAGCCGACACTAAGTTTTTGGCTCCGCTGCCGAGGACTACATCGTTAGTCCTTGTGCATTTATTTAGTGCTTTTATTTTAGTTACTTCTATTTTATGCTTTTATTTTTAGTTTTGTCTTAACAGGTTTTTACAGATGGGAAGCCCGAGGAAACTTGATCTTCCCATCTCATTCAGAGTGCAACCAAGAGAAATCCGCACTCTAGAAATCCAAGCCACTAAGTTTAGACCAAATCCAGGTAAAATAGCGCAATTTGCGAGTCATGGACAATTCAGTGGTGCTGCACAACAGGCGCCGGTCTGGTATGTTCAGAAATTTATGCAAATCTGTGACGCTTATATCACCAGAGGCATTACAAAGGAGCAAATGTATTACATTATGTTCTAGCTCTTTTTGACCGGAGGTGCAAAGGATTTGTACGATTCCCAACACCCCGGTGTTATTTCATATTGGGACAAACTCCAAGCAAAATTCCTAGACCGATTCTATCCGATTAGTAGACGTTTAAAAGATATGTTGGAGCTTGAACAATTTATGCAAGAAGAAGAGGAAAGTATTGGGGAAGCATGGTTACGTTTTAACGAGCAGAAAGCGAGGTGTCCATTCCATGTCTCCTCTCCAGATTATCATTTAACCATGTTATATGGAGGACTCGATGACGAGTCCAAGGCAAAAGTAGATTTGTTAGGAGATGGAAGTTTTGTGTTATTAGATCCTAAAGAAGCTAATATTATCATGGAAAGAGTTTTGGATTTCGAGAGAAGTTGGTCGATTGAATCAGAAAAACAAGAAGAAACTTTAGAATCTCTAAAGTTCAAAGATTTAAACCAACAACTCAAGGAATTAAAAGAACAAGCGCGAACAATAGCTCAGGTAAATCTAGTACACACTTTACCTTCATGTCTCGGTTGTGGGGCAAGAAATCATTCGTGGGAGAATTGTATGAATAATCCAGCTTCGAATTCCATCGTATCTCATCAAAGAAACCGTTATTCTAATGGATATTATCATCCTCAAGGAAATTACGCTAATTATCAGTCCCCACAGATTCAAGGTTGGGTCAGAAATCAAGAGACTTATTATCAAACTCGACCCTAGCCTTACTATCCACCACAACCTATCTATCAAGAAGCGCCAATTTATGAAGAAACTTATCAAGAACCACCTCAATATCCAACGCAACAAGCTACACAAGAGCAACCTTCCAGTTTGGATCCAAGTATAGCTGAACTTTTGGGATTAGTTGAAGAAAATATAAATATGAGTCAGTAAAGACTCCAAACCCAATCGAAGGTAATTAAGAATCTTGAGCATGCTCTCTCACAAATGGCGAGTACATTACAGAACAAGACAAAAGGGCAACTCCAAAGTGATACTATTGCTCCAGAAGATGATGCTTGTCATGCAGTTGAGTTAAGAAGTGGAAAACAATTACCTCCGCCTAGAGTAGAAGAGACATGACCAACCTCTATTCCAGAAAAAGTGGTTGAAGAAGCAATAGAAGACAAGGTTGAAGAGGTAATTGAACCAAAGAGTGTCCCAGAGAAGACACCAGAAAAGAAGAAAAGCTCAGACGAAAACAGTACACGTCCTCCTCCACCATACCCATCACGTGTCAAAAAGAAGAACAATGAAAAAGAATTCAAGAAGTTCCTTGACATGGTGATCAAGCTAGATATTAATATTTTGTTTGTAGAAGCTCTCAAAAGAATGCCAAAATATATGGAATTCATGAAAGACATTCTTTCTAACAAACGAAGTTTAGAAACCGGGGAGATGATTTGATCACCTGAGGAGTGTAGTACTATCTTTTAAAGAAAGTTGCCACCGAAGTTGTAAGATCTCAGAAGTTTTACGATTCCCATAGTTATTGGAGAATGTTCGACAAGGAAAGCATTATGTGATCTAGGCGCGAGTATAAATCTCATGCCAAAATCCATGTTCGATAAGCTCAGCATAGGAGAGGTAGTATCTACTTTAGTGGTATTACAAATGACGGATCGCTCACTCTCCCAACCAGTAGGTAAATTAGAAGATGTTTTAGTTAAAGCTGGTAGTTTTATATTTCCTTGTGATTTTATTATTCTTGACTACGACGCGGATAAAAATGTCCCTATCATCTTGGGTAGACCATTCTTATGCCCGAGTTTGTGTAGAGGTTAATTTGAAGGATAAAATTCCTGAATAAGTTTATGTGGACACAAGAAGAAGTGAACTACATGAAGTAGAGGTTGTGTATGATTGGAGGCCTAATAAGTGTCCTAAATTCCAGAGTTATAAATATGGGATGTGTAAGAATGAAAAGAAAGTATTGGTACAGAAGAAAAACAAGGAAAGTTAAGAACAAGTTGAGTTGGCTAAACAGAGGAATACGGATGTTCACAATTTAACAGAGAAGATTACAAATAATGAAGCTGAAACCCCTATGAGCAATGAGGAGAGCTGGAAATTTGTCACAAGAAGGTTTAAAGCCAGCAAGTTGCAGCTATATCTCCCCTGTTTCAGAGAAGAATTCCTTTAAAGTATTGAACAGTCCACTCTCATAATTTGATAAAGATTTCCATAAATTGATCTGAGGATAATGGAATAAACAAGACACATGATCCATGATCATAGGATCATGGAATGTTAGGGGCTTGAACATGTCCCTGAGACAGGATGATGTCTCCAATTTCATGTTCACAAAGGGAGTACAACTGATGTGTTTGCTTGAAACAAAGGTCCAATACCATAATATGGATAAAATCATGAAGGAAAGCTATGGTAACTATAAAATTTTACACAACTATAGACATGATCCTAGAGGTAGAGTGTGGATTTTATGGAAATAATCTGAGATACAAGTTGTGCTTATTGAGTAAAATTTTCAAGGGATGGTGGTGGAAATTAATGAAAATTAGAGTAACACTAAGGTGGTATTATGTGCCAACTATGCTAGTAATAATGAGAAAGAGAGACAAATTATTTGGAAAGACATTACAAGATGGAGTTCAGTTTATAAGAATATTGTATTTAATCTTAAGAGTGGAGGATAGACTACATTATGATGAAATCAATGAGTATGCACAACAGTATATTGATTGTGTAGAGACTGCAGAATTACATGAACATCAGACTTGTTGTAATTTCTACACATGGTGCAATCTGAGCCTTGATAATCTCAGAGCTAGTAGGATAGATAGGCTACTAATCCATGTAAATTGGTTTGATAAAGTGCACTAAAATGTGCTTTGTCTTGCTCCATCCACTTTAGACCATTGTGCACTAACATATTACTATTGGTGCACAACAAATTAGAGGTCCTTCCTCATTTAAATTCTTTAATGTTTGGACTAAGCATGTTGCTTTTCTTGATGTTGTTAAACAGGCTTGGGAGACTGATGTGAGGGGCTCTCATATGAATAATTAATGCACCAAACAAAAGAAAGTTAAAAAGGCTCTTAAAGCATTAAACATGAAATACTTTAAGAGAACTCCTCAATATGTGTCCCATCTTATACAAAGACTTGAAGAGTTGCAAAATGTAATCATGAATGGACATGGTGATGAAATAGTCATGGTTGAAGAGAAGATTGCCCTCGAGAACTTGGAGGATGCAGTTAATTATGAACAAATTGTATTGAAGAAAAAGGCAAGAGCAATGTGGGCTGATAAAAGTGATTGCAGCTCGGCTTATTATCACAATATAATCAAGGGAAGGCAAATAAAAAATAAAGAGTAAATGCCTCAAATACCCCCCCCCCTCAAATATGGCCTAATTGACAGTTTACCCCCCACTATATTTTTTGGTACTGGATGCCCCTTGAATTTCATTTTTGTGACTCTTTAGCCCTTTTTAACCGAAGCGTTAAATATCGTCAATAAGTGGTCATGTGCAAGTCATGTGCTATATTGAGGATTTTGAATCAAAATCAAGTGATGGTGCCTCCATGAGTGGTGCCTAGAAATGGCCACCGTGTTGTAGGGCAGTCTAACTGGCAGATGACATGGTAGGTTAGACGAATAAATGAAGGGTGTCTTAAAAGATTGAAGGGTGTTACATGTCTATTATGACCATGTCGGACTAATTTTATGGTATCAAATGTCAAAATACTCATAATGAGTTCTGAGAGTGTGTTGTCTTTGGCTTGATCCTCTACAATATTTGTCGTAGAATGCACATCTTTGGGGGTAGACATGTACCCTTGTTCGTGACCAATATTCATTTGGGTTTAACCTCCTATCCTACCTTTGTTTCCATGTGAACTTAACATCATGGTATTTCTCAATGAGCTCGGATGAAATTATTACGGTTTTGACAGATAACCATAATCTGATAGAGTGAATATCTACCCGGTAGAGTTATTATTTACTGATTTTAGATCTTGTGACTAATTTGAGTAAATGAATTAAATGTAATGATTGACTTCGCAGTGATTGTTCTCCCGTTAGCATTCTGATGCTCAAGCCAACACGATAAACATAAATAAGGGCTCCCGGTGATATGGAATTAGCGAGGGACGAAAGATATAGAACTGCGTATGATAATTTTGAAAAAGTGAAGATGAGAAAATGTGAGTTATATATACTATGAAATGTTTGTTTTAGTCTAGAGATATATTTGATTACAACAAACTTCTATTAGCTTGGAATTCTTCTTGGAGTTTGTCTCTTAACTTGTCATATCCTATTAACTTCAACTCCATCTTACCCCACTCAAAGACAAAGTATCAGAATGACTGTTATCGCTCATTGGTTGAGTTTATCTCTTAAATCTCAATTTGTATATGTTGCAATTTGCGTCTCCGACTGCATACCTAGTCAGTAGAGACAAAACCCACCACCCTGTAAGCTCGGTGTGGCTGAGGGTGAATTTGGATAAGTGACCCAACTAACCAACCAGTTTATTCTTTAGGCTTTAAGTGATCGACTAATTATCGTCCTGACCGAGTAGCTTATGATGGTTGCTGAGAGATGCTTGGTAGTAGAGTAATCAATAAATTCGGTTAATGGCTGTCCACAGATAGTTTTCTAAAAAAAATTCAAAACTAATTTTTTTTTGGAATAATCCAAACAAGCTCACGTTTTTTAGCTGGATAAATCATCATAATCATAATTTTTAACATCCTGTCATGTCGTCATTATTAAAAAAGAATAAAGGTGAGGATAATTTTTAAAAACTTTTTAAAACCGGCTTTTTGAATATTTCAATATAATTCCAAACGAGTACACGGTTTCTACACTGATACAGTTGTCGTGACTAAGAAAATTACCAAAATGAAATATATCTTTATTATTACAAAAGGAAAACGATAAGAACAATTTACAAAAAGAATGTGCTAGTCCGTGGGACACTTTACTAGGGGCGTGTTTTCCTCTTATGCTAATTAAAATCCAACTTTTCTTAATTTTTTTTCTCTCACTTAAAACTTTGTTGGTAGATATTTTATATATATCTAATTAATATATAAGATATAATTTGTTGGGTATTTAAGATAGTAAAGTGTGGATAAAAAACAATTACAACAACAAACATGGCTGCAAATCAAACCAGAAGAACATTCTCTTCAACTCCAGACAACGAAATTCAACAGGCAACCTCAGAGGAAGTCACAGTGGAACTCAATCCACAACTTTCACTTCCTTATGGTTGGATACGATGCCTAGATTTGAAGGTACTATTTTATTTAGTTACTTTAAACATTAAATCCATCAAATCTAATATATAATTCTTGTATACTTTTAGACATTTAATGAAATAAATCCATACTTTTTACCATAAATGTATTGTTTTTTTGTTCATGCTTCTATATATATTTTCATTTCCTTTAATGTTGTTAGGATATTTGATACCCTATTATACATGAATTTCTTGGTAAAATGAAAAATGGTATACAATATACTAACCTTAAAATGGATTGAAAAAATCCTCTTATTCTCCATCTCTATTTTTATATATTTTTTAAACCAAAAAAAAATGTAAAAAGAATAATATAAATTTTTGGGTGTTAATATAAAACTATTAATCATTTTAACGTTTATTTAATGGTATACAACTTTTTTGTTGTTGTGGATGTTTTTTTTATCATTTCATTGTTTGGTAGCTTTTTGCTTTAACAAACTACCTATTTTCCTTTTTTTGTATCATCTCATGATTCGTTGATATACTTCTGTCTTTATAAAATTTGATTTAACTTTAAATTTATTTTGTTGATTGTTTTTAAAATATGAACTTATATATGGGTGCACATTTTTAAGTTTTTCTTTCCTTTTATTCGATTTAGAAATATTTTCAATCATTGAAATACGGATGATGATTCTTACTCGTTTCGTTTTTACTGGTTTACAGACCGGTGATCTATACTATGTCAACTGGAATGAAGGTAAGAAGACAAAGGAGATTCCTAGAAAAGTCAAGGAGGAAGAAGAGGAAGTCATTGATGGTGTACGAAAAGAGTGATGAAGAATGATGTCTCCCTATTTGTGATGAGTTAATCTAGGTTGGAGAGATCATTTTAGGTGTATTTAATAAATTAAATGTCAATTTTTACTTCTATTATTGTATTTTCCTATTTCTTGTCTTGGTTTGATTATTTATAATTTTTTAGAGAATATTGAGTTTAAATGTTTGTTAAGTGTGAATCTTTAAAGATATATGGTAAGTAATAGATTCCAAATCAATTCTACGAGATAAGGAAAAGAAGATAATGATGCAAATTGGAGATAAAGGAAGGAAATATAAAAAACTGAAAAGATAAAGTTTCCAAATAAATCTGAATTCCAGCAGCTACATCCATTAAATTGATCATAACTCAAAAAATCCTGGGAATTTGGAAGAATGGCCTGAATCAAAGTTAAATAACTTTCTGAGACGATCAGTTTCGACATAAAGAACGCGTCAATCAGAGCAATATTGAAGAAGTTACGGCCAAAACAAAACATCAATAGTTTATTACCTTTTCTGTATTTTGGGGTTACGAATTTGAGTTGGGCTAGAAGTCCAATGCTTGTCTTCCACTCCAAGAAAACATTTTATGGTTTCCTATACCCTATAAATACACCCTTTAATCAGTATAAACACATCCTTGGCCAACCCTTAAGCCAAGAGGAAGTTTACAACAAGAGAAGAGAAGTCTGGAAGAAGTTGAACACCAAATCATGCCTTCACAAGTCTTCAAATTTGTAATTATTTTCTTCTCTTGTATGAACTAATTTAATTTAGCTTGAGATTTAGCATATGGGTATGAACCCTAGACTTGTTTTACATCTATTTTAATTGGGATAGCATTGTATTTAATTTGAATTCATGTTTTATTCTCTGTTTTATGTGCTTTGACTTATTGTCTGTTTTGCTTGCTAGTGCACGAGTATAGATTACCTTAATAGTAGTTAGATTGTCACCCGCAAGGGGTGTCTAATTATTGAAACACCAAATAAACGTCTAGTATGCGGTAGTGATCCTAACAGGCTTGCCTAACTAGATAACCATTAGGGTATGATTTAACTACCGATCATCATTAGAATACCACTCTTATTTGGGAACCTAGTGGCGTAGGAGCACCCTATTTAAGTCCCCTCGTGATTGTTAGGTCGCCACCCTAATCCACCCTGACGGGGGCAGGGAGGAATTTAGAATCCTAGTTATTGCAATTCTACATAATTCGCCCTTACATGATTAGAATAAACAAGGCTAGTGGGATTACTTGCTATCTCTCGAGCTAAACTCTCATACTCTTCGTTTATCATATTTAATTTTCTATCTTTACTTTATTATTTTAATTTTTCATATTCTAAAAACCAAAAAAAAATCTATTTTACTTTTCTGTATTTCTGCGTAGTATTCCATTTAGCTTCTATATTTGCACTTGATATTTGCATAAGTTCTCTCTAGCATTCGTAGTCTCTGAGGAACGAATTATCTTATCATTAAAACTTTCATACATCCTGTAATACTTGCAGTACCGTGCTAGGCTAGGGTGTTTATTTTGCATTTTTTTTATATCTTATTTTTATCACACCTTAGCCGACACTAAGTTTTTGGCTCCGCTGCCGAGGACTACATCGTTAGTCCTTGTACATTTATTTAGTGCTTTTATTTTAGTTACTTCTATTTTATGCTTTTATTTTTAGTTTTGTCTTAACAGGTTTTTACAGATGGGAAGCCCGAGGAAACTTGATCTTCCCATCTCATTCAGAGTGCAACCAAGAGAAATCCGCACTCTAGAAATCCAAGCCACTAAGTTAAAACCAAATCCAGGTAAAATAGCGCAATTTACGAGTCATGGACAATTCAGTGGTGCTGCACAACAGGCGCCGGTCTGGTATGTTCAGAAATTTATGCAAATCTGTGACGCTTATATCACCAAAGGCATTACAAAGGAGCAAATGTATTACATTATGTTCTAGCTCTTTTTGACCGGAGGTGCAAAGGATTTGTACGATTCCCAACACCCCGGTGTTATTTCATATTGGGACAAACTCGAAGCAAAATTTCTAGACCGATTCTATCCGATTAGTAGACGTTTAAAAGATATGTTGGAGCTTGAACAATTTATGCAAGAAGAAGAGGAAAGTATTGGGGAAGCATGGTTACGTTTTAACGAGCAGAAAGCGAGGTGTCCATTCCATGTCTCCTCTCCAGATTATCATTTAACCATGTTCTATGGAGGACTCGATGACGAGTCCAAGGCAAAAGTAGATTTGTTAGGAGATGGAAGTTTTGTGTTATTAGATCCTAAAGAAGCTAATATTATCATGGAAAGAGTTTTGGATTTCGAGAGAAGTTGGTCGATTGAATCAGAAAAACAAGAAGAAACTTTAGAATCTCTAAAGTTCAAAGATTTAAACCAACAACTCAAGGAATTAAAAGAACAAGCGCGAACAATAGCTCAGGTAAATCTAGTACACACTTTACCTTCATGTCTCGGTTGTGGGGCAAGAAATCATTCGTGGGAGAATTGTATGAATAATCCAGCTTCGAATTCCATCGTATCTCATCAAAGAAACCGTTATTCTAATGGATATTATCATCCTCAAGGAAATTACGCTAATTATCAGTCCCCACAGATTCAAGGTTGGGTCAGAAATCAAGAGACTTATTATCAAACTCGACCCTAGCCTTACTATCCACCACAACCTATCTATCAAGAAGCGCCAATTTATGAAGAAACTTATCAAGAACCACCTCAATATCCAACGCAACAAGCTACACAAGAGCAACCTTCCAGTTTGGATCCAAGTATAGCTGAACTTTTGGGATTAGTTGAAGAAAATATAAATATGAGTCAGTAAAGACTCCAAACCCAATCGAAGGTAATTAAGAATCTTGAGCATGCTCTCTCACAAATGGCGAGTACATTATAGAACAAGACAAAAGGGCAACTCCAAAGTGATACTATTGCTCCAGAAGATGATGCTTGTCATGCAGTTGAGCTAAGAAGTGGAAAACAATTACCTCCGCCTAGAGTAGAAGAGACATGACCAACCTCTATTCCAGAAAAAGTGGTTGAAGAAGCAATAGAAGACAAGGTTGAAGAGGTAATTGAACCAAAGAGTGTCCCAGAGAAGACACCAGAAAAGAAGAAAAGCTCAGACGAAAACAGTACACGTCCTCCTCCACCATACCCATCACGTGTCAAAATGAAGAACAATGAAAAAGAATTCAAGAAGTTCCTTGACATGGTGATCAAGCTAGATATTAATATTTTGTTTGTAGAAGCTCTCAAAAGAATGCCAAAATATATGGAATTCATGAAAGACATTCTTTCTAACAAACGAAGTTTAGAAACCGGGGAGATGATTTGATCACCTGAGGAGTGTAGTACTATCTTTTAAAGAAAGTTGCCACCGAAGTTGTAAGATCTCAGAAGTTTTACGATTCCCATAGTTATTGGAGAATGTTCGACAAGGAAAGCATTATGTGATCTAGGCGCGAGTATAAATCTCATGCCAAAATCCATGTTCGATAAGCTCAGCATAGGAGAGGTAGTACCTACTTTAGTGGTATTACAAATGACGGATCGCTCACTCTCCCAACCAGTAGGTAAATTAGAAGATGTTTTAGTTAAAGCTGGTAGTTTTAGGATAGATAGGCTACTAATCCATGTAAATTGGTTTGATAAAGTGCACTAAAATGTGCTTTGTCTTGCTCCATCCACTTTAGACCATTGTGCACTAACATATTACTATTGGTGCACAAAAAATTAGAGGTCCTTCCTCATTTAAATTCTTTAATGTTTGGACTAAGCATGTTGCTTTTCTTGATGTTGTTAAACAGGCTTGGGAGACTGATGTGAGGGGCTCTCATATGAATAATTAATGCACCAAACAAAAGAAAGTTAAAAAGGCTCTTAAAGCATTTAACATGAAATACTTTAAGAGAACTCCTCAATATGTGTCCCATCTTATACAAAGACTTGAAGAGTTGCAAAATGTAATCATGAATGGACATGGTGATGAAATAGTCATGGTTGAAGAGAAGATTGCCCTCGAGAACTTGGAGGATGCAGTTAATTATGAACAAATTGTATTGAAGCAAAAGGCAAGAACAATGTGGGCTGATAAAAGTGATTGCAGCTCGGCTTATTATCACAATATAATCAAGGGAAGGCAAATAAAAAATAAAGAGTAAATGCCTCAAATACCCCCCCCCCCCCTCAAATATGGCCTAATTGACAGTTTACCCCCCACTATATTTTTTGGTACTGGATGCCCCTTGAATTTCATTTTTGTGACTCCTTAGCCCTTTTTAACCGAAGCGTTAAATATCGTCAATAAGTGGTTGATGTCTCCTTGGGGGCGCGGCTGATACGCATGTGTAGGATTGGCTGCCCCATTAGGATTCGAATATTGAAACCCAGGATGGTTTCTGTTAGGCTGATACCCATTACCACTCGAATTTAAATTACCTCTGTTGGACATGAACATCACTGATTCTTGATTACTCGGACAATTCTCCTCATCATGATCATCAACTCTACAAATCGAACACATATAAACCTCTTGTGCAGCATGCACAGCTACTCTCTTACCCGAAAATCCTTCTTTTACAGCTAAAGTAAGCTGCTTCAATTGTTGCTCCAAAGTGTTTTGAATTTTTGTCTCAAAGGTAGCAAGTTTCTCTTCTATGTTAACATTATTAACACCCTTAACAGGTGTTCTCTCTGATTTCCACCCAACCTCATTCTTGACTGTTCGTTCTAAAATAATTTTGGCATGAGCGGGTTGAACTTGAAGGAAACCTGCACCACATAACGTATCTAACTTTTCTCTCGAAGCTCCATCAAGGCCTCTATAAAAAATCTTTAACTGTTGAAATTCTGAAAAACCATGATTTGGAACTCTACGCAAACACATCTGAAATCTAGTCCAACTCTTACCCACAGTCTCATCATATTCTTGACGAAAATTAGTCAACTCCAATTCAGCATCTAACCTCATATTACTCGGATAATATCTGTCGAAAAACGCGGCTTCCAATTGATCCCAATTGGTTATCTTCGTCGGATCTTGTGTATCATGCCATTCACTTGCTCCATCAATAACAAAAAATTTAAACACAGCGTAGTACATCTGTTCTTTTGAAACTCCTTGTGTGATGTAAGAATCACATATCTGTTTGAATTTTTGTATCGCTCTAAGAGGATCTTCCGATGGTCTTCCGCGAAAATTTCCAAAGTTTTGGAACTGAGCTAGCATACCCGAATCTGGACGGAATCTCGGAACATTAATATCTGGAGCACCTACTCCTATAGCTGGAGCGCGGAATGGAACTTCTGGAGGGCCATTAGTGAACCACGGATCATGATTCATCACTATTTGGACTGGAGGATTAGGATTTAGTGGTTGAACTTGAGGAATAACGCCTGGAGCTAAAGGTTGGCCATTTGCATCTAACTGGCCTTGTCCATTCTGTTGACCTTGAATAATGATATTCTCCATTCTGTTACTTAATTCTTCTACTTCTAAAGCTTCTCGTTATCTTCTTCTTCTGTTTGCAAGTCTGATCAACGATTCAGGTTTACTAAGGATCGGAGGTGTTGGCTCTAGATCCTTGAATAGTCTTCTTCGCATACACCAAACCTAAAAACCTGAAAAAGCTAACAAACAAAAAAGCGTAAAACTGATAAAATAAAATAAATGCACTTATCACTAAAGGATAAACACCGTGGTCACACGCTACCGTCCCCGGCAGCGGCGCCAAAAACTTGGTGGTCCTTTGTGTGTTCTAAATAAATGCAAATAATAATCGAACCACAACCGCAAGTGTACGGTTGTCCCAAGTAGTAATTCTGATAATCAGATTCGTTCCAAGGACGGATGGTTGATCACAATGTCTATGCAAATAGTGATTGATGCACTTATGAAAATAAAAGAGGATAATTTGTTTGTTTTGTGAATTATTACTAAATAAATGAAAGACAAGATAATAATGCAAGTAAAAACTAAGACGCAAGTAAAATGAGTGAAAACGCAAGTATGAGCAAGTGGCACTTGAGAGACGCAAGGGTTTTCTTAACTATCATTCATTTCATACATTGTTTAAGGGACAAATTGGTAAATTGGTATTGGTCGGGATTCTAAAATCTCCCCACCCCCGTCAGGGTGGACTAAGGAGCAACTATCAAATGCTACAAACCCCGTCAGGGCGATTATAGTCCACTCTCAAGTGTTAAAATGTTCATTACCCAATAGGCCATAGGTTTAATTAAGCTCGTCAGAGTCAATAATTTCTAACCTACATTCATTAACTAGTTCGGTACCTAAACCCCCCGTCAAGGTGATCCAATCGCCACTAATTGGAATAGCCTAGATACTAAATCCTATCATTGGTTAATTACGTCAATAATAGTAATTAAAATGCAAATTAAAGAAAAATACAATTTACCCAATTTGATTTAAATAATAAATATCCCAAATTCAAATGTATAGAATGAAATCAAATTGGGATTAACCCATTATGCGTTCTCAAGCACTATGAATTGTTTAGCTCATATTAAAAAGAAAAACTAAATTAAAATAAATGGAATTCATAATTGATTACAAATAAAAGATAAAAGAAACCTAATTTCCGGAATTGGAATGACTGAGAACGGAGCTATAGACCCACTCCAGCTCTAGCAGCTTCTTCTTCCTTCCTTCTGTTGCTTCTCTCTGGTGTTTTTAATTGTAAAGAATGAATTGTATGAAAAATAGAAGTCCAGACCTCCTTTTATAATAAGAAAAACGGATTAGGGCTTGGACCAGAAAATAAAAGCCTAATTAAATGTCCAAGCCCACTTTCTAAGCCCAAAATCCCGTAACTGATGAAAGGCCTTCACTAAAACTGCTTTTCCCGATGCGTTACAACTCCGATTGACCTCATTCCAGTTGCTAAAGTTCCGTACTTCGATAAAGAATGTTTTCTCTTCAAAGGTCAGCGGCTCAATCAGCTCTTAAGTACCTAGAAAACAGCAATCAAGGGCCTGGAAAAATGGATTTTCAGCTCTAAAAATAATATCTTCGGGATTTCTCTTCAAGTCTTGACTCTATCTTTTAATCTTTGACTTTATCTTCGGATTCCTTTCCTAGCTAACATCTAAAAACCTGTAACTTTACACTAAAAATACCAATATTACGCGCAAAAGTTTAATAATTTAAAAATGCTAGAAATAAAAAGGTAATTCCGAAATATTGCATATTTAACCCAAAAGTCTATCGAATTAATTAAATAAACACCAAAAATGATGTCTCCTAAGGGTCTAAAATAAGAACAATTAAGGAGACATCAGTGGTCATGTGCAAGTCATGTGCTATATTGAGGATTTTGAATCAAAATCAAGTGATGGTGCCTCCATGAGTGGTGCCTAGAAATGGCCACCGTGTTGTAGGGCAGTCTAACTGGCAGATGACATGGTAGGTTAGACGAATAAATGAAGGGTGTCTTAAAAGATTGAAGGGTGTTACATGTCTATTATGACCATGTCGGATTAATTTTATGGTATCAAATGTCAAAATACTCATAATGAGTTCTGAGAGTGTGTTGTCTTTGGCTTGATCCTCTACAATATTTGTCGTAGAATGCACATCTTTGGGGGTAGACATGTACCCTTGTTCGTGACCAATATTCATTTGGGTTTAACCTCCTATCCTACCTTTGTTTCCATGTGAACTTACCATCATGGTATTTCTCAATGAGCTCGGATGAAATTATTACGGTTTTGACAGATAACCATAATCTGATAGAGTGAATATCTACCCGGTAGAGTTATTATTTACTGATTTTAGAACTTGTGACTAATTTGAGTAAATGAATTAAATGTAATGATTGACTTCGCAGTGATTGTTCTCCCGTTAGCATTCTGATGCTCAAGCCAACACGATAAACATAAATAAGGGCTCCCGGTGATATGGAATTAGCGAGGGACGAAAGATATAGAACTGCGTATGATAATTTTGAAAAAGTGAAGATGAGAAAATGTGAGTTATATATACTATGAAATGTTTGTTTTAGTCTAGAGATATATTTGATTACAACAAACTTCTATTAGCTTGGAATTCTTCTTGGAGTTTGTCTCTTAACTTGTCATATCCTATTAACTTCAACTCCATCTTACCCCACCCAAGGACAAAGTATCAGAATGACTGTTATCGCTCATTGGTTGAGTTTATCTCTTAAATCTCAATTTGTATATGTTGCAATTTGCGTCTCCGACTGCATACCTAGTCAGTAGAGACAAAACCCACCACCCTGTAAGCTCGGTGTGGCTGAGGGTGAATTTGGATAAGTGACCCAACTAACCAACCAGTTTATTCTTTAGGCTTTAAGTGATCGACTAATTATCGTCCTGACCGAGTAGCTTATGATGGTTGCTGAGAGCTGCTTGGTAGTAGAGTAATCAATAAATTCGGTTAATGGCTGGCCACAGATAGTTTTCTAAAAAAAATTCAAAACTAATTTTTTTTTGGAATAATCCAAACAAGCTCACGTTTTTTAGCTGGATAAATCATCATAATCATAATTTTTAACATCCTGTCATGTCGTCATTATTAAAAAAGAATAAAGGTGAGGATAATTTTTAAAAACTTTTTAAAACCGGCTTTTTGAATATTTCAATATAATTCCAAACGAGTACACGGTTTCTACACTGATACAGTTGTCGTGACTAAGAAAATTACCAAAATGAAATATATCTTTATTATTACAAAAGGAAAACGATAAGAACAATTTACAAAAAGAATGTGCTAGTCCGTGGGACACTTTACTAGGGGCGTGTTTTCCTCTTATGCTAATTAAAATCCAACCTTTCTTAATTTTTTTTCTCTCACTTAAAACTTTGTTGGTAGATATTTTATATATATCTAATTAATATATAAGATATAATTTGTTGGGTATTTAAGATAGTAAAGTGTGGATAAAAAACAATTACAACAACAAACATGGCTGCAAATCAAACCAGAAGAACATTCTCTTCAACTCCAGACAACGAAATTCAACAGGCAACCTCAGAGGAAGTCACAGTGGAACTCAATCCACAACTTTCACTTCCTTATGGTTGGATACGATGCCTAGATTTGAAGGTACTATTTTATTTAGTTACTTTAAACATTAAATCCATCAAATCTAATATATAATTCTTGTATACTTTTAGACATTTAATGAAATAAATCCATACTTTTTACCATAAATGTATTGTTTTTTTGTTCATGCTTCTATATATATTTTCATTTCCTTTAATGTTGTTAGGATATTTGATACCCTATTATACATGAATTTCTTGGTAAAATGAAAATTGGTATACAATATACTAACCTTAAAATGGATTGAAAAATCCTCTTATTCTCCATCTCTATTTTTATATATTTTTTAAACCAAAAAAAAAATGTAAAAAGAAGTATATAAATTTTTGGGTGTTAATATAAAACTATTAATCATTTTAACGTTTATTTAATGGTATACAACTTTTTTGTTGTTGTGGATGTTTTTTTTATCATTTCATTGTTTGGTAGCTTTTTGCTTTAACAAACTACCTATTTTCCTTTTTTTTGTATCATCTCATGATTCGTTGATATACTTCTGTCTTTATAAAATTTGATTTAACTTTAAATTTATTTTGTTGATTGTTTTTAAAATATGAACTTATATATGGGTGCACATTTTTTAAGTTTTTCTTTCCTTTTATTCGATTTAGAAATATTTTCAATCATTGAAATACGGATGATGATTCTTACTCGTTTCGTTTTTACTGGTTTACAGACCGGTGATCTATACTATGTCAACTGGAATGAAGGTAAGAAGACAAAGGAGATTCCTAGAAAAGTCAAGGAGGAAGAAGAGGAAGTCATTGATGGTGTACGAAAAGAGTGATGAAGAATGATGTCTCCCTATTTGTGATGAGTTAATCTAGGTTGGAGAGATCATTTTAGGTGTATTTAATAAATTAAATGTCAATTTTTACTTCTATTATTGTATTTTCCTATTTCTTGTCTTGGTTTGATTATTTATAATTTTTTAGAGAATATTGAGTTTAAATGTTTGTTAAGTGTGAATCTTTAAAGATATATGGTAAGTAATAGATTCTAAATCAATTCTACGAGATAAGGAAAAGAAGATAATGATGCAAATTGGAGATAAAGGAAGGAAATATAAAAAACTGAAAAGATAAAGTTTCCAAATAAATCTGAATTCCAGCAGCTACATCCATTAAATTGATCATAACTCAAAAAATCCTGGGAATTTGGAAGAATGGCCTGAATCAAAGTTAAATAACTTTCTGAGACGATCAGTTTCGACATAAAGAACGCGTCAATCAGAGCAATATTGAAGAAGTTACGGCCAAAACAAAACATCAATAGTTTATTACCTTTTCTGTATTTTGGGGTTACGAATTTGAGTTGGGCTAGAAGTCCAATGCTTGTCTTCCACTCCAAGAAAACATTTTATGGTTTCCTATACCCTATAAATACACCCTTTAATCAGTATAAACACATCCTTGGCCAACCCTTAAGCCAAGAGGAAGTTTACAACAAGAGAAGAGAAGTCTGGAAGAAGTTGAACACCAAATCATGCCTTCACAAGTCTTCAAATTTGTAATTATTTTCTTCTCTTGTATGAACTAATTTAATTTAGCTTGAGATTTAGCATATGGGTATGAACCCTAGACTTGTTTTACATCTATTTTAATTGGGATAGCATTGTATTTAATTTGAATTCATGTTTTATTCTCTGTTTTATGTGCTTTGACTTATTGTCTGTTTTGCTTGCTAGTGCACGAGTATAGATTACCTTAATAGTAGTTAGATTGTCACCCGCAAGGGGTGTCTAATTATTGAAACACCAAATAAACGTCTAGTATGCGGTAGTGATCCTAACAGGCTTGCCTAACTAGATAACCATTAGGGTATGATTTAACTACCGATCATCATTAGAATACCACTCTTATTTGGGAACCTAGTGGCGTAGGAGCACCCTATTTAAGTCCCCTCGTGATTGTTAGGTCGCCACCCTAATCCACCCTGACGGGGGCAGGGAGGAATTTAGAATCCTAGTTATTGCAATTCTACATAATTCGCCCTTACATGATTAGAATAAACAAGGCTAGTGGGATTACTTGCTATCTCTCGAGCTAAACTCTCATACTCTTCGTTTATCATATTTAATTTTCTATCTTTACTTTATTATTTTAATTTTTCATATTCTAAAAACCAAAAAAAAATCTATTTTACTTTTCTGTATTTCTGCGTAGTATTCCATTTAGCTTCTATATTTGCACTTGATATTTGCATAAGTTCTCTCTAGCATTCGTAGTCTCTGAGGAACGAATTCTCTTATCATTAAAACTTTCATACATCCTGTAATACTTGCAGTACCATGCTAGGCTAGGGTGTTTATTTTGCATTTTTTTATATCTTATTTTTATCACACCTTAGCCGACACTAAGTTTTTGGCTCCGCTGCCGAGGACTACATCGTTAGTCCTTGTGCATTTATTTAGTGCTTTTATTTTAGTTACTTCTATTTTATGATTTTATTTTTAGTTTTGTCTTAACAGGTTTTTACAGATGGGAAGCCCGAGGAAACTTGATCTTCCCATCTCATTCAGAGTGCAACCAAGAGAAATCCGCACTCTAGAAATCCAAGCCACTAAGTTTAGACCAAATCCAGGTAAAATAGCGCAATTTGCGAGTCATGGACAATTCAGTGGTGCTGCACAACAGGCGCCGGTCTGGTATGTTCAGAAATTTATGCAAATCTGTGACGCTTATATCACCAAAGGCATTACAAAGGAGCAAATGTATTACATTATGTTCTAGCTCTTTTTGACCGGAGGTGCAAAGGATTTGTACGATTCCCAACACCCCGGTGTTATTTCATATTGGGACAAACTCGAAGATAAATTTCTAGACCGATTCTATCCGATTAGTAGACGTTTAAAAGATATGTTGGAGCTTGAACAATTTATGCAAGAAGAAGAGGAAAGTATTGGGGAAGCATGGTTACGTTTTAACGAGCAGAAAGCGAGGTGTCCATTCCATGTCTCCTCTCCAGATTATCATTTAACCATGTTCTATGGAGGACTCGATGACGAGTCCAAGGCAAAAGTAGATTTGTTAGGAGATGGAAGTTTTGTGTTATTAGATCCTAAAGAAGCTAATATTATCATGGAAAGAGTTTTGGATTTCGAGAGAAGTTGGTCGATTGAATCAGAAAAACAAGAAGAAACTTTAGAATCTCTAAAGTTCAAAGATTTAAACCAACAACTCAAGGAATTAAAAGAACAAGCGCGAACAATAGCTCAGGTAAATCTAGTACACACTTTACCTTCATGTCTCGGTTGTGGGGCAAGAAATCATTCGTGGGAGAATTGTATGAATAATCCAGCTTCGAATTCCATCGTATCTCATCAAAGAAACCGTTATTCTAATGGATATTATCATCCTCAAGGAAATTACGCTAATTATCAGTCCCCACAGATTCAAGGTTGGGTCAGAAATCAAGAGACTTATTATCAAACTCGACCCTAGCCTTACTATCCACCACAACCTATCTATCAAGAAGCGCCAATTTATGAAGAAACTTATCAAGAACCACCTCAATATCCAACGCAACAAGCTACACAAGAGCAACCTTCCAGTTTGGATCCAAGTATAGCTGAACTTTTGGGATTAGTTGAAGAAAATATAAATATGAGTCAGTACAGACTCCAAACCCAATCGAAGGTAATTAAGAATCTTGAGCATGCTCTCTCACAAATGGCGAGTACATTACAGAACAAGACAAAAGGGCAACTCCAAAGTGATACTATTGCTCCAGAAGATGATGCTTGTCATGCAGTTGAGTTAAGAAGTGGAAAACAATTACCTCCGCCTAGAGTAGAAGAGACATGACCAACCTCTATTCCAGAAAAAGTGGTTGAAGAAGCAATAGAAGACAAGGTTGAAGAGGTAATTGAACCAAAGAGTGTCCCAGAGAAGACACCAGAAAAGAAGAAAAGCTCAGACGAAAACAGTACACGTCCTCCTCCACCATACCCATCACGTGTCAAAAAGAAGAACAATGAAAAAGAATTCAAGAAGTTCCTTGACATGGTGATCAAGCTAGATATTAATATTTTGTTTGTAGAAGCTCTCAAAAGAATGCCAAAATATATGGAATTCATGAAAGACATTCTTTCTAACAAACGAAGTTTAGAAACCGGGGAGATGATTTGATCACCTGAGGAGTGTAGTACTATCTTTTAAAGAAAGTTGCCACCGAAGTTGTAAGATCTCAGAAGTTTTACGATTCCCATAGTTATTGGAGAATGTTCGACAAGGAAAGCATTATGTGATCTAGGCGCGAGTATAAATCTCATGCCAAAATCCATGTTCGATAAGCTCAGCATAGGAGAGGTAGTACCTACTTTAGTGGTATTACAAATGACGGATCGCTCACTCTCCCAACCAGTAGGTAAATTAGAAGATGTTTTAGTTAAAGCTGGTAGTTTTATATTTCCTTGTGATTTTATTATTCTTGACTACGACGCGGATAAGAATGTCCCTATCATCTTGGGTAGACCATTCTTATGCCCGAGTTTGTGTAGAGGTTAATTTGAAGGATAAAATTCCTGAATAAGTTTATGTGGACACAAGAAGAAGTGAACTACATGAAGTAGAGGTTGTGTATGATTGGAGGCCTAATAAGTGTCCTAAATTCCAGAGTTGTAAATATGGGATGTGTAAGAATGAAAAGAAAGTATTGGTACAGAAGAAAAACAAGGAAAGTTAAGAACAAGTTGAGTTAGCTAAACAGAGGAATACGGATGTTCACAATTTAACAGAGAAGATTACAAATAATGAAGCTGAAACCCCTATGAGCAATGAGGAGAACTGGAAATTTGTCACAAGAAGGTTTAAAGCCAGCAAGTTGAAATATATCTCCCCTGTTTCAGAGAAGAATTCCTTTAAAGTATTGAACAGTCCACTCTCATAATTTGATAAAGATTTCCATAAATTGATCTGAGGATAATGGAATAAACAAGACACATGATCCATGATCATAGGATCATGGAATGTTAGGGGCTTGAACATGTCCCTGAGACAGGATGATGTCTCCAATTTCATGTTCACAAAGGGAGTACAACTGATGTGTTTGCTTGAAACAAAGGTCCAATACCATAATATGGATAAAATCATGAAGGAAATTTATGGTAACTATAAAATTTTACACAACTATAGACATGATCCTAGAGGTAGAGTGTGGATTTTATGGAAATAATCTGAGATACAAGTTGTGCTTATTGAGTAAAATTTTCAAGGGATGGTGGTGGAAATTAATGAAAATTAGAGTAACACTAAGGTGGTATTATGTGCCAACTATGCTAGTAATAATGAGAAAGAGAGACAAATTATTTGGAAAGACATTACAAGATGGAGTTCAGTTTATAAGAATATTGTATTTAATCTTAAGAGTGGAGGATAGACTACATTATGATGAAATCAATGAGTATGCACAACAGTATATTGATTGTGTAGAGACTGCAGAATTACATGAACATCAGACTTGTTGTAATTTCTACACATGGTGCAATATGAGCCTTGATAATCTCAGAGCTAGTAGGATAGATAGGCTACTAATCCATGTAAATTGGTTTGATAAAGTGCACTAAAATGTGCTTTGTCTTGCTCCATCCACTTTAGACCATTGTGCACTAACATATTACTATTGGTGCACAACAAATTAGAGGTCCTTCCTCATTTAAATTCTTTAATGTTTGGACTAAGCATGTTGCTTTCCTTGATGTTGTTAAACAGGCTTGGGAGACTGATGTGGGGGGCTCTCATATGAATAATTAATGCACCAAACAAAAGAAAGTTAAAAAGGCTCTTAAAGCATTTAACATGAAATACTTTAAGAGAACTCCTCAATATGTGTCCCATCTTATACAAAGACTTGAAGAGTTGCAAAATGTAATCATGAATGGACATGGTGATGAAATAGTCATGTTTGAAGAGAAGATTGCCCTCGAGAACTTGGAGGATGCAGTTAATTATGAACAAATTGTATTGAAGCAAAAGGCAAGAGCAATGTGGGCTGATAAAAGTGATTGCAGCTCGGCTTATTATCACAATATAATCAAGGGAAGGCAAATAAAAAATAAAGAGTAAATGCCTCAAATACCCCCCCCCCCTCAAATATGGCCTATTTGACAGTTTACCCCCCACTATATTTTTTGGTATTGGATGCCCCTTGAATTTCATTTTTGTGACTCCTTAGCCCTTTTTAACCGAAGCGTTAAATATCGTCAATAAGTGGTCATGTGCAAGTCATGTGCTATATTGAGGATTTTGAATCAAAATCAAGTGATGGTGCCTCCATGAGTGGTGCCTAGAAATGGCCACCGTGTTGTAGGGCAGTCTAACTGGCAGATGACATGGTAGGTTAGACGAATAAATGAAGGGTGTCTTAAAAGATTGAAGGGTGTTACATGTCTATTATGACCATGTCGGACTAATTTTATGGTATCAAATGTCAAAATACTCATAATGAGTTCTGAGAGTGTGTTGTCTTTGGCTTGATCCTCTTCAATATTTGTCGTAGAATGCACATCTTTGGGGGTAGACATGTACCCTTGTTCGTGACCAATATTCATTTGGGTTTAACCTCCTATCCTACCTTTGTTTCCATGTGAACTTACCATCATGGTATTTCTCAATGAGCTCGGATGAAATTATTACGGTTTTGACAGATAACCATAATCTGATAGAGTGAATATCTACCCGGTAGAGTTATTATTTACTGATTTTAGATCTTGTGACTAATTTGAGTAAATGAATTAAATGTAATGATTGACTTCGCAGTGATTGTTCTCCCGTTAGCATTCTGATGCTCAAGCCAACACGATAAACATAAATAAGGGCTCCCGGTGATATGGAATTAGCGAGGGACGAAAGATATAGAACTGCGTATGATAATTTTGAAAAAGTGAAGATGAGAAAATGTGAGTTATATATACTATGAAATGTTTGTTTTAGTCTAGAGATATATTTGATTACAACAAACTTCTTTTAGCTTGGAATTCTTCTTGGAGTTTGTCTCTTAACTTGTCATATCCTATTAACTTCAACTCCATCTTACCCCACCCAAGGACAAAGTATCAGAATGACTGTTATCGCTCATTGGTTGAGTTTATCTCTTAAATCTCAATTTGTATATGTTGCAATTTGCGTCTCCGACTGCATACCTAGTCAGTAGAGACAAAACCCACCACCCTGTAAGCTCGGTGTGGCTGAGGGTGAATTTGGATAAGTGACCCAACTAACCAACCAGTTTATTCTTTAGGCTTTAAGTGATCGACTAATTATCGTCCTGACCGAGTAGCTTATGATGGTTGCTGAGAGATGCTTGGTAGTAGAGTAATCAATAAATTCGGTTAATGGCTGTCCACAGATAGTTTTCTAAAAAAAATTCAAAACTAATTTTTTTTTGGAATAATCCAAACAAGCTCACGTTTTTTAGCTGGATAAATCATCATAATCATAATTTTTAACATCCTGTCATGTCGTCATTATTAAAAAAGAATAAAGGTGAGGATAATTTTTAAAAACTTTTTAAAACCGGCTTTTTGAATATTTCAATATAATTCCAAACGAGTACACGGTTTCTACACTGATACAGTTGTCGTGACTAAGAAAATTACCAAAATGAAATATATCTTTATTATTACAAAAGGAAAACGATAAGAACAATTTACAAAAAGAATGTGCTAGTCCGTGGGACACTTTACTAGGGGCGTGTTTTCCTCTTATGCTAATTAAAATCCAACCTTTCTTAATTTTTTTTCTCTCACTTAAAACTTTGTTGGTAGATATTTTATATATATCTAATTAATATATAAGATATAATTTGTTGGGTATTTAAGATAGTAAAGTGTGGATAAAAAACAATTACAACAACAAACATGGCTGCAAATCAAACCAGAAGAACATTCTCTTCAACTCCAGACAACGAAATTCAACAGGCAACCTCAGAGGAAGTCACAGTGGAACTCAATCCACAACTTTCACTTCCTTATGGTTGGATACGATGCCTAGATTTGAAGGTACTATTTTATTTAGTTACTTTAAACATTAAATCCATCAAATCTAATATATAATTCTTGTATACTTTTAGACATTTAATGAAATAAATCCATACTTTTTACCATAAATGTATTGTTTTTTTGTTCATGCTTCTATATATATTTTCATTTCCTTTAATGTTGTTAGGATATTTGATACCCTATTATACATGAATTTCTTGGTAAAATGAAAATTGGTATACAATATACTAACCTTAAAATGGATTGAAAAATCCTCTTATTCTCCATCTCTATTTTTATATATTTTTTAAACCAAAAAAAAAATGTAAAAAGAAGTATATAAATTTTTGGGTGTTAATATAAAACTATTAATCATTTTAACGTTTATTTAATGGTATACAACTTTTTTGTTGTTGTGGATGTTTTTTTATCATTTCATTGTTTGGTAGCTTTTTGCTTTAACAAACTACCTATTTTCCTTTTTTTGTATCATCTCATGATTCGTTGATATACTTCTGTCTTTATAAAATTTGATTTAACTTTAAATTTATTTTGTTGATTGTTTTTAAAATATGAACTTATATATGGGTGCACATTTTTTAAGTTTTTCTTTCCTTTTATTCGATTTAGAAATATTTTTAATCATTGAAATACGGATGATGATTCTTACTCGTTTCGTTTTTACTGGTTTACAGACCGGTGATCTATACTATGTCAACTGGAATGAAGGTAAGAAGACAAAGGAGATTCCTAGAAAAGTCAAGGAGGAAGAAGAGGAAGTCATTGATCGTGTACGAAAAGAGTGATGAAGAATGATGTCTCCCTATTTGTGATGAGTTAATCTAGGTTGGAGAGATCATTTTAGGTGTATTTAATAAATTAAATGTCAATTTTTACTTCTATTATTGTATTTTCCTATTTCTTGTCTTGGTTTGATTATTTATAATTTTTTAGAGAATATTGAGTTTAAATGTTTGTTAAGTGTGAATCTTTAAAGATATATGGTAAGTAATAGATTCCAAATCAATTCTACGAGATAAGGAAAAGAAGATAATGATGCAAATTGGAGATAAAGGAAGGAAATATAAAAAAATGAAAAGATAAAGTTTCCAAATAAATCTGAATTCCAGCAGCTACATCCATTAAATTGATCATAACTCAAAGAATCCTGGGAATTTGGAAGAATGGCCTGAATCAAAGTTAAATAACTTTCCGAGATGATCAGTTTCGACATAAAGAACGCGTCAATCAGAGCAATATTGAAGAAGTTACGGCCAAAACAAAACATCAATAGTTTATTACCTTTTCTGTATTTTGGGGTTACGATTTTGAGTTGGGCTAGAAGTCCAATGCTTGTCTTCCACTCCAAGAAAACATTTTATGGTTTCCAATACCCTATAAATACACCCTTTAATCAGTATAAACACATCCTTGGCCAACCCTTAAGCCAAGAGGATGCTTACAACAAGAGAAGAGAAGTCTGGAAGAAGTTGAACACCAAATCATGCCTTCACAAGTCTTCAAATTTGTAATTATTTTCTTTCTCTTGTATGAACTAATTTAATTTAGCTTGATATTTAGCATATGGGTATGAACCCTAGACTTGTTTTACATCTATTTTAATTGGGATAACATTGTATTTAATTTGAATTCATGTTTTATTCTCTGTTTTATGTGCTTTGACTTATTGTCTGTTTTGTTTAATAGTGCACGAGTATAGGATTACCTTAATAGTAGTTAGATTGTCACCCGTAAGGGGTGTCTAATTATTGAAACACCAAATAAACGTCTAGTATGCAGTAGTGATCCTAACAGGATTGCGAGCCCATGGAGGAATACCAGAATTAGTTTGAGAGGAAGAAGAACCTTGAACTTGAAATTGTAGCTTGTCTGTAGGCTTTGATGATACCCTCATCCTTGCTGTTAATTTCCCGTGTTGTGGTGGTGCAGGTGCCTTTTCTTCTTGTGTTTCTTCAGTAGGCTCATCAAGATTGATGGCCTTTTCAAGTGTAGAACCAGGCAAATTATTGTTCTTCCCTAGGATATAACACTTCCTCTTATAATCCAAAGCATCTATTCTGTTTGTCATGGTTGAATTGACCCCAAACTCAAGTTTATACCAAGGATAGATTAAAGTTAAGAAAACTCGGTATAGCTTGAGTTTCTTGCTTGGATTAGATGAAGGAAGTTGTTTTCTTGATGAATATTGGAAGAACTCTTGAAAGCTTGATGATTTTGATTGTGTTTAATGGTGTTTTGTGATGAATTTGATGAAGAGGTTATGTTTATGGAGGATGGAGGAGAGATTTGATGATGTTAATGTGTTTGTTGTGGAGGTTTAATCAAGCTTCAAGGTGTTTTTATAGGGTTGGGAGCTGGAAAATTCGTTTGGAAGAGGCTAGGGTTTATCTCCTTAAGGTTAGAAGTTGACTGGGCTTTGAACTCTTCACAAACCGCCTGGCGCGGTGCATCCCTGCGGTGCATGGGGTATACCGCGGGGTACACCGCAGCACTGCTGGTGTGATATTTCTCGCCTCTGCCTTGTACCCGTGCTAGCACCCCATGGCACGCGTTTTTGTCCTGCGGTGCAGGGGTGCGGTGCATGGGGTAGTCCGCACGTGCTCCGTGAAAAAACCCGCGGTGCATACCCCGTGGCACCCGTTTTGGGCGTGCGGTGTAGGGTGCGGTGCACCGCGCCTATCAGCTTCTTTTTTCTCGCTTATGGATAAGACCCGTGGTGCGCGACCCGTGGTACGGGTTTTTGGGGCGCGGTACATCCCTGCGGTACAGGGGGTACACCGCGGGGTAGTCCGCACCAGCCTTGAATTCTCTAAAAATTTCTCCTAGCACTCCAAACTCGATTCTTGCACCATTAACACAATACCCTTCTCATTTCTTTAAAAGTAGACACTAAAACTCGACACTAACTTACTAGGAATTGAAAAACTGAAAGCAATAAACTAATATACATTGAAATGGCTTTTGTTTAACGTCGTTAAGCTCGACGGGTTACCTCTCGCATCTATTCAGCTTCAAGGAGGTACATGACCTCCCCCGGATGTGGATCAATTCTACGATTGGTATCCTCGCCTACATGGTACAGTTTTAGACGATTCCCATTTACCATGAAGGTGCGTTGCTCGTCTGGATTCTCGATCTCTATCGCTCCATGAGGCGTAACTTTGGTCACCACGAACGGACCAGACCACTTTGATCTCAACTTTCCCGGATAGTTGCTGAACTTGGAATTATACTTGAGGACCATCTGTCCAACTTTGAATTTCTTCTCACGAATGCGATTGTCATGCCATCTCTTCGTTTTTTATTTGTAAAGTTTGGCATTCTCATAGGCATGAAATCGAAACTCGTCAAGTTCATTCAACTTCATCATACGATTCTCCGCAGCTAAGGTTGGATCCATGTTCATCTCCGCAATTGCCCAATAGGCACCCATTTCAAGCTCAAGAGGTAAGTGACAAGCCTTACCATAAACAATACGATACGGAGATGCACCCACAGGCGTCTTGAACGCAGTACGATATGCCCACAACGCATCATCTAATTTTATTGACTAATCCTTGCGTGTGGAACCAACTGTCTTCTCAAGAATGGATTTGATCTCTCGATTAGAGACCTCAGCTTGACCATTGGCTTGTGGATGATACGCGGTAGATACACGATGTCTCACACCATACTTCTCTAGAACTTTCTTCAGATATTTGTTCACAAAATGTGAACCTCCATCACTGATAATAACTCGAGGTGTACCATGTCTAGTGAAGATGTGTGATTTCAAGAATTTAATCACTACTCGCGAATCATTAGTTGGTAGAGCTACAGCCTCTACCCATTTAGACACGTAATCAACAACTAGTAGGATGTACAGGTTTCCGTTAGAAGGTACAAAAGGACCCATGAAATCAATACCCCATACATCGAATATCTCAACTTCCAGAACATTATTACGCGGCATCTCATCTCTCTTAGATATATTACCAATAAACTGGCATCTGTGACACTTCTTGACATACTCATGACAATCCTTATGTAAAGTGGGCCAATAAAAACCGGATTGTAGTACCTTTGCAGCTGTACGATCTCCTTTGAAGTGCCCTCCGTATGGTGAATCATGACAACCCATAATAATGGATAGAATATATTTATCTGGTATGCATCTCCTCACCATCTGGTCACTGCATATTTTGTAGAAGAAAGGATCCTCCCAAAAGAATTGTTTCGCTCGGTGGGCTAGTCTCTTTTTCTCTTGTGAGGTAGCTCCTTGAGGAAAAGAACCACTCACAATAAGATTTGCAATATCCGCATACCAAGGAGTCTCTAATGAATAAACTGAAAACAAACTCTCGTCAGGAAACTCTTCTCTAACCAACTCAGGCCCTCCATTGAATTCAGAACCTTCAAGACGTGACAAATGATCAGCAACCTGATTATCACAACCCTTTCGATCCCAAATCTCTAAATCAAACTCTTGCAATAGTAAAACCCATCTAATCAACCTCGGCTTCGCATCTTTCTTCTCCATAAGGTATTTAATTGCAGAATGGTCGGTAAACACCACAACTTTCGCCCCAAGGAGGTAGGAACGAAATTTGTCAAATGCATACACGACAGCTAGTAATTCCTTCTCAGTTACGGTATAATTAATTTGAGCATTTGTGAAGGTTTTACTAGCGTAGTAGATGGAATGAAATACCTTTTCTTTTATTTGACCCATAACATCACCCATCGCAAGATCACTAGCATCACACATAATCTCAAACGGAATCTTCCAATCAGGAGGTAAAACAATAGGTGCAGAAATAAGCTTCTCCTTAATCTCGTTGAATGCCTTTATGCAAGCTTCATCAAAAAGGAATTTGGTGTCCTTCTCAAGTAAGTTGCACAACGGCTTAGAGATTTTGGAGAAGTCCTTGATAAAACGTCGGTAAAAACCAGCATGACGCAAAAAGCTTCTTACCCCTTTTACAGAAATAGGAGGGGGAAGAGTCTTGATTACCTCAATCTTCGCACGATCAACTTCCGAACCAGCACTTGAAACCTTGTGACCCAACACTATACCCTCTCGAACCATAAAGTGACATTTCTCCCAATTCAACACCAAATCCGTCTCCTTGCATCTAATCAATACCTTCTCCAAGTTCCGTAAACACTCCTCAAAGTTATCACCAAACACAGAAAAGTCATCCATAAATACCTCAAGGAAATCATCAATCATATCCCAGAATATTGCCATCATACATCTTTGAAAAGTAGCAGGTGCATTACATAATCCGAATGGCATCCTTCGGAAGGCAAAGGTACCAAAAGGACATGTAAAGGTTGTCTTGTGTTGGTCTTTTGGATCAACATAAATTTGATTGTATCCTGAATATCCATCCAAAAAGCAATAATATTCTCTACCAGCTAGCTTGTCTAACATTTGATCAATAAACGGAAGAAGGAAGTGATCTTTTCTGGTGGCCTTGTTCAACTTTCGATAGTCCATACACACTCTCCAACCAACAACGGTCCTTGAGGGAATGGCTTCATTCTGCTCGTTCAAGATGGTAGTAATACCACCCTTCTTTGGTACGCATTGAACTGGACTAACCCATTCGCTGCTAGCTATGGGATAGATGATTCCCGCATCTAGCAACTTGATAACCTCTTTCTTCACTACTTCCTTCATAGCTGGTATCAATCTTCTTTGTCCTTCAACTGAGCGCGCGTTTTCATCGTCTAGAATGATTTTGTGTTGGCAATAGGAAGGACTAATACCTTTGATGTCAGCAATAGTCCAACCAATCGCCTCTTTATTAGCTCTTAGTATGCGCAACAGTTTGTCTTCTTGAGGACCTATTAAAGTAGCTGAAACAATAACAGGTAGAGTGTTGTTAGTACCTAAATACGCATACCTCAAGTGTGATGGAAGCGGCTTTTCTTCTAATTGTGGGGGAGACTCTATAGATGGTTTCTTTTTAGATACTATCTCTCCAGGTTCTCGGAATGGCTCATAGGTGAGATGCCTATGTTTCATAGTTCCGGAATTCAAAGCAGCTATGGTTTCGGTTAGTTCTTCCATCAATTCCGGTAAGTCAAGTGTTAGGGCTGCTCGCAAGATATCGTTAAAATTCATACAATCAAACGTTTCTTGCGCAGTTAAATCAAGTACATCCATTTGGAAACACTCTTCAGGAATATCTGGAAACTTCATGGCCCTAAACACGTTGAACTTCACCGTCTCGTCTTGGATTCGCATAGTTAATTCGCAGTTTTCTACATCAATAACAGTACGCCCTGTGGCTAGGAATGGTCGACCCAAGATGATGGGGACATTCCTATCCGCGTCGTATTCAAGAATAACGAAATCAACTGGAAAAATTAACGTACCTGCCTTAACGAGGACATCTTCGATTCGTCCCTCTGGGTGAGCGAGGGATCTATCAGCCATTTGTAGGATCATGGAAGTTGGTCTAGCGTTTCCTATCTTCTATTTCTCGAAAATTGACTTGGGCATCAAATTGATACTCGCGCCCAAGTCACACAAAGCTTTTCCTTGCCACTCATTACCAATAGAAATAGGAATCGTAAAACTCCCAGGATCAAGTAGTTTAGATGGCAACTTACTTTGGCATATAGCGCTGCATTCTTCTGGCAATCCTATCATCTCATTCTCACGGTATGGTCTCTTGTTGGTAATGGCTCTTTTCAGAAATTTAACGTACTTTGGAACATCGCGTATAGCATCTAAGAACGGAACGTTAATATTGAGGCCATGTACCATATTCAAGAACTTCTGATATTCGGCCATGTCTCCTTTTTTCTGAACTCTTGAGGGAAAAGGTGGAGCAGGACGGGTTTCTGTAATATCTTTGGATTTTGGCTTCTCCGGAATCTTCTCCACTTCCACTATTTCGGGTTCATCTTCTTTTTCTTCCACCTCTTTTGCCGGTTTCTCTTTCACAGTTGTTTCTTTTTCTTTCATTACGGGAAAAGGAGGTGGAGCGAGCTTCTTACCACTTCGAAGTGTTACTGCATTACAATCTTCTCTCTGCTTAGGTTCTTCAGTATCACTCAGTAAGTGTCCTTGCTGACGTTGATTTAATTGCTTATTTATCTGAGCCATTTGAGTTTCCATCAACTTAAGTGCTGCGGCGGTAGACTGTTCAATGTTGATTAGTGTTGTCAAAGTTTGCTGAACATCTAACGCGCCTTCTTGAGGTTGAGCAGGTAGAGCTTTCTGGTTCATGGTTTCGGTATAAGCATCTTGAGGAGGTTGTCTCTGAGGTTGATTTTCGTATGCTTGTCCACCTTGGTAGTTGTTCTGAGGTCTTGGTTGAAAGTTGTTTCCTTGGGGACGTGGTTGATATGCATAAGTTGGATTAGCAGCCCCATTTGGATTCGAATATTGGAAACCCGGGTGGTTTCTGTTTGGTTGATAACCTTGACCACTTGAGTTATAATGTCCTCGGTTGGACACGAACATTACGGATTCTGGATTATTTTGACAGGTCTCCCAATCATGATCTTGTGTACCGTAGTTAGAACATCCATAAACTTCTTGTGTAACATTAATATCTGCTCTTCTACCAGTAGCACCTTTAGTAACAGCTAGAGTAAGCTGTTTCAGTTGTTGTTCGAGTTTGTTTTCCATGGCGGTGATTTTTTCTTCAAGTAGTGCAATATTTCCACCTCAGACAGGTGTTCTTACGGTGTTCCAACCTAGTTCATTCGTTACAGTTCTATTTAAAATAATCTTAGCATGGACAGGTTGTACCCGAAGAAATGCACCACCACAAAGTAAATCTAGATCCTTTTTCGAAGAGCCATCAAGTCCTCGGTAAAATATCTTCATCTGTTGTATTTCTGTGAGGCCATGATCAGGGACTCTTCTTAAGCAAATCTGAAATATCTTCCAACTTCTACCCAAAGTCTCGTCTTCCTCTTGTTTGAATGACGTTATTTCAACTTGCGCATCTAATCTCATGTTCGCTGGGTAGTATCTATCGAAGAACGCGGTTTGTAATGCGTCCCAATTTGTAATTGTTCCAGGTTCTTGAGAATCATGCCACTCGCTTGCTCCATCAATAACGAAGTATCGAAAATGAGCAAAATACATTTGCTCTTTAGTCACTCCTTGCGTAATATAAGAATCGCAAATTTTCATGAACTTCTGTACAACTCGGATTGCATCTTCGGTAGGTGCTCCTCGGAAATTGCCATAACTTTGAAACTGAGATAACATACCAGGATCGGGTCTGAATCTCTCGACATTAATATTTGCAGGGCCAATTCCGAGGGCAGGAGCTCGAAATGGAGCTTCTTCAGGGCCATTGATGAACCACGGATCATTGTTCTGAGAAACAGGAGCAGCTGGAGGGCCACGTTGTCGATTGTCAACTGGGTCTTCAGCCATCTCTCTTGCTAATTGCTCTTCTAATTCTTGTGCTTTAGCGTTTCTCTTTCTTTTGTTTGCTTCTCGAACTAGGTTTTCGGGATTTTCAAGAATCACGATATCTTCACGCATAAACCAAAACCTGTAAACCTGAGAAAGAAAAACAACCCAAAACGTAAAACTGAAAAATAAAACTAAAATTAAACTAACAATTAAACTACTAAGAGATTAACACCGGGGTCACACGCTACCGTCCCCGGCAGCGGCGCCAAAAACTTGGTGGGTCCTAGGGTGTTATAAAATTAAGTGCAAAATAAAGGAACCACTTAACCGCAAGTGTACGGTTGTCCCAAGTAATATATGATAATCAAGTTCGTTCTCAGGGACGGATTAGGTTCAACCCAAATATTAATCAAATAGTAGAGATAATTGCTAAACAGAAAATAAAAGATAATAATTTTTGTTTGGTTTTTGGAAATTAAAAGATGCAATTAAAATAAAACTAAATTAACTTAACAGAAAGGAAATAAAGCAAATAACGACTAACTTCAGATAAGAGAGATACTTGATCCTCGCAAAGGAATCCACTTAATCAATCTAATCTATGTTATGTTTAAGGGTAGAATTGGAATTATAATATTAGTCGGGACTCTAATATCTCCTAGCCCCCTGTCGGGTGGACCTAGAAGCTATCCTAAAGTATCACAAACACCTGTATGGTCGAATATGGCTTTTCGGATGATATGAATTTACCTCTTTGGCTATGTAACTAGTTAAGCCTGTCGGTCAATAACGGACATTACACGGGTATTACCTAAATCTGTATTCAAACCCCCCTGTCGGATGATCACTTCGCCACTAAAGTGAATAGCCCAAATACTAACAGCTAATTCTAGTTGTTCCTAAAAGAATTAGTAATGAAAACAAAGTAATATCCAATATATAAAACTCAATCCTATTTAAATCTAAACAATCCCAAATTCAAAACATAGATTCATTAATTAAGGTTCATCCATTTTATGCGATTCTCAAGTATAAAGAAATTTAGCTCATAATGAAATTAAAGACTAACATAAAATAAAAGGAATTCATGTTCAAATACAAAAGATAAATGAAAAACCTAAAGGGTAGAATGACTATGGATGGAAGAACAGGATTTTTCCAGCTTCTAGCTTCTTCTCTCTTTCGTGCTCTGACTTGAAAACCTTAAGCCTCTTGTTTAATTTTATGAAGTGTGTGAAAGTAGGAGGTTAAGGGGTGTATTTATAGGTGTTGGAAGACCCTAGGTCGAATTTGCTTGGAGTGGAATACAAGTCAAGGACTCTCAAATTCGTAGCTCTAAAAGATAAGATTCTGCTGATTTGATTTGGTTATATCTTTTTCAATACTTATCCGTTTGAGAAGTTCCAATATATGAAACTGCTTGTCTTGGAAAGCTCTTTCTATTGGTGCAGACCATTCGTCCAGAATCCATGTCAATCTTTTATTATGATTTAATCTCTAAAACGTGGCTGGATTTTCAGATTTCAAAAGACAGCTTTATCTTTTCCTCCTTTGAATAAATCTTTCCTAAATCTTCTTATTTCCATGTAAATCTTCTTTCCTTTCATCTTTATCTTGACTTGGTCTCTAAGTAATTACCATTTATCTTTTAAATCTTCACATTAAATAAATAATTAAACCGCATATGCTTAAAAAGAATAAATCAATAAATCAAGAAATCGAAATAGAAAAGTGTACTCTAAAAATAGAAACTCGACTAAAAATCACTTCCTAACACTCTAAAATACACTAAGACTTTATTCTCACTTTTTCTCCTTGGATTGGTCTTTCATGAGATTCAAGAACCAATTAACTTTGCATTAAAAATAGTCAAATTTACGCACAAAAGCTCAGATTCTGCAATTAGTTAATTTCCAAGGGGAGAAAGTGTAATATAATCAAATAAGCTTAAAAGTCTATCAACCAAGTCATTTATTCACCTAAAAGGATGTCTCCAAGGGGCTAATAATTAGAACAAATCGTGAGACATCATCCGGTCCGGCCCCTAATAAATTTCTAAACTTCAAGAACCGGTCCGGTATAGGGGACTTTGGTTTGGTTCGTTCCGTGCCTCCGTTGACTGGAGGTTCCAGTCTGTTCCCAGCGTTGACCGGTCCGGTCCGTAGGCCAATTCGACCAAACCGTTAGCCAGCCTGATTTATAGGAAAGAAACAATTGAATAACAGAGTATTATTTTGAGTAATGCTGGATATCACCTCAAATCGTATCACCTTTTTATCGCCTTTTATGTAGACCAATCATAAAAGAGAGAGAAAATGATAAATCGTGAGAGAGAAATTATATGATTGGTGCATATAAAATCCACATAAAAGGTGATAAAAAAGTAATGCAATTTAAGATGATATCCAGCATTACTCTATTATTTTCCTACCTATTTTTTTAATTGAATAATTATTCAAAAGGCAAGATTAATTTAAAGAAAAGAGGATTGTGAGCATATATATTAATGATTGTAAAGACTCAAATACTACTAATACTCATACAAATAATTTTATAGATAGGAAAGAAACAATTGAATAAAAAGAACTGTATATGGTATGATTATTTTAATCAAAAGCCAATGACTAATTTTACAACTCCTCTTCTTTTTTCCATTATTTAGAAAACAGAATAAGAACAAATGCTTGGTAGTTATGGAATAAATAATGAGTATTTAAATCATGAAAATCATTAGATCGGTCAACAAGCATATGGATAAAATGTTTGGTAGAGATTGGGCGGCAAGTCAGACACCAACAAATAATACAACAGACACAGGAGAAAGATTAGCAACGATTTAAACTTCCATACGCATGTAGCTTATACGTGTGACACATCATTTGAGCGACCACACCTACTAACAGGAATCGGAGTGGTGCAAATAGTCAAACATACGGGCAACAAAACAGATCACTCCGAACTCGCTATGTGTAATACGAGTATGGAAGGGAAGGCTCAAGCGGTTGTTGTAGCGTTGAAACGGGCAATTAGATACAGAAACGAGGGGATTACGATCTTCTTGGATAACCTCGACTTGGTTCGGGGTATTCAGCAGGTGTCGGCTGCAAATTGGAAGCTTCGACCGTGGATTTGGCAGATTAACAGACTGGCAGCGATGGTAGCTCCAGTCTTTTTAAAGCACATCCCAAGGCAGTTAAACGACTGTGCAGACAATTTAGCTAAACAAGCCAGGCACAGGGCACAACAGGAAGGAGGAATCAACTTCGATTCACTTGTTTCTCAATTTTCTCGATTAGGAATTGAATAATAGGTTTAGGAGTGATACTTCGTTGAAATGTATTACGCGTCAAAAAAAATCATGAAAATAGTTACTAATGCTTATCCTTAAATTTGCTTGACAAATTCATCTAGCTATCTAATCCTTAGAAATCAGAATACAAACAAATTCTTGGTAGTTATAGAATATATTTTCACAGGGAAACGACCTATAACTTAATTTTTTGTTCACGAATTATTATTGCTCAGGTCAAACTAAATTTTTAACAAATATATTAACATACTTATTTTTCACTGGATAGTTAAAAATGAAGATCTTATCAAAAAAATTAACTGTACACTTGAAATTTTATGAGTAAATACACCGTTTACTGAACTTTACACGTTGTGACAGATTGCTCCCCAAAGAAATTTTTGCGACTGGATGGTCCTTAAACTATGTTTTTGTGACTCGATGCCCCTTGTTAACGGAAACCGTTAGTTTTTGCCGGTAGTTGGTCACATGCGCAAAATTTCGTGACATTTTACCCCTTGTACTAAGATTTTTGTGATATTTTACCCCCTGTACTAAGTTTTCTTGACATTTCACCCTAGGCACCGAGTCACGAAAAACTTAGTACAGGGGGTAAAATGTCACGAAAAACTTAGTACAGGGGGTAAAATGTGACGACAATTTGCGCATGTGACCAACTAACGGCGAAAACTTACGGTTTCCGTTAACAGGGGCATCGAGTCACGAAAACATAGTTTAAGGACCATCCACTCGTATTTTTTTATTTGGGGGGCAATATGTCAAGACGTGTATAGTTCAGGGAGTAAATGAGGCATTTACTCAAATTTTATTAAAAAAATTTAAATATATCTTATTTTCAAGTGAAGAAAATATATGTTATCATATATTTTTCAATTAAAAGCGTAAGATATGCAATCACCATTCACTAATATACAACCAATTTCCTAAAAACTTAAACGATTAGAAAAAATGATCTTATATATAATATATAAGTTTTACATGTTTAATAATCACTTCTAAATAATTGTACTTTTCTAAGTAATTTTCTAATGCTAAGTTTATATAAACAACTTCCTGTTGTGATGTTGCTAACATGAGATATTTGCAATTTTAGATATAATTTTTTGGTTTTGGTGTTGTAATGAATTGATTGGGAACCTTGATAATTTATATTTCATGGAGGTCATATTAAAGTAGGAGAAATTAATGTATTGTTTGGATTCATATTTAATAAAAAAAAATTATAGGAATAATTTTTTCTTTTCTTTGTTTAAACTCGATTTTTAATAGAAGGAAAGTAATTTTATGAATTGCACAATTTCTTGTTTTCCTCTACAAATATTCGTTATTTAATTCTTCTATTTTGGAGCTATTTCAAAATAAATGAAATATTTTTTTTTTTAAAATATCATAACTAATCTTATAATTTTAATGTATAATATTTTACATAATATAAAAAGGTATAAAAGTATTTCTATGTAAAAGAATATTTTATTGTCTTTTAATAATGTGAACCGAAATAAGTGATTCCTTAATCAATTACTTTCTTTTTCTTTATTAATATTCTTATAATACAAACACGGTTATCACTCTTATTTCTATTCTTTTAATATTTTTATATTTCTATCATTTCGTTTTATTTGATAATATGAATCCAAATAATGCATAAACTAATAAAAATGCACAATCATTTTTTTAATATGTCAGTTTAATTATTATACACTTTTGTTTTTAATATTAGAGTTCTATTTTGTTTAACAAATGTCAAATATTGAGAGTGGTGGATCTAAAATCATGATGATGATGATGATGATGATGCCAAATGATATAATTGTTGATATTTTGAGCCGGTTGGAAGTAAAAAGTGTACTAAGACGCAGACGTGTGTGCAAGTCATAGAACATGATTACTCAAGAAAAAAATTTCATTGAGAAGCATGAGAAGGGGATGAAGAATAAATTCTCCCAAATTTTTATTCAATATGGGCATGAATATAGATCAACTGGTGAAAGATATATTTTTTAAAGATTCTTACAATGGCTTAGTGATGGAAGTAAAGGAAAAGAGTAGTGTGTATCGCATAAGAAACCTGACCACTTCATGAAAAAAAAAAGCATGTTTGGAAGTTTTGTGTTTTATTCTATCTAACGTGAGATAACTTCTCGATAAGTTAAAATTCGATGGGGTTTTGTCAGTACCCAAGTAAATCTCAGGACAAGATTGTCACAAGCATAAGAGTAATATTCCTAAGCTTGCAAGGCCATCTTTACTTACGAGTATATTAAGGCCATTCATAAAACAAAATTAGCATAACTCATCCGTCTTAATAACTATCAATATTCTTCCAAAATTTACATAATAATATACAACCAAACTTATTAAAATTAATAACTCTTTGGACAAACGATCAACTCCAAACCTGGAGCTCGTGAATCATCATTGTTTCATGAGATTCCTATGCTAAAGACACTTCCTTCCCAGACTCATGTGACTGTGGAATAGTGATCAATTTGAAACAGAAAAATGTAACTAAAGAGAAACGCAAAAGTGTAACTAAATATAAGGTAGAGTACCTGAAAACATAAAAACCCAGTCCCAACAAACATTACTCAGTCGTAAAAGAACTATGATTAACTCTCCGTTAGTGCACATATCATTTGCAAGTAATAAGTAAGTAATGTAAAGTTTGTTATTAGAGATTTAGGTAGTTAGCTCAATCTTGTGTCTAATTTAAGCGTAGATGAATTTAATTGTTTATACTAAAAACAAAAAATGATATTTGTTTGGTTTTTATAACTAAGAAATACAAATGCAATTACGAAATTAAACTACCAATGCAATAAAATAATATTGATAATAATGGGGGAGACTATAGCTAAAGTTGCTAGTAACCACCTACCTTACTGGGTCGTTATTCTAAGTATAAGGGCGAATTGCGCTGATATAAGTAGTCGTGATTCTATAATTTTTCTAACTCCTGTCAGGGTAGCTTAGAAGGCAACCTCAACACTACTAGGTGACTTGCGTAAGGGGACCCTACACAATGATCGGTGGTTGACTATAACTCTAATGACTATCTAGTTAGGCAAGCCCGTTAAGAGCACTACCGCACATTAGACGATTATGAACCATTTCGTCCCCAAACCCCCATCAAGGTGACCTTATAGGAACTTGGGTCAATTTAGAGGTGTAAAAGCTCTAGAAAGCATATGTTAAAATAATTTATATTACAGTGATAAATAGAACACTCAATTCAATTAAAATATTTCCCAAATAATAATTAAATAGAAAAAAAAGTAATCAAGAGTTATACATAGTACAAACCCAAGCTATGGGAGGATTAGTGCATGATTAAAAGAATAAAACTAACAAGTAAAGAGCTTAAAAACATGGTTAAGCCAAGAGTCAAAAGTTAATTGCCCTAATATTAGCGGTGGAATGATGCAGACGTGATAATGTGATGATTCAGCTTCTATTGCACCCTCCACTGTCGACTTGCTCTCTCTCTCTCTCTCTCTCTCTCTCTCTCTCTCTCTCTCTCTCTCTCTCTCTCTCTCTCTCTCTCTCTCTCTCTCTCTCTCTCTCTCTCTCTCTCCCCTCTCTGGTCAAAATTTCTGAATAGAACTAAGCAACGACATGTTTTTAATATGAAATGTACGTGTAGATGAATTTAATTTTTTAAACTATAAATGGAAAACAAGATGATATTTGTTTGGTTTTTCTAATTACGAATACGAACGCAATTACAAAATCAAACTACTAATGCAATAAAATATGATTAATAAGGATGGGGGAGAATATAGTTTAGGGTTGCTAGTATGCACCTATCTTACTAAGTCGTTATTCTAAGTATAATGGTGAATTGAACTAATATAAGTAGTCATGATTCTATAATCCTTCTAACTCCCGTTAGGGTAGCTTAGAAGGCACCTCAAAACTGCTAGGGGAATTAGGTAAAGGAACCCTAAGAAATGATCGATGGTTAATTATAACTCTATGACTATCTAATTAGGCAAGCCCGTCAGAATCACTATTGCAAGCTAGACGATAATGAACCGTTTCCATCCCTAAACCCCCCGTCAGGGTGACAGTGTAGGAACTTGGTCAATCTAGATATGTACAGGCTCTAGAAAGCATAGGTTAAAATAATTTATAATACAATTATAAATAGAACACTCAATTCAATTAAAAGATTTCCCAAATAACAATATAATAGAAAAATAGTAATCAAGGGTTATACATAGTGCAATTTCAAGCTATGGGAAGATTAGTGCATGATTACAAGAATAAAACTGACAAATAAAGAGTTTAGAAACATGGTTAAGCCAAGAGTATAAGTGCATGTTTGGAAGTGCTATTTTGAGAAGCACTTAAAAGTGCCTCTAGATGTTTAAAAGTATTTTAGACCTCGAAAAACACTTTTAGGAAAAGCACTAAATAGGTACTTCTTGAAAAAAGCACCTAAAGTGATTCTAGTTTTCAAAATTATTTTTAATAATTTTTCCAAAATTTAAATTTTATTCTAACAACGCTGGTTTACTCTAACATAAGCACTTCCAAACATGCCCTAAAGCTAATTACCCTAATAGTAGCGGTGGAATGATGTAGAACTGATGATGTGGTGATCCAACTTGTGTTGCTTACTTCTATGTCGACTTGCTCTCTCTCTGGTGGAAAATTCTAAATAAAACTAAGGACATGTTTCTAATATGAAATTCCATTATTTATAGGTTCAAGGACGTTTTATGGGTCATGGACTTCATTTTAAATGACCTAGTCCAACCCAAAAATATTTTTCTCTAAGAATGGTCGTTCGAGTCACGCCAACTGCAATATTAATAACTTCTTGGTTTCCGCTTCAAATCACAAACCGTCAGCAAACATACGTTCCTAATATAAAATCCTAATTGGATATTAAAGGGCACCTTTATATATATTTATCCATACTTTGTCATCTAACATCATCCTTATACTTACTAGATTCACACTTAACAATTCTCTAAAACTAAGCAAGAAAAACGAGAATATATCAAATAACAGGAAAAAATCCCCCAGCTAAGCACACAATGAACTTAAAATGATGTCTTGTAACTAGATAATTCTATTGCGCCCAGAGTAAGCCTCCTAGGGAAGTGGCAAGTATAATGAGTGAAAATCTAACTATTTGGCCCGAGTAAAGGTAGTTGACTTGCTAATATTATCATAAAAGTAGGAATCCGCTTCTCCATGCGCTTCTGGTAGGTTTACATAGGTTAATTGAAGACTATCCTACTCTCGAGGTTCTGGAGCGTGAAGTTCAGCCAAACAGGGTTGACAGTCGAAATTAGGAGATAAGGGATCAAGGTTAATCAAGTTAAGAAGAAATCGGTTGAGATCAATGAATGAGGTTTTGGAGTGAACTTTCATACTAGAAAAAGAAAGGTTGTTACGTAAGGAGCAGTTGTAATGAAATTGTTGTGTACTTCGTAGACATGCTGAGAAAGAGTAAGCATATATGATATCATCTGCAAGGGTATGCATGCATCCTTTTGATAAATAAAGTTAGCAAAGGTAGAATTACAAATATGGAGACATCAGTGATCTTAGGGAATGGAAAAAATAAAAATATTGTGGCTAGATTATTGGTTGTTGGAATTATTTTTAAAGATATTTTATTTTAATAATTCTTTCATGTTCTTGGAAGAAGTGGAAAATATTATTTGTGTTTAATAGTCCCACTTTTTAATTTGAGGAATAAACCATTGGAAATTATTTAATATAAAATGATTTTATTTACTTGATGACAACTTAATGGATTTTGATTGCAGATTAATAGCTCTTTATTTTAGATGTTACGGAATTACCAAGGCTTGATCAAAAAATATAAACTGACGACTTTAATGAGCATTGACGAGCATTAATGTGACGGTTTTTTTTGTCTTGCATATCTTTTATAAATAATGACTTTGTCACTTGCATTTCTAGAGAGGAAAAAAACTATTCTTGAGAGAGAATAGAAATAAATAAATTCTAGAGATAATCAAAAACTATTTTGTAGAGAATAGTTATAGAATAGAATATAGACGAAATTAAGAATCGAAAAAGACTATTCTAGCTCTCTCTCAAATATTCTGACATAATATTTGTATTTATATAGAGTAGAAAATGTTAAAGATAACCGGCACGACCTGAATATCTTTTTAACGCAAGTTATAGATCGTGTAATCTAGTCTGTATTCCGTGTAAGTTATCGTCGTTTTCAGTTTATTGTAGTAAGTGTAGTGTTACTTCACTTGAAAAGTATTTCATTTATTTTTTTAGAATTCAATTTTTCTAGTTTTGCAAACCAGTATTTGTTATTTTTTCCGACAATTTAAAAAGATATTACTTTTATATCACTAATTGTTTAAGAAATGGTTTTTCCTATCTCGACAGATTCTTCATTATTGAACGCAAAGGCCTTTTCCCACATGACTATGTTGGAGCCTTTCAATGGTTACAACTACAAACGTTGGGGACAAAAGCCACTTATTTGTCTTGAACAACATGAACTAGACCTTGTCATTCTCGAGGTACTCCCTACCATTGAGGACGATGGGGAATATACCAAATAACTACATGCTAGGTTTCTGGCTCTCGAAGTTGGGTTCAAGAAAACTATTTTAGTGATTAGGTGATGGATCTTGGATAATGTGACGAACCCCACCTTTTATTTGTGTGTTGTGAAACGGTTCAGAAAAGGCATTGGGTGATGGTTTTGTTGAAAAGAAATATGTCACTAGGAAATGATCCAACAAGATCTAATTAGTCCCATACAAGTCGAAACGTGAATCGACTTCAGGATAAGTCTTTAATTTCCATGTTAAAGATTACTTTGACCCCTTGTATTACCACTAATGAGCTCTTATTACACTAAATATCATTCACAAACATGATTATATATCAGTTGTATATTAAATGTATGTGTGAATAAAGATCTATGTGAAGATATCTATATGGTGCAACATGAAGGGTTGGTGATTCGGGATCAAGGGGATTAAATATGAAAACTTAGGAAATCGTTTTCTGTTGTTAAATGGGAACCGTGTTAATGAAATAGTATCCTAATAAAAGATGGGTCAGTTTGTGCTACACTTTTATCAATAGGTGTATGGCATGATCCACTTTTTGTACTTTCATTCACGGGACTTACTTCTTTTATTCTTCTATTTGTGAATAAAAGATGTGAGGAAACTGGTCCTAAGGGTAAATTTCATTAGAGTCAATAATAGAATTTACTTTTAGGTAGTCTCACTATGTTGAAACGGCTTGACTCTTTTGATGCAGTGTCTGTAAAACTTCTTATAATACAAGTATTAATGCAGAAGAGAACTGTGGGGGTGTGTATACCTTAATGAATATGCAATAATTATAAGGAGTATGATGTTCTTATTGAACTATACTCAACCTGGTATTGTCCATATTGTAAAGAAATCAAGTGATGACCATTGTGTCAGGTTTTTTCATTTGATAAAGTACGATAAAGGTACTATTGATCTAGATCTTCATTCTAACAAAATACATGTGGTTTCGAAGCATTTTTGTAAAAAATCATGTAATAGACTTATTGACAATTGTGTGATTTGAACTCACACCTTTCCAAACCAAATACTAAATTTGGAACCTTAGCCAACATGACGTAAACTATGCATAAATGAACATATTAACGCTTAATGGTATTCATAGCCATGTGTGGTGGTCCTATCGAGATGGACTTGATGAATTCACCGTAAAGGTTGTTTGTATATTGCGCGTACTTAATGAATTCATATCCATGTGTGGCGGTCCTATTAAGATGGACTTGATAAATTCACTGTTGAGGTTGTTGTATATTGATTATAATATGACTTCAAGGAGACGTCCTTGATATTCCAAAGGGATGAGTTCTTAGACTCACCATAAATTCATAGCATGTAAGGGTGGTCCTAAAGAGAAAGGACTTGATGAATTCGCGAGACACATAATGAGGTTGAGCTTTATTGCTCTTAATGATCTCATAATCGAGAGGGTCGGCTAATGAGGCTAGATGCTCTTAGAGATCACCTATATGTAAGGAAAGGTGATGTTTGAGGAATCTGTAACTACCAGCCGGGTAGAGTGTGTATTGTGAGGGTGTCGATAAAAAACCTTCAAGTTCAAAAGTACGTTCACTTGATATGTTTTTGGTGGTTGTCTCACTTCACTACGTGCCAAATCAAATCGAAAGATATTGCCACTTAATTCACCAAAATGCTGGCATTTATGGAAACCTGTTCACCTTTCTCCCAAAGTACCTGAGTGGGAGTTTGTTGGAATTATTTTTAAAGATAATTTATTTTAATAATTCTTTCATGTTCTTGGTAGAAGTGGAAAATATTATTTATGAATAACAGTCCCACTTTTTAATTTGAGGAAAAAATCATTGAAAATTATTTAATATAAAATGATTTTCTTTACTTGATGACAACTTAATGGCTTTTAATTGCAGATTAATAGCTCTTTATTTTAGATGCTACGGAAGTTACCAAGACTTGGTCAAAGAAAAAACTGACGACTTTAATGAGCATTAACAAGCATTAATCTGACGGTTTTATTTTTGTCTTGCCATATCTTTTATAAATAGTGACTTTGTACTTGCATTTCTAGAGAAAAAAAAAACTATTCTTGAGAGAATGAAAAAACTATTCTAGAAAGAATAGAAATAAATAAATTTTAGAGAGAATCAGAAGTTATTCTAGCGAGAATAGTTATAGAATAGAATATAGACGAAATTAAGAATCAAAAAGACTATTCTAGTACTCTCTCAAATATTCTGACATAATATTTATATTTCTATAAAGTATAAATTGTTAGAGATAACCGGCACAACCGAAATATCTTTTTAACACAAGTTATAGGTCGTGTAATCTAATCTGTATTCCTTGTAAGTTTTCGTTGTTTTCAATTTATTGTAACAAGTGTAGTGTTACTTTAATTGAAAAGTATTTCATTTATTTTTTTGGAATTCTATTTTTCTAGTTTTGTAAATCAGTGATTGTTATTTTTTCCAACATTGGCTACCAAGGGAAAAAAGGCTATGATTACAAAAGTGTATGTGTTTTTTATAATATGACAAATATTTGGATTAGAAAAAGAGTGAACTCCTTATTTTATAACACTATGAGAAAGAAAATTCATTCTATGATGCTCCCTCTTAATACTTATGTTGATAAGGCCTTCTGGCCCATTCAAATGATGGAAAGATTACTGCAAAACGGTTGTACCATCACTTTATGCCCATTGAAGTTGTAAAAGTGAAGGAGTTGGCTAAAAAAACTCCCCTCTACTTCCTTACTCAATGGACTAAGACTGCTTGGTTTGTGGCTCTTATGCATTTCTTTACTAAAAATCAGTCCATAAATAGGTTTGATTCATGGTTTGCTGAGTTATTTCACCTACCTATCAAGACTGACTTAGCTGAGAGAAGGCTCGTTGAGTTATCAACATTTGTTGCCTGGTTTATATGGAAAGTTAGAAATAGCTTCTTGTTTGGGTATATTAAACCTGAATGTATTATCACTGTCTCTAAAGCTTTAGATGCCTATGATGATACTACAGGTATCAACAATATTATCTGGGGAGAATTAATTGGCTAATTTGAACCAATCGAATGAGACATGTTAGTGTCAAAGTAAGGGGAATTATGATTCCGGGCTGTATGAATACTAAGAATAAGTGGCTTGAAAATATTACTTCTGAGACATTGATTGTTAATATTGATCCTTCTTTTCATAGCAATAATATTGCAGCTACTACATGTATAATTAGATAGGCATAGGGTAAGCTTGCCCATGGTGTTGTATGGACTTTTGTGAGAAAATCCTGCAGAGGAAGCTGAGGCAATTGGCGTGTCGAATGTTGTCTTAACTACCAAAAAATTTCATCGTTTCAGTATAAGGATTGCATATGATATAATCTAGCAGTCATGAATCTACTTCAACACAAAGGACATCATTGCAGCTAGAAAATTTCTCTTATACTTAAAGATATTAAAGCTCATTTTTGTAATAATAGATTTCGGTTCTTTCACATTCCTAGAAAAGAAAACAATATTGCTGGGTCGTATTGCTTCTGTACTCTTCTTGGAATTTTAATATATTTATGCATTGTCAATAAAAAATAACTAAAAAAGGAAACATATTAATAATCTAAGAACAACAAGCTAATTCAAAAATCAATGTACCAATGTGGTGAAGTTACTCCAGTGACAAAGTGACTCTTCTAGAAACAACTAGACGATAGCCAAACACAAAATAAAGACACTAACAGTGACTCAAACGAGAAGACTGAACCTGAAAAACAACATTATCCAGAGTAAAAACAGAAGCACAAGGCATCCTAAATAGAAATTAAAAAGCAACAAAAAACAAGAGTCAAAACCGAAAATCCAGACAGCATCCCATATAATCTCGCCTTGTGGACTTGTATTAAATCAAGTCTTATGGATTGTATAATACTACTCATGTTTTGGCAGTATGACAACTCCTTTTACTAGGAAGACTGATTTTGGAGTAGTTGAGGGAGCAATAATATGAAAATACATGGGAACGAGATTGTCTAATGGAGTCCTTTTATATGATGTCTTAAACTCACCCACCCCAATCTCAAACCATTCTCCTTTTTTCTCTTCTCTAAGACTTAAAGTTTGCTCATGTTGTCCTTCGCGATTATAGATTGATGCACTAGATATAAATTTTAATGGATTTTCAAATCCAGATGCAGTATCTTTCAGCATCAAAAGAAATACAACTTCATACATAGTTTCTGGAGTACATAAACCCATGCTAAAATTACTACCAATAAATCTCCAGTTAGTATTGGTCGGTTCATATGTAGGAAAATACATATCGCCGCTGCAAAAACAACCCACAACTTGATAGTGTCAGTATAATATGTTACAAATATACAAATATGTTGGTTCATTTGCGATATGATGAGAAATTGAATTTGTTAAGATTTGTCCGATTACATGTGCAACTGACTCTTGAATATAATTTCTTAATTTGCACCACTTAATCAAACATGTATGTATCACTTTACCCTGACTCATTCGCCAATGTCCAACTCTGATATTGGTCACCTCTAATGTCAAGATATTTTGCGGACACCATGAAACAGTTTCTTTTCTTGCCATCAATCCAGTACTTCTGTATGTATGAAGTTAAAATTAGGTCTTGCTAATTATATAATGGATGGAAGATTATATGTGAGGTAGATATAGGTAATTACTCGCCTGTGTTTTCTGCTTCAAGTAGATTCCAGCACATATTTGATCATATAACTTTTTTCTTGAGGATCTGTCAATTAGTTCATCTGCATATTAGTAGAATTTCTTCATATCTATATGGAAATGTCACTGCTTCCTCGGCCTTCTTTTCAGCATCTTTGGATCGTTTTGTTAATTCCTTGACCCTCTTTTCAGCATCTTCAGCTCTTTTTTCTGACTCCTTAGATTTCTTTTCAGCATCTTCAACTCTTTTTTCCAACTCCTTAGACTTCTTTTCAGCATCATCGGCTCTTTTTGTTGCTTCTTCAACTTTCTTTTGATCTTCGTATCTTTTTGTTGCTTCCAGATAAGTATAAAGACTCAAATACTACTAGTATTCATACAGATAAATTTATAGATAGGAATGAAACAACTGAATAAAAGAACTATATATATATATAGTATGATCAGTATACAGTACAAGAAATAGTAGCTTTTACTTCGTATCTAATGATATTTTTAAAAACCAAAATGGCCTCTAATTATATTTTTAGCGGCAATATTTGCCGCTAAAGATAAAGTCAAAAACAAATAATTTGCTACTAAAGGTATCTTTAGCGACAAACTTATAGAGGCGACAAATAAAGACTATTAACAACTACTTCTTGTAGTGATAATCAAAAGCCATAGACTAATTCAACAACTACCCTCTTTTTTCATTATTCAAAAATTAAAGTAAGAACATATGCTTGAGAGATAGAATAATAATGAGTATTTAAATTATGAAAATAATTAGTAATGCTTATCCTTAAATTTGCTTGCAAAATTCATCTAGCTAGCTTGAGAAGAATGTCAAAGAGTACCTAATATGACATGCGCGTTTCAAAGGTCATGAGTATCTATCTCAAGTGCAGTTACGGAGGGTTGAATTGAAGTTGAAAGAAATCGATACTCGAGGTTCCACATCAATTTACTAGATAACAAATTCATCTTATTTAAAGTGATATCAATCTAAATTGAACCAAAGCTAACCATGCTTTAAATGTTCAGAATTGCGAGACACGTGAAGGGAGAAGCTATTAGTTTTTCAACTTTTCCGCCTCCCCAGAAAAAGTCATGGATCCGTCCCTGGCACATGATATTCCAACACAAGAGAGGTCTTAGTTGCTGGAACAAATCGTGTTGACCAACCAAGTTTGAAAACCATAGGCATATCTGGTGACTCAAGTGAATGTGTATGAGGTGTCCCAAAAGTAATTTCTACACACTAGTATTGATTCCTTATAGAAAGTGCTCTATGGAACGGATACGGAAGAATTGGAAAAAATAAAACAAGAGCGATAGTGACATGCTTGATGGGTGTAATAGCTAAGAAAGATGTATTTTTGCTCTCTCAAGTGGAACCAGTGATGATTAGGAAGATTCAGGTGGATTTATTGACTCAAGAAAGAAATTCAGACAAAATAATGGAAGATCGATGTTCGGACATCAAAAAGAGTATGAGATGCAATTAGCCGAAAAATCCACATTCAGGAAAATAGTTTTAAGCGAAGGACAAGAAGAAAATTCAAATGAAAAGTCAAATGATCATAAAAAAGTTTTCTGATGCTATCACCCTTATCAAAGGAAGAACAACTCATGACTTCTCAATATCGAATAAGCTTAAAGAAGAGGCTGAGCTCAAATCGCTTAATGAGGTGTTGGCATAATTTCATGTCAACACTCGATTCATAGAGACACTAAGGTGTATGCCTTATTATCTAGAATTTACGAAGGAGGCTCTTCTTCTCAAGAAGCGATTTAAATAGTTTAAATTGTAAGCTCTAATCAATGAGAGTTGTTGCATATCTAAATGCAAACTTTCTCCTGACACAGAATATCCCGGGTACTTGGCATTCCGTGTGTGACTGGAATATTTTATAAAGAAAAGGCGTTGTGTGACTTGAGATCGAGCATTAATGTCATGCCTAGGTAAATTTTTGGAGGTCCATGGTCACATTACAAATGGCAGATTTGTCCATACGGAAGGGAATATTCAAATTGTGTTTGTTAAGACTGAAAAGTTGATAATTTTGAAAGCGAACCAAACCGCAGAGTGGCAAGGATTTCAGGAACTTGTAACTGCAACAGCAACCTTCTTTCTTCCCCATTTCGATACCACTCAACCCTAAACTTCTCACCTTGTACCTAGCTTAAACCCTAGCTAAATCACTCCAGAAACACCCCATACACACTCCCGACACTATCCTCACATCATAATATACCTTTATCCACTCCAAAACAACATGAGACCCTCACAGATCAGGCCAAAAAGACTATCCATAACATGTCAGAGACAATGTATTAACATCCATGAAGTGCAAATATAAACTATGAGGGACTACAGTTGATATACTTTTAGTGTGTTTGTGTTGAGAATAAGAAGTACAGATCGTGGTTTTTTGCGTTATTGGTTGAGGAAGAGGTCCATGACATAATCCCATCCATGTATGTACAAGTTCACAACTTCCATCAACTAGATTATTAATAATGGACATCATTTGATGAGATGATTCAAGGAAAAAACATCCCAAAAGTGGGGAAAATATCAACTAGTCATACTAGAAATGGTTTGGAGGGTTGGTTTTATAAGTCGCAGAATCAAGTCTTGATGGATGCGAATTTTGTGGGGATTACAGAAAAGAAAAAAAAGGAGGAAGAATTTTATAATGAACAGAAAGTGTGGGAGTGTAATATTTGAACAATTACATGTGCTCGCCAGTACATTGGCAAGTGAGGAAAGTGATGAGATGGTGGTGTATGAGGGTGAGATGGTTGAGATAAGTACGAGTATTAATTAATACCGAACTACCAAAAGTATCGTTCAACACCCTTACAAATACAAGGAAATACTTTGAAAACTGAGGTAAAATAGTCTAATAAAGGTATTTTAATAATTAATACCGAACTACCAGAAGTACCATACAAGAGACCCTTCAAAATCCCCGACTAAATGCAAGAAAATAGTTCAAAAAACAATATAAAATAGTCTAATACCAGATTGAGTACGCTAAAAAGTTGAAGTTTCACACACAACCACCAAAATACGCAAAAAAGTTACACGTCTCACATACACGCACATAATAAATCTTGTTGCCTCTAAAGTTACAGCTCCACCACTACCTTATGGCAATTTCCCTGACCCAATACTGCCTGCAATACAACAAGAAATTATTGATATCCAATAAGAATCTTCTCATTTTTTTTTTAAAGACAATTCTCATTTATGACTACAAATAAATTTTACAACATATGTTTAATGATTTATGTCCATTAATAAGTCAAATCCTCCAACTTATTAAAATAAAAGCATCGGTAAAAGGTATATTTAAAGCTCAACAGGTTAAAATTAGAATCGTTGATGGGAGATTAGCCTACGATGTTAAATTAATTACACCTAGATAATATGAATTTTTATTATAGAAAATATTATGTGCTCTCACCTTTGCCTGCAGCTCTCTTATAAGACATGTGAGCTGCATAATTTTCGTCAAATTCAAGCCACATGGTCTGAAATAACATAAAAATTATCAATGGCAGAGTGGTCAAATGTGCTTGTGTACTAAAAAGTACTTGGTTAAGAAGCGATAAGAACTGATAGTACCTCAACGGCATTGCGTGCAGAATCTGGATTCTGAAATTGAGCAAATCCACAACAAAATCCATCCTGCAGAAGTTACGGTGAATCTCAGTAAAGGTGCGAGAAGGGTTAAAATAATTTAAAAGAGATTCAAAACTAACATCGTATCTTAAAATTTGGCACCCATTAGGTTTCAAGGGACCAAATTGCTTCTCGAGAGTATGGGCAAGCTCATTCCTTGCCAAATCAAAAGGCAATCCTCTCATATATATCCCTGAAGCTGAGAAACCAAACACCAGTATTAACTCCATGTTAGCAGATACATTGTGAAAATATGACAAATCAACCTTTAATTATCAATTTAGTCTTATATCTTTATTCGTAAATATTTGGTATATTATTGTGAACTTTCCTAATTTCTTTAGATTGTAATCATATTTGGCACATATTCAGTTCTCAGCCAAATCTATTAGGGAAAAGGTGATGAAGGAAACATTGAAGTAAAAGTGCGACTTATGGGATTAAAACGGTATAAAATTAACCAAAGCTTGCAAAAGAAGCAATGATGGTAACACAAGGATAACATAGGAATCAAAAGTTTCAAAACGGATATAATTAACTACGATGACACTCAAAGATTCGATGAGTAGTTTGACAAACCTCCTTTGTGATCAAGGTTGTCCTTAGTTGCGCCAATGTTTCCAGGTTTTGAAACTTGAGGGACATTGTTGTCCTTAGCTGCGCCATTGTTTCCAGTTTTTGAAACTTTAGGGACACTGTTGTCCTTAGTTGCGCCTTTTTTTCCACGTTTTGAAACTTTAGGGACACTGATGTCCTTAGTTGTGCCTGTGTTTCCAGGATTTGAAACCTTAGGGACACTGTTCTTGGAACCTTCTTGTGCTTTATGTATTGGAGCACGAGCAGATTTCGGGACCGTCTTTGAATCAACCTTTGTCAAACTTATTGGGCCCACTCTTGCCAACTACATACAAAGAAACAGAAATCTAGTTATTTTGGAGACAATGAAATAAAGGGTAAATTTGACCATTAAATCCTGCATTATGTAAAATACTCAAATATACTCATGTGTAGTACATTAATGTTGCAAATTTGCACTCAGCAGGTGTGCAACATCTTGGAATAACACAATAATATTTTGCTATTTCACATTAGTACTTAAAGAATTATGAAATTTACCCAAAAAAAATTCTTATGTTTTTACAAAGAAAACAAACCATAGATGCATATGATATTTTTGGAACATTATCTTCAACAATGGAGTCTACTGTGGGGACTAGGACCTCTTCAATGGATGAAACTGCTCCAGTGGCTAAAGGAACGTTATCTTCAACAATGGAGTCTACTCTAGGGACTAGGACCTCTTCTTTGCTTGCAGGAGCCTCCTCTTTGCTTGCAGGCTTGTCGGAGGCATTTTCAGAGGAACCTGATGAGAAGAAATGAATAACGAAACTTGTTAGTAACTAAACATCATAATACGTAACTATGCCAACTAATCCATATTTTGAATAATAATTTCGCATAAATCACCATGAAATCCTCCACAAGAGTCCTTATGTTTGGTAAAGAACTCAGAAGCTAACCTGAATCGTGAGGCAAACAAGGAGTTGAAGGTTTCTCTGCTATGTTATCAATGGCATAACTTGGTGGTTCACAATTATCAATGAACCTTAAGATATCGTTCTCTACGAAAAAGGCCTTCCCATGTTTGGCCAGAACGAATGTTTGCGTAAAACCCCTTCTCGTATTATCTTTACGAAGGTAAAACCCCGTTACCACTAGAAGAATCCCAACGTTTAATGTGTCCTGTGCATCTATATTTACTATCGCAATACTACAATCAGTATGATCTCCAGACATGATCAACTCATTTATTTCCTGTACAAATATCAGATATATAAATATGTATTTACTTGAATATTATGCTAGGTAAATAGCATCCTGACAAGTATCACTATAGGAAACTTGTTTTCTCCACGAGTTATTATTTTAATATGCTTTTCTACTAAAATTAAGTATAAACTTAAAAAAATCGTGATTATATATGCATTAGTAAGAAATTTAGGCCAATAGCCTTAATGCAGCATCCCTTCAATAGGAAGATTAGTGTATAACAAAAGGGAATAATATATATATTCTATAACTAAAGGACCAATCATATATTAAGGGTATGATATAGGTGATTATCATGTTAAATTTCACAATCAGCGTAAATTATTACTTAATCTCGCAACAAGTAACACTTATCTTACCTTAGTGGTGGTTACAGATTTGAATTTGCCATCAGGACCAGGCCAGTTTACAACACTTGAATCATGGTAAAACTTATGAACATAGTCGGGATGTTCTTTGAGAAGTATATAGTACCTTTGAACAAACTCATTTGCCACAACTTGAGCTGAAACCGTTTCTGTCATTTCTGCAAGCATCGAAAAAACATTTTAATCAAAATATCATTTTAATCGAATAGAAGAAACCTCATAGATATGTAAACTTTCAAAACATACAAAAAATTACAATATCTATTTATATATAAAAAGATTTATGTACACCTTATTTTAGATACAAATATACTATTGTATATGGTTTAAGAGTAAAAAAGACCAACATGATTAATGAAGCAGGTAGGATTTGAGTTTAATAAAGAAAAAACAAGCTAATATTGAAGTGAAGAAAAAGAAGTGATATGCATTACTTATAATATAATTGACTAGTATTTGACTTTTTAATGTAAGGATAGATTATTGGATAGTGATGAATTTAATATTTTTGTTTGGTAGAGATTAAAATCATTTATTACAACAAAGCCGTATATATTATAATTTATATGGGTATTAAAGGTGAAAATTGGATCTGAAATTTTCGATTTCTGACTTTTCCGATCCTAAATTTCCGATTTAGGAACAACTTTTTAAAGTTTTGAAATTCTGAAATTCTAATTTCCGATTTTTCTGAGAAAATCGAATCGGAATTGGAACTACATATAAATTTTTGAATATTATGGGTTTTCCGATCCGATTTTTTTTTCCAGTTTCGAAAAATAGGAACGGAATTGGAATGGAAAAAATCTATTCCCAAAAAAATAGGAAATTTTTCGAAAGACCTTTTTTTCCGATCCGTTCCTTCCGATTTCCACCTCTGTGTGGGTGACAAATACATTTAATTAAAAAAAAATCTCTTTTGATCTAAAAAATTTTAGATCGAAAATTTATATTAGTGGAAAATATATTACTTTTAAGAAAAAAGCAAAACGTAATTATATATATATTTAATAATTACACATTTATATAAAAAAAAGTAAATCTCTGTATATAGTATAAAAATTAGATCTACCTCTTTATAACAGTAAAATATATATTTAGTTTTTGAAAAAATATAAAAGAAATGACATTTACCTCGTATAGATACACCAAACCTATCACGAATAAACGTATTTTGCTTGAAACTTTTCAGTTTCTATACTTATGGTTCTTTTTGCATGTATATTTGATGCAGATTTAAAAATTAGAGTAATTGATGCAAATAGGTGCAGATTATGTAGGTGAGGTTATGTAGGTGATGCATATGGATACTTCAATTTAGAAACACTAAAATAAGGAAAATGACATTTAAATCATATTAAATGAATACCATAAAATTATAAAAATAATATACCCAATATAATTCAAACAAAGATTGTATATTTTAGGTATATATGTATACCTTATGTAATCCTTATCTTAATTTAATCAATTTTAGATATACCTTAGAAAAGTTACATATGCAATTAATCAAAATATATTTACTACTTATTTCACTATTTTTAATAAAATAAGACCAATAAAATTATTGATTAGGAAATTTAATATCAATACGATATCAAACATTAAAAATCATATTTTTGCAAACATTATAATTTTTTTTAAAATATTAAAATTAAATAAGTATATCTTAAAAGATTATAATTACAAAATCTTACTAAGCAAACATGAAAAAATTTAATTCTCAACATCGAGTAATAGAAAGAATTGTTGAACACTTAAAAATCGATCTTATTTTCATTGTAAACACACAAAAATATACATATTCTTAGGATCCAGTCCAAAAGAAGGCTAATAAAACATTTAATTTAGACCTCAAATTTTTTAAAACTAATAAATGCTAAAATTTAATATACAATTACAATGAAACAAGAAAGAACATTATTTATTTTATTTTCTATAATTGCTCATATATAATACACACATATACCATAAATGTAAATTTATGTATTTACTATGTATACCTTGAATATGTTACCTTAAGGGAGCGAAAACGATAACAAAGATACGAGAATGATTGAAAGAGATTTAAAAGATGAAAACTAAGAAAGTATAATAGTAAACAATAATGATTTAATGATGGATTTATAATTGTACTATATTAAATAAAATATAAGTTAAGTTGGTACTATATAAGGTACGAAGTATTTTGTGACATTGATTTTATTTTATTTTTTGTTTGGGAGGGAATGTTTGAAAAAATTTGGGATCATAATGGCGCTATTTTGTGATTTTTTGTGACTATATTGGTCTTTATTTGGAATTTTAATTGTGTTAATTATTATTATCTATAAATGTTATTTTGTATTGTAATTTTGTTATTTAGCTAAAATATCTTTCATTAAAAAATTAAAACTACAAGTGAAGCTGATATACCAAATTTAATGGGATTCCAAATAAGTCTTAGATTACCTATAATAGCAAAAACTTATTAACTATAATATAAGGGTAAACACCCGTTGAAATAACCAAAGAAGACATGAATTTTCATGTCAATCAAAAAATTATAATTGTTATATACAATATCGTAACATAAAGAACGAAATGGCAACACCACACCAAGATAACATTAGAGTACCAAAGAGATGGTTGGCATAGACAACTCAAAATATGAGGAAGTATACCTTATGGGATGATGGATTTAAGCAAGGTGGAAATCATCGTTCATCATTTTATTGTCAAATAAGATGAGAAAAATTGGTAAAACAACAAGATCATTTGGGCTAACGTAGTATAGGGTATAAGAATAATACGTTCATCACAAATTAGTTTACAATAAATTTTGACGTAAACAGAAGACATTATACCAAATATGACCTAATACTGAGCAAAATAATAAAGGGATAAAATAAAATAAGCAAATAACAACCACAAGGCGTCCATTACAATATCATTTCCAAGACCTGGCTAGGGAGGTTAACCAACATGCAAATAACTTATCCTGAACACCAAAATCTAAGTAATTGTAGTACTTCTTTCTGATTCTTCCCTTACTGTAGGACAAAAACATGACATAAACATCATACATGTAGATATCACTCATCAAATAGGCCTGATAATTATTATGCCTACTGTTAGAGTTGGGGAAATAGACCGTTGTCATGCTATTGGGATGCAGAAATAAGGAAATTATTTAACGTCGCGTGGGGATAAGGAGGTAGAGAGATTTTGGTGGATGGTAGCTTCTAAATCCAACCTTAGAAAATTCACATCATAATTAAACACAATGGTTTGGAAATATTGGAAACATAAAGTACTAGAGGATGGATCATATGATCAATAATTAGAAGTGAAAACGTTGATATATGGAGAACGACTGGGGATAAACCATTGATAATGGAGAAAGCAATATTCCAAATTGAGAAATATATACCTTAGGAAATTGATAAGGTGTTAGAAATTCTCTTTCCGAGAAAGAAAAACTCCTAAAACAACGTTACTACATTGTTGGAGAGGAACAATGACGTGTTGCAAAAGTGTTAGTTTCCAATATATATGATAAAGTGAAAATGGATATGAACATTCTACAAATAGGATATGATATGTCCGTTCATAAAGGGACAAAGGTCACCTCCTTTATAGCCAAGCATTTTACAAAAGTAAGGGGATATGACTGCTTTTTAAGAGATGCCAATTTGTAGGGCTTAATATTGTGATTCATTACTTGGTTTGCTAGTTGTATAATTGAGTAATGGAAATAAAAAAATTTATAAACACAATTATTTTACGGGTTAGGTTGGTGAATCAATGAAAGTTGAATATAAATGGTGTATTCAAATGTGTGGGTATCGTGAGGCTTATAAGTGATTGCCAGGATAGCTGGTCAATGGTTTTGTAGTGAATACGAGGATATTCATGTCTTGAGTGGAAGATATTATAACATTCTACAAGGTATCACCACTTACTAATTCTCTATTGATGTCTCCATATTTGTGATAGAATCATCTAGCCACGAGACATTATTTTAGGTTCATTATGTTCCTAAATAAGTTAAATTTCCCCACTATTTGATATATTCTCGTTTCTTGCCTTGTTTTGGAGATTTGTTACTTCTAGAGCATTTTAGGTGTAATTTGTGTATTTAGTGTGAAACTCTTAGGTACAAGGATGATATTAGATGTCAAATCATGGATAAAGAGTCAAGAAAAGAAATTAAAATTAGAAAGCAAGAGTAAATGACTAAAGAACCCTTTTTGCGAAAGTGTAAAGTTGTCGGCACAATTTAAAAAGTGAATTGTTTTCGATTCTATGTGAGATTGACAAATAATTTGAAGGATACCTTTTATATCTAGACAGTACACTAAGTTTTTTTATGGTACGTGGGTGATCTGGGCCAGTTTGTGCGCACCACGACTAATCCTACTGGGATATACACGCCTCCCCATGCATAATCCCAGATAAATCAGAATTAGGTTACCCATGCATGTTCAGGGAGGAGTTCGAGCCTTGTACCTCTCACTTTATACTGATTAGATAGGGGATTCGAACCATGGCCGATAGGACACTAAGTTAGGAACGCGTGGCCAATGCCGGTTTTTAATTTGGAGATTTAATGAAGAAGATATTAGAGTTACAACTGTTGTGGGTCAAACTAATCCACTTTTTGTGTTTGGGTTGGATTAAGTCACTTAAACCTAGCACAGGAGCCATAAGACTTCCCAACACAAACACACAGAGACATATATATATATATATATATATATATATATATATATATATATATATATATATATATATATATATATATATATATATATATATATATATATATATATATATATGTATCAGTATTTGACATTAGAAATTGATCCTTGTTATTATTTGATTCAGAATTTCACAAGAGAGAGCAAGTCGACAGAGAGGGAGAATCAACAGAAGCTAGAGCACCACAACAATACTTCTGCATCATTCCACTGCCACCATTAGGGTAAGTCATATTAGATTCTTAGTTTAACTATGTTTCTACTCTTTTTACTCCTTAGTTTTATTCTTGTAATTATGAAATAATCATCTCATAGCTTCGTTTTGCACTATGTATAACCCTTTATTACTATTTTCTATTCTATTATTATTTGGAATTTATTTTAATTGAGTCGAACGATTTCTTTTATAAATGTATCAAGTATTTTCTGTTTATTCCATCCCTAACTCTGTCAAGATTAGGATTTCCCTTAGTAATTAGAAATGTCACCCTAACGGGGGGTTCAATTGCTTAAAATAATACATAATCGTCTAGTGTGTGGTTGTGATCCTGATGGGGTTGCCTAACTAGATAGTCATTAGAGATAGAAATTAATCTCCGATTATTTCTCAGGGTCCCTTTACCCAAGTCCCTTAGTTGTATTGAGGTTTCCTTCTAAGCTACCGTAACGAGAGTTAGAAGGATTTTAGAATCCCGGCTACTTATACATGCTCGATTCACCCTTATAATTAGAATACCGACTTAGTAAGATATGTGGATACTAGTAGACCTAAGCTATATCTCATCTAAATTTTTAATCATCTATGTTTGCATTCTTAATTTATTATTTCTTACTTTTAGTTATTATTTATAATATTCCTTTTATTTCTATTTTTTTAGTTTAAACAAGTAATATCATCTACTCTTAAATTTGAACATGTGCTTGAGCTAACAGACTAAATCCCTAAAAACACACTTTTACTTGCAAAAAAATTGTGCACTTGTGGAAAGTTTCTTGTGGTTTTCCAGGGCATATGTGTTTTATTATTGTTATATAATCGCCCCTTAGGCCCCACCAACTATGAATGTCTTGTACGACTATTGAGATATGTCAAACAAATAGTTTTGCTTATGGAAAGTTCTCGTTCGATTATCTGTCCAATGCCATCCCATTTAAAAGAAACACAATAAGTCATGTAAAGGGAAAACACTACACATCAATGCATAAGAACAAAATTATACAAAGCAAAGTAACATGTGTGCAGAATGGAGAATCATAGACTCCAATAAATTCTTTTATGTGTTTGCTTCGAGTTATTTTTGGAAACATTATGGAGGCATTGAGGTACCCGGGTGGTTATTAGTGTGATTGGCTTAGTACACCTTGGAATAATCATGAAAAGGTAGCGTTCTTCGTAAGGAAACCTAGCCTAACCCGTGTATATATTTTGGGTATAATGTATAGTATTAACATTATCCCACTAATACCTTGTGCTTACCATTCTATATGTCCAACCCGAAAGAAATACCTTGGGCTTAAAATTTTAGTCTTATGCACGGGTACATCCCGAGTCGACCCCGTTCATTGTTTCACAATTTTAAAAAAATATAAGAACGACCAACAACACATTGGTCGTTCATTTGGTAAGTTAATATTAGAAAAGTCCTTATATAAATCTCTCTCTCTCTCTCTCTCTCTTATCTGGTAACCCTACCAGGTGAAAAAATCTTAGACTATTTTATTGGTTCTTGTCCTCTCCCACTCAATCAACTCCTAATGTCTTCCATCTCTCACCTATTCTCCTACTATAGTACTATTCTCTACCGAAAAAGCAAGTCATTTTCAAAAAACTCTGTTGAAGCATTTGTGGCTCTCGGGGGGATGCTTCTCATTTAATGAATCCTTTATATCAGAGTAAAAATGTCTACTCTACTGCCAGATTGATCCATTGTTGATGGTCTCTTTATTTGGGTAGAGTATATGTATCATAAAATAGGGGATTTTAGGGGGGGGGGGGGGGTTTGGGGTGGTACCTCACCATTTCCGCCAAGTTATACGTCATTTCTCCCTCTTTATGACTTCCTGATTTAGTCTATTCATTTCGGTTATTGTTATTAACCAAGATTGATTTTTTTGTTGATTTTGTTACATATCTATTAACTAAACATTGTGCTTTATTTTATTTGGTGAGTTTTATTCACTTTCTTCTGGGAAATACTTGGGTAAACTATCCCTATATCTAGGGACATAGTTTTGAAATAAAATATTAATATTTTGATAAAAAAGTATGTACTAATCACCGAGCGTCGCTTTGTTTCTTTTTTTTTTGGGGTTGGAATTTATCTTTATTTCTTATCTTTCCTTTTACTTTTTGGTGATTACTTTTATACCATATCAATTTTTTGTTATATTTAAAAGTTAAAAAATAATTATATATATAGAAAATAAAAATATAACAATTCGTATAAATTCTTAATACTTTACAAATTTAGTAATTTTTCAGTTGACAAATTAAATCAATAAAAGTCTTATATGCAAAATTAAATAATATAAAGATAACTTTCAGTAGACAATTTTTTTTATGTTGTGCTCATTTGTGATGGGTTAGTGTTTTTTACTTTATAGGTTCGACTAGTCACATAGGTAGTGATTAGATGTTAGTTTAATTTTTTATTGGATTGCATGAGACGCCTAATCGGTATACGCAGACGATTAATTGTGTTAGACCTATTAATTAGGTTCAGTGACTTATTAATCAGATTAAATGATCATCTAATCGACTAGCGTTTAGACGGATCATTTAGCATCCCATTAGAATAATTTTTATGCAGATTACATTTTAGTGGTTTAGTCTCTAAAATAATTATCGTTTGGTCATTCTAATATGTAATTTGCCTAATAGTGGGTAGCTAGATGATTCGCCTAACATTAGTCGATTAATGGACCATTCAATTTGATTAATAAGTCACTGAACCTAATTAATTAGTCTAGCACAATTAATCGTCTGCATAGACCGGTTAGACTTCTCATGCAATACAATAAAAAAAATTAACTGACATCTAATTACTACCTACGCGGCTAGTCGAACCTATAAAGTAAAAAAAAAAACTAACCCAACCTAAATGAACAAAAAAAAATTATCTATCAAAAAATTATTTGTATATTTTTTAATTTGTAAATAATACATTTTTTAATATAATTTTTCAATTAAAATATTATCAAATTTTAATATAATTTTGATAGTTAATTTATTATTTTAAATGTTAAGAATTTAGACGAATTATTTTATTTTATTATTTTATATATATATATATATATATATATATATATATATATATATATATATATATAATTATTTTTAAATTCTAAATACAATAAAAAATATTGATATAGTAAATAAGTAAATACCAAAAAGTAAAAAGAAAGCAAATAAACAAAGTTCCAACCAAAAAAAATTTAAAAAAAGGAAACAAAGCCACGCAATACTACATTCTTTTTTACTAAAATACTATTTTCTATATAGTCCACGGACTATTGTCATGCCCATCAAGTTCAACCCACCTAAAAAGTCTGTATTGCCCTTCTGACCCATCAATGTTTTTTGATTTACCAAAACTAATTTTCTAATTATATGCAACCAATCAATTAATATTAAAACAAAAAGAAAAAAATTGTAAAACTATATCCCTATATATAGGGTAAGTTTACCCAATTTTATATTCCAAAACTATGTCCCTATAAGGGTAAGTTTACCCAAGTCTTTCCCCTTTTTTCCCCTGTTTATGTAGTTTTTCTTTTTGTTTAAGTTTGCATTTTATTGGTACCGTTATAAAAATATAGTCCCTAGCACACTTTTCATTTGTTTCACTAGTGTTTTTGTATAAAATCTGTATAAAAATTATGTGTTTTTGTTTAAATAATGGAATTAATACTTTAAGTGATTGAAAATAGTTTAAAACTTTGCATTATGGCCCTTAGAAGCCTCAAAAATTGCTAAAATTATACTTCGCTTTTTTTTAAATAGAAGGGTTTGTGTTTGAAAATATAGTTAATGTTTGCATTTTATTAATCCTTGCAAGATTCGAAAACAGTGTATAGTTTTATGAACAATTTTTTAGATGTATCTCTTAAGTGTATAGTTATACACATATTACGCATGTTTCATGCTTCTTGAGTTGTGGTATGGTTCCTCATACTCTGTAAATCTCATTAAGTTTTGAAGTGGAAAGGTTTATTGTTTTGCAGCTCATATAGTTACAACAGTTGCAAGAATACTCATGGGAAACAAATATGATTTGGAAGATATAAGGGCAATAAGTGTGGAGAAAGGAAATAGCAGGATTTCTCTTAATGGAAACATCTACATTCTATTCAATTAATGTTAATAAAGCTTTTGATATTGCTGTTCTATTCAACTTGTGAACATTTCAGCCTTGTGATAAAATAATACATTTCTCAGGCTTACAAATAATAAGGACTTAGTTGCAATTTTTGTGAATAACTTGTAATAGTTTATTGGTAACTTAACTTAGTGTATCAAACATGTAATTTTTTAAGGTTAGTTATACAATTTTGGGTTGATTTTTATTTTGTACATGGTATTGTTATTATAAAAAAATCCAGGTTCACAAGTCACCCTTGGGTAAACCCGAGGTTAACCCGTGTATGGTAACCCGAGGGTAGGGTAAAAATTTACCCTACCCTTACCGTTGGTAAAACCTATACCCGATTACATTACCTTACCTTTACCCTAGACTCTAACCCGGGGTAAACCCGGTCCGTGTTCACCCCTAGTTCTTCGTATAGGCAACAACTTCAGTTGTACTCATAAATGTCTAGGAAGGAATCGTTTAACGAGTTATGTGACACCCGCGTGCACGCTACAATTTATGTATTTTCCGTTTATTCCAGCCCTAACTCTGGCCAAGTTAGGATTGACCTTAGTAATAAGAACTGTCACCCTAACGGGGGGTTTAATTGCTTAAAATAATACATGATCGTCTAGTATGCGGTTGTGATCCTAATGGGGTTGCCTAACTAGATAGTCATTATGGTTGGAAATTAATCACCCATCATTTCCGAGGGTCCCTTTACCCAAGTCCCCTAGTTCTATCGAGGTTGCCATCTAAGATACCCTACGGGAGTTAGAAGGATTATAGAATCCCGACTAATTATATATGCTCATTTAGCCCTTAAAACTAGAATACTGGCTACTAAGATAGGTTCATACTAGTAGAACAAACTATATCTCATCCCAATTTTTAATCATCTTTATTTGCATTCTTAGGTTAATATTTCCTGAATTTAGTTCTTATTTATAAAACCAAACAAATATTCCTTTTATTTCTATTTTTAAGTTTAAACAAGTAACCTCATCTACTCTTATATTTGAACATGAGTTTGAGCTAACAGACTAAATCCCTAAAACAAACTTTTACTTATTTAACTATTACTTGCGAACGATCCATGCATTTGTGGAGAGTCTCTTGTGGTATTCCAAGACGTATGTGTTCTATTATCGTTATTTTATCCCCCTTAGGCCCCACCAACTATGTATAACTTGTACGACTATTTAGATGTATGTCAAACAAATAGTTTTGCTTATGGAAAGTTCTCGTTCGATTATAGGTCCAGCGTCATCCCCATTTAAAAGAAACACAACGCGTCATGTAGAGGCTCAATACTACACATCAATGCAAAAGAACAAAATTATACAAAATCAATCACACTAACATGCGTGTAGAATGGAGAATCGAGGACTTTAATAAAATCTTATGTGTGTACGCTTCAAGGTATTTTTGGACACATTATGGAGGCATGGAGGTACCCGAGTGGTTAATAGTGTGGTTGGCTTGATACACCTTGGAATAATCATGAAAAAGTTCTTCGTATGGGCTACAACTTCGGTTAATTAAGTGATTTGTGATTAGAGACGCTTATCTGTATATTTATAATTATAAGATCAAACATTATAGGAAGGAATTGTTTAACGAGTTATGTGACACCCGCATGCACGCAACATTTTATGCGATGTGAATATGGAGTCCTATAAATATGCTGACTGATTAGCGAATATGGGATCTACACACGCAGATTGTGAAGTGTACTATGTATATTTCTTTCGATAAGATTATTACTCCAAGATAAGGAAAGAGTGCTAGCTGCTAGAGATATACCTTGAAGAAAAACATAGATAACTTTGATACCCTATCGGCAGGACCGGTCACGACATTTTGGGGGTTTAAGACAAACTTTAAAAAAAAAGACCCCCTAAAAAGAATTATAATGTACATAAATAAAATGAAAAAATTCAAACTATAATCAGAAAAACAACTAAATAAGTTTTTCTATAAAACACAAACATTGAATATTAGAATTTTTTTTTCAGACAAATGGTTGCTATGTAGAAAAGGATGGGAGACTGACTTGAGTACAAATATAAACATATATATATATATGTTGACTTGGTCAACAAGTTAATTTTTTTTGTAAAACAAAAAAAATTAAAAGGCTTGCTAAGTTTATTCTTTTGTCTTTTAGTTTGGGCTAATAACAGTGTTCTAAAAATCGGCTTAGGCGGCTCTCTAGGCGTTAGAAGGTAGTGTAACTTCCAAAAATGCCCTAAGCGGCCTCCAGACGGTCCCAGAAGGTCCTAGACGGATTTAGGTGGCGCCTAGGCGGTCTGAAGCTAAAAAAAATATATTTTTTATACAAAAAATTAAAAAAATTATTTTTTAACACTAAAAATTATTTAATTTTATTTTAAAAATTATATAAACCTAAAATAATATTTAAATAAAAATCAAAACCACATAGGAGCCCGTCTAGTCTCCTAGGCGCTCGAAGGTGGTCGGCCACCCGCCTAGCGCTTAGCGCCTTTTAGAACACGGACTAATAAACTTAAGTTGGACATTTTTAGAAAAAAAAATCCTTTGCACTATAAAAGAATTTGGGCCCTAAAATTTATGAATTGGGAGGCCCAAGGCCATGGCCTCCCCTCAGAACCCGCCATGCTTATCGGCTCTAGTTTTTTGGAGTAAACAAAATAACAATATAATAACTAATTGTGCTTTATAATATAACCAATATTTGTGTATATAATATAAATACTATTATAAATATAATTTTTTTTAATATATATGAGAGTCGATCTCTTGGTGTGCGCAGAGTAGTCTAACCATTTGACCAACTATAGATCTTATAAATATAAATATTTGATACTAAATATATGACTATTTAAATTTTTAAATTTAAAATATGAGATGATAAATAAAATTAAACATGCGCGTAAATATATTCATAGGTATAATAAGTACATTATTTGTTTTGTCTATCATAATATTTAGAGACTGAATAATCAAAAAGATATAAAAGTATTTTTAACTTTATTTTTTTATTTGAAATTATATAATTTTTTATATATAAAGGAGGTTCTAAAACCGTGAAAAAGACATAGTAGTTCCCCTTAAAGGGAGTACCATAAATGACTTCAGGAGACACCCAATCTCCTTTATCACAAATCAGACGAGGCTTAAATCCCTCCAACTCTTCGTGAAAGATTCTACTCTAGTTTTGTTGGGACACCCCCTTTCTGACTTGATAGTCTACATAAACATCTATTTCTATATATATAATTCTCACTTCAAAAAGTAGGGTCCTACTTAATATTCTCTTATACCATTTATCCACCTTTCTCTAGGTTCTCAATCATTGCAAACGAATTGGATCATATATATGACTTCACATGAGTCAACCTCAATACTTAGTTTTTCCACCACAACTGTTCCACCCATGCTAGACACTTGTACAAAGTCATCAACTCTACAATCCTAAGAAGTACAAACCCCAAACTCTTTGCAAAACCTCCCATCCAATTTACATTCCCAACCCTCTATAATCCTCCTGCTCCACCTGACCCAAAGGTCGAGCTTCCATCAAAGTTCAAATATTGGCCTTGTCTCGGTTTACCTAACCAACCAACTCTACAGAAAAAAGGATTACCCCTTCCATAAGGTATCCCTCCCCAAGCTCTCACATAGTCTATCATGAGATCTTCAGCTCTCGCAATTATCCAAAGTGACCAAATACTATCTATGAATAAACATTCCAAGGTATGACAAAAAAAGAGTTTATTTTTTATTTATGCTCACTATCCCGCATACAAAAGTTTTGCCTACAAAAATAATAAATTTGAACATGTCCATGCTTTTGTCAAAATGCCTTCAATAGTCCCCCATATCCGATGAAGCCAGCTTCCGCAACTACAAAACTCCTTCTGTAAACATTTGTAACATGTTTGAATCGTCATATAACTGCCCAAATTTAAATCCCGATAGTGCATCTGTTCGTCCCAAAACACTATCATCAGCAACAACTGATTTTTACACAAATTTCTGGCTTAAGTAGCAAGTCAATGTAGGTGAGCTCTGGTTTTTTCCCTCAACCCCAGTACTAAACCTTTTAACCCTATATCAACTTTCCTACTTCTGCCCCCAAGTTCCTCAAATGTAGTTTCCCATGGACCCTTCGTGCTAGCTGACCGTTCCGCACTGAAACGTGTATGCTACACACCCTTGCGACATGTGAAATAACCCCACCAAACACTATTTTCCATAGCACAGACTCTAAACATATGTTGGACCATATATTTTTCCACCACTGGCATGAATTGCTCAATTTTATGTCCCGGATAACGAGATTGAATCCTGTTGGGATTATTTCGTATATGGCCCGCCATATCAATGACTTCACCTTTTGAGTTTATTGAAGCTTCCAAAATTTACCCTAATTTGTCTTCTCATCTTGAACCGGTTCTCCATTGCTAATAATTGCTGACTTGACTATATATATCCCATGCAATTCGTATTGCCACAATAGATAGTCATCTTTCAACTAACCCGATCCACCTTTACTTCTTCAATTTGCATAAATTTCACAGCTGGTAGAATTGATTGAAATCTCCCGTAATACCATGATCCATCACAATGTGTATAATCCACCACTGAAGCCTTGATTTCACCCTCACCTACTACGTATACAGTATAATTGATTAGCAGCTTAGATCCCACCCAAATATCTGTCGGAAAAGAAACACTCTATCTATTTTGTTCGAACCCTTTGGATCCCTATATAATAAAAAATTCCTTCCATGATGGCTCGACACATTTGAGAATATTCTAGTTTACATTTATATTGAAGCATAATGTACCTACAGTTTTTGGTCTCATCACTTGTTTCCAAAGTACAGTCACATCATGGACTAGCGTCCACTGTAACTTCCCTAAAAGCTCCGAATTCATTATCTCTGATTCACGCAATCCCAAACATCCTTCTTTTTTTAACTTACAGAGTTGTTTCCATGCGATCTAGTGGATTCTTCTCTAATCAGGTGTGGAATCACATATAACATATTGGGGATGATTCTACGAATGCATCACATATACCGTAATCACCCTAAGAATGACATATGTGAGTGTAATCCATTCGGCTAGTGATATATTTTGCCCCTTCTATCCTGCAAACTTTCTTTAAATCTTGTTGGTCAAGTCATCATAGAAACCCCTAAGATGTCTCCCTAATAGAATTGGGGACACCAAGATATCTTCCTAAATTTGTCTTTCTATCATAACCACTTCTCTTGCATCCACTTTATCGATTACGTTCCTGAAGTTAATGAGAGATTTCTAACAATTGTTCGATTGTCCCGCATCTTGACAGATCCTCAAAATAGTATCATGTAATAAAACGAGTAGATCAGTCAATTCTTTAAAATTAGATCATCTACAATATATACAGGAAAGTAGGTATCACCCTTGTGCAAAGTCACAAAGTTCTCCTGCTCCATTCGCACCAACTGCGGTATAAGTAAAGACAACCTCTCTATGCAAATGATGAATAGGTATGTCAAAAGTGGATCTCTGATGTCTCCTCTTTTGTTCTATTTATATGCCTTTAGGAGACATCAAATTTGGTGATTATTTGACTAATATGATAGACTTTTAGTGATAATATGTTATATTTCATTTTCTCTCCTTAGATTTTAATATTTTTAATTTGTTAAGCTTTTGCGCGTAAAATGGTTTGTTTTAGTGAAAAGTTTGTAGGTTTCTAATACTAGCAGGGAGAGGGATCAAGAATAGAAGTCTTAGATCGTGTAAAGAAGTCAAAAGCTAGAAGAACTATCCCGAGGAGTTGACAAATTTGAGCTGCAAATCTGGAAGGCTAATGGTAATTGCTGATATCCAGCCTCTTAAAGATGGATTCATCCTCTTAGTTATGAAGAAGATTCGTGCCTTATCGAGTTACAAAGAATTAGAAAGTTGAATGAGTCAATTTGGAGTTAAATTGAGAAAGTTACCGCCGTTTTAGTGAGGGTGTACAGCAGTTACGAGATTTTGGGCTTGAAGAGTGGACTTGGGCCATTTAATATTTAATTATTCATTTAAAATAGCCTAAGTCCGAATTTAATAGTATAAATAGGCTTTTTGACTATATTTTTACACACAATTTATTTTCTACAAGGAAGAAGGAAGAAGCCAAGAGCTGGAGACTTTAACATCACCAAATCAACAGCCAAATCCAACATCCTAATTAGGTCTTTTGATTTTATTCTCTTTCTATTAAACATGAATTCCCTTATTTTTATTTCTTTAGTTTTAATTTCAATTATGAGCAAAGTTTTTATTGTACTTGAGAATCGCAACATGGGTTGAACCCATTCTTGAATAATTAGTGTTTTTCCAATTTGGGATTGAATAATTTAATTTGAGCTTTTATTTTACGTTGGATTTTACTTTATGCTTATTTATTATCCTTAGAGTCATGAACTAGGGATAAGTTTTAGTACCTAGGCTATTCCATATAGTGGCGTATGGATCACCTTGATGGGGGGTTTGGGTATAGAACTAGGTATTTGCCATTGGTATCCGTCAATGTCCTTGACAGGCTTGACTTGCCAATAGTCAGAGTGGTAAGTTTTAATCATCCGAAAGTGGTTTTAATCACCCTGAAGGGGTTTAGAAGACTGTATGAGAGCTTTTAGTTCCACCTGACGGGGGCTAAGAGATTTTAGAATCCCGACTAGCGTAATAATATTAACTCAACCCTTAAAATGTTAGGAAAGAATGCGATGAAACCCTAGCGCGACTCAAGTACTACTTTTCTCTCGCGTCTACCTCTTGCGTTATTTCCATTCTAGTTTACTTACTTTAGCATTTAAATTATTTTTGCACTTTAGTTGTTAATCAAAACCCCAACAAACATCATATCTTTTACTTTTTCTTATTTGCAATTATTCCACTATTTGATAACATTAGAGTCAACCTATTCCGTCCCTGAGAACAAACTTGTTTATCATATATTACTTGGGACAACTGTACACTTGCAGTTAGTAGTTCCTCTACTTTATCCGCATTATTTTATAACACAGAAGGACCCACCAATCTCCTTGTTGTATATCTCTATGGGTCTTGTGTTGTGGTGATGGTTTCTCATTCCATAGAACTCTAACTTTATTATTCTCCAACACAGACATAATAAACAATATCCACTCTCTCGGAGTCCAAGTGACCCCAAGGAATCCCAGATAAATCTCTATTGTACTTCATCATATGCCTTAGTGTGATCTATTTTAATGGCCATATACCCCTTCTTCCCTTTTGGACATCTCACTATATTAGTTGACTCACATACTAACATACTATTATATAATGTCGATCTCTCAACCATAAAGCTGCTTTGATATGTCCCAATCACCCTAACCAAGAATGGTCACAACCTGTTTGCCAATATCTTCATGCAAATATTGTAGCATACTTTTATCAAAATGATCAGCCTAAATTTGGTAATATACTATTGTTTTGTCTCTGTCAGAATACACTCCCAGCTTCAAAGCTTTCCTAATCATCTCACATACCGCTGAATCCACTACATCCCAACATCTCTGGTAACAATCCGCTATCATACCATGCAGTATTGGTGCTTTATGAGACTGCATCTGATATATTATGACTCGTACATCCTCCTCCGTGATCACTTTCTTATGAAATTAAACTTCCTCCTCTCCTAAATGTAGAGGAGATGGTAATGTAAACAGATCCTAATGAAAATTTTCGAGTGTAAATAACCCTACAAAAAAATATCTAACCCAATATTTTTGTCTTGCCTCTTTATCCAACCCTTCATGATTACCATTTCTAATGTGCGACTGACTCTGCTGACCCTTTTTTACTTTTATGTCTTCATTATGTACCAAAAAATTATTGTACTCTTCATTCAGAAGTATCTCCAACTTCTTTAAGGAGGTGTTGTATGAATGTTGTAGCAAATTCTAGATCTCGGCTAATTATGCTACCAACCACTACTATGTCTAATGATATCCACAAACATGTGATACTTACAATCTGTAAGTTTATGTCACATATTTTCCAAATTCTCCCCTATATTTTTTCCTCGACTATCCCACTTCTACCCCACAAAATACTTGAAGCGTTTTTGTAGACACCACGCCACCTCAAACCTGAATCTATGTTTTGATAATGTCCTAATCACCTTTAAAACCCCCTCTATAAGTATCGGTAGTATATCACATAAAATTGAGAAAACAAATCACTCTTATACCTAGAAATTTGTCCCTCCATGTCGAGTTAATATAGGATCTATCAAGATGCTTCATGATTCTTGATCAAGTATTCCACAAGTCTGACCACATAAACCTCGACCCTTCATATGTATACCTTAGGTCTTAAAGTCCACATTGTTCCTCCAGGTTTCAAACTTCCTATACCTCCTCTATAATCTTCCACCATCCCTATTTGATTAAAATCGCATGTATGGATGACAAGGATTCCCTAAGTTCCTCCCAGGGTTTTGTATGTATTCACAACTTTGTACTAGCATAAACTGCAAATAAAATCCATGATACACGAGTCTATACTAATTACACATTTTAAACTTGTTCACCTACCAATAAAACCCATACATAGATACGCGCATTACTCTAGAGTGTCTATATTCACCAGATAATCCCATTATACCCATCCTTATTAAGATTTTCATCCCGATGAACTTGATGATATTTTTTTCTTCTAGTCCTCTTTTGCATTGTCGACTACCATCACTATATGAGGGATATGACTAGATTGTAAGTATTTGTATGTCCTATTAAAACCTTCATTATTTTTTCATCAACTATTCTTTACAACAATATTAAGCAAAGTGGGGATATCACTCTAACCCCTTTACTCTGTCACACTACAATTTTTATTAGTCATCATAAAAAAATTAAAATTGTAGGAAAAAAACTCCAAAAATATGAAGCACCAAATGAAAATAGTTCAAGGGAGAGACAATTTTTTGTAACCGGGTATACTTCTCATAGAAAGATATCCATATATGTATAGGTTTACCCAGCTGCACCTATTGGAGAACTACTCTAGACTTCCAAGACTTTGCTCCCCTCAACAAATTCCTTCCTCATTTCCTCCAGAAGAAATCATGTTGTAAGATCTTTCCCGACCCAACACCAATCTCATATGGTGGCAAATTACCTACTTCAACAATGAATTCACGTACAATACGCAAGAAGTATTAGACACCCACTTGTAATATTTGTTTGTCTCTTAATGCTTGTTGCTACACTGATAACTCTTTATTAAAATCCTCTTGAAATGACACCAAATCTATTATAGTATTCCGTATAGAACCACTCAGACCCCGTTTGAACTCCCGTTTTCCCTTTTCCCTCCCATACTTCAAGAAATGTCAAAACCAGTCATTCCTCATAAATAGGATCAACGTCGTTCTGTATTCGATTATCTACCCTTATGGCATCACACAACTTCCTAGACATGATCGAAGTCGTATTACCACTATTATATCTGTAATACCTTCCCCACATAAAATACAAGTGGATCAAACTCCAAGTAAATCATAAATAAAATGGGCCTTGACATTTTGAGGGCCCTAAGTGAACTTATCATAAATAGGATCCACGTCGTTCTGTATTCGATTCTCTACCCTTATAGCATCACACAACTTCCTAGACATGATCGAAGTCGTATTACCACTATTATATCTGTAATATCTTCCCCACATAAAATACAAGTGGATAAAACTCCAAGTAAATCATAAATAAAATGGGCCTTGACATTTTGAGGGCCCTAAGCAAACTTACAAAATAGGGCCCTCTACATAAATAAAAGACTTATTACTACTAGCATGGTTCAAACTTTAGACCTCATAAAAGAAAACATTCGACAGTACCACCAAGCTAGAAATACTACTTTTGTGTAATTATATAAATCGGTGATATATATACATATAGTCATATATACACACATATATATACACATATAATACATTTAGATGATCGGGGGGACCCTAATACGTGAAAAAATCGGGGGCCCTAAGCGGCCGCGTCGTTCGCATACATACAAGGTCGGCCCTGAACACCAATCGAACCACGAATCACCTCTTTGAACTTCTAAATATTCTTCAAAAGAGGATAATCCCCGTACTTTGGATTCCACTTCCAAAAGCTAACATTTTGAAAATACTCTCCATGAATCCATTTAATCTAAAGGTAGTCTTTTTAGCAACAATATTCCAAAGAATTTTCAATACGCTCCTAAATCTTTCAACCCAAGTACACCTTCCTCTTTTGGAGCACATATTTTGATCCATTTAACTTGCGACAGCTTCCTATCCTAATAAAATTTTCTACAAATTCTTATAACTTGATCACAAACACAAATAGGAACCGGGAGAATAGTGAACCAAAAATAAATAGCACCTTGAAAAACCGATCTAATAAGTTCCAATCTTCCCTCAAAATAAAGGAAAGATGAATTCCAAGATCTCACATACCCTTCCAATTTATCAAAAAGTATTTTGTAATCTCTTGAAAGTAAAATGGATGAGCCAAGAGGTACCCCTAAATATCGAAAAGGCATCTCACATTAATCCAATTGTGTAGTTTCAAAATATTTACAAGCTCATCACTATTGACCCTAACATAATAAATATTCATCTTAGTCACATTTAAGTGAAAACCCGAACAATCAGCAAAAAAAATCAAGGTACCCATAAGTATTTTAACGGACACATGAACCCCTATAGAAAGAAGCATTAAATCATCGGCAAAGGCAAGATGAGAAATATTTTCTTTATCACACTTCAGATGATACTTTTGAAATCTTATCCGTATTTTTCTTCAAAAGCCTAGAAAAATATTCAAGTAAAGGACAAAGAGATAAGGAGAGATAAGATCACCTTGCCTTTTTCCTTTTTCCCCATCGAAGAAACAATGAACTTCACCATTTATTTCCACCAAATAATAATAAGAAGTGTCACAAACCATAATCAAATAAACAAACTTCCTTAGAAAATTCAACCCCTTAAGCACCTCATAAAGAAAATCCCAAGAAATAGAATCATATGCTTTACGTAAATCGATCTTAATAGTACATCTCGAAGAGATACTATTATTATTATAACCCCTTAATAGTTCTTGCATAAGATGGATATTTTGGCCATCGATCTACCAGCTACGAAAGTGTTTTGGGATTTGTCCACTAGTTGATCTAGAACCGGTTATAGCTGATTCGCAATAATCATAGATTCATAGTAATCGCCTTATAAATCACGTTACAACAAGAGATAGTGCAAAAATCATCACCTCTTGTCGGATCATCATTTTTAGGGATCAACGCAATAATAGTAATATTTAATTCTTTAAAAAAATCCAGAAAAGAAAAGTTCATGTACCTCTTGAACAACGTTTTCACCAATAAGGTCCTACAATCGCTTAAATAAAAGAGATGAAAAGTCATCGGGGCCGAGAGATTTGTCATAGCTATCCGAAATATAGCCTCTTTAATATCAAGATCGGTTACATTTCTACACATGTCCACGCCTTGTTCTTGCGGAAGAATAATACCCCTATTATAAACATCAAATTCAACATTGTAAGTAGTATCCTTAGTACTCAACAAAGCCTTCAATCAATCAAAAAAATCATCATACACTTGATCACATGAAGTAGAAACTTCCCTATTATAGCGTATAATATTAGGGATAAAACGACGTCTTAGCTTGCTCTTCATAAGACCATGAAAGGAATTTGAACATCTATCACTCTTGAGAGTATAGCCAAGTTTAGATTTTTGTTGAAGGAAACTAATATCGCCTTTCTCAAGTGGCCTCCCCTTCTCCCGAACCCCAACTAAGGCGAAGTCCAAGTAACCTCAACTCTAGCTAAAAGCTAGAACTGTGGGTTGAAAACCCATTTTTTATACTCCAAGAGGTTCAGTAGAAGATGGAGCCCCAATTGTAATGTCAACACATTTTCTTATCTTTAGCTACATGTGGTTAGTTCTACAATATTTGCTACAATCATTTCTTCTTTTCTTTTTAATTCTTTTGGGCAACAAAGTATTTTAGAGTTTTTTTTTATTTTTAATTTATTTTAATTAAAAGTTTTAGTTGAAATTTTTTATTATTCTTTTTGGCTTGAAAGTTGTAGTGGCAATTTTTTTTATTTTTTGCAACTAGAAAACTTTAAATCATTTTTATTATTTAGTTTTTTATTTATTTTTTATATTTTATATAAAAATAAAAAAAGAATTGAAAGAATGATAAGATTTATAAAAAAAATAGATATACTTTATTATACATGAAAAAAGAAAATATATTTAATCTTAAAAAAATTATATTACAAAAATAAGAGAATTAAAATAAAAAAAATAATTGCTAAAAGTTATAATTAATAGTAATTTGTGTATTAATATTTCAAGTATTTTGTAATATTTATAACTAGGAAATAGATAGATATATGGATTAAAAAAATTAATGAATTAATTATAGAAAAAAATATTAAAATAAAAATATAATACAATTTTTAAAATTAGGTTGGTAGAATTTGGTAGATGTTGGAGCAACCCTAATTTAGAGGGTTGTTATTTGATAAAAAAGACTTTGACCCCCAATTCTAGCAAAAATTGTGGGGACCTGTTGTATTTAGCCTAAAACATCAAAATTACTATCAATAGCCAGTTCTGTTGAAAGTTTACCTTGGCTATTTAAAGTTCTTCTCTCTCCCTTTTAGCTCTCTCGGAAATATGTGAAAAGTGCTCCTTATTTAGCTTTCTCAAATTGAACTTTAACGCCCGTAACTTTTGGCATAAAATATATTGTTTCATACCCGTAATGAAGCTCCTATTACAACCATGTTCCCCTATAAGTTATAATCTACATGTTCCACCTATATGTTAAAGAATCGAAAAGGTGTAATTCAACATGTTCTAAGACCACCAACTCAGTAAAACGGGGATAGTTCAGGGACCATTTTGGGGTATTTTAGAGAACTCTGAGGACTATTTGGGTAAACAAAATTACTCGTTGTCACACGAACTTAAATGAGAAAATGGATGGACAAAAAAAGTTCGAGGATTGTTTGGGTAACTCTAGAAGTTGGAGGACCGAAAAGGTAATTTGCTCTAAAATAAAAATATTGAAAAAAACTCTTACTTTCATATTCTTGGTCACTTTCTTCCTCATATTTATCTTTCCATTTAGCAACTTTTCTCATTCTCCCTAGAAATGACATGCCAGGTGTCTCTAAATGCCTTTTACACTGAAGCTCTTTTACACTTTCTTTTGGTTCAGGCTTTTCAGGTAAAGAATAGTTTGCTTCGACAAATTTAAGTAATAATTCACGTGGTGCAGATACAAACCCAGCAAGCTCATGTCCCTGTTTTAATAAAAGTAAATAAAAAATAAACTGCAGATTAAAAGACAAAAAAAGACTTTACATATTTTGAAACAGCTTTTTCTGTTCGAGCTTCTTATGTACTTTGTAATCCAACAACTACACACTTATCCACCATTAATGCTTGCTTTGGAAGTCTTACTACTGCAGGTACTTTTGCTGACATACACAAGTGTCTAAAGAAAAGTTATAACGCCACAAATCAAGGGCATAATTGTCAAGGTTATATTTCTCGGGGAAATATTATGGTGTGACAAAAGGTCAAAAAAGACCCTATGGTTTTAAAAGGGACAAATACCACCCGTCGAATTATTTTCCTGAGGTAATTGTACTATATGTATAGAAAAGGTCAAAACACCCTTATGGTTTTAAAAGGGACGAAAACCCCCCTGAAAATGTTTTCCCAAGGTAATTGCACTATAGGTCCCTGTATTATGCAAAAACTACATTACAGAAATACAAGTCCTTATATTATGAACAATTGTGCTATATATTGTATACAAAAATTGCACGATACTTCCTATATTAAAATAAAAAATACACTATAAGTCCCTAGAGTACACCATAATAAATAATAAACGTAATATTTAGGGGTGGTATTTGTCACTTTTAAAACCACAGGGATTCTTGACCTTTTGTCAAAGTACGGGGGGTGATTTGGTATTTACCCTATCCATGCTGGTTAGTTTGAAGATGGAGAATATGAACCTGGTGACTTGCCTAATATAATCTCCAAACTTAACTTGAGCTAGGTTTTTTATCACCAAGAAGAAAAAATTGTTGTAAAATTTCTACTCTTAATCTTTCCAAAATTCTTTCCGCAATCGTTTTTAAAATAGTGGTATCTACACTACTATAACATATAAGTCTTCAAACTATTTTATGATTTTTAAATGTTTCCTATTCTTCTATTTTTTCCATTCACATCTATTATTTGGTATACACCACTTTAACATAATGTAAGGGTGATTGACCCATGGGGTCTTGGAAACCAGTTTTGTGTCTCATAGGGACTTCGTAGTTACATTCTTCTACTAAGAGGCCTCTGAAATCTTATGGGTTAAATACCCCTAGAGTATATATATATATATATATGAGAATAAACCATCCAGTCTTTTCACTTCCATTCATATCATTTTCCGCTCCATTGAGATTTATCTCTCTCTATCTTCTTTTCTCTTTGGCGACAATTCCCTCACGAGCAGCCATCACTGTATTGAGATGTCGAAGTCATGTCAAATATACATTGAAGATATATTTGTTCATCTACTCCCTCACGAGATATCTAATTTGGGGCATGAAACTGTTGTAATGTAGTTCTCGAATCAGCAGCCATGGATCTAAAATTTCTTTGCTTTTTTCTTTTTCTGAAAAAAAGAATTCCTTATTGTTTCTTCTGTATTTTTCACATCATATGCGTTGAAGAAAGTGTTTTAGTACATATATTGTTTAAATTAAATATAGCAAATTTTTGTACAACCCATGTTTTTCCATTAAGTTGTGTATTTTACTGCTACCATATATGTCCATTAAGTCATGTATTCAAAAAAACACCACCACTTATCAGTGATTTTCTAAAACATACTCAAAGAATTTATCAGCAAAATCACTACTTAGATAATTCACTAGCAAAATCATTACGCATAGAATTCATTAGCAAAATCGCTGACTACTTAGCCAGAAACGTGTTAGGACTATTCAATGTGTGTGCTCAACAAAGTCACTAGGTACACAAAAAATTATTGCCTATACTTAGCAAAAACTCTAAGTATTATTTGAAAGTCACTGAGTTTTATTTGAAATCACTAAGTATTAATACAAAACCGTAGGTATTAACACACAATCACTGAGTATTAATGCAATATCACAGAGTATTACGCAAAATCACTAAGTATTACACAAAATCACCAAGTATTACGCAATATCAACATAAAATCACTGAGTATTACACAAAATCACCGAGTATTAACATAAAGTCACTGAGTATGTAATGAAAATAAAATACCGACGAACGAACCTTCTTCCTCCAACTCCATTAGCAAAGTTCTAACTCAGCCGAAAAACTCATGAACAACCTTCAAACTCCTTCTCAAGTTCGCCTTTAATACCATGGACTCAAACTAAAACTCATTTGCCATTGATCTATGTTGACGAAATATAGTGAAGTTTCAAAATGTTTCAAAATCTTATAGAAAATGGCTATTAGGAAATTTTGGAATGGAGGGAAAGATAGAGAAGAGAAAATTAATGTTATTGCAGATCCGCACGATGGCTCGTTTCAAATAAATAACATATTTAAAAAAAAAATAATAGGACAAGATGACTGCACTACACTAGATCCATCATAGTTGCGGCCTTGTTTCACACTTCATCAGAGTAACTATTGTTGCAGTCATACTAGTTTAACCTTATCAGTTTTGTTTCATATCCATAGCAATGTTTAAGGAAACTAGATGAAACAACAGTTAATGTAACAATAAGGCAATATTAAGTAAACTTTATTGTCCTCGGGAACATACTATACTTGAAAAAAGTTGCATCTCAAATAATTATTTACGTTAAAGAATAAACAAAAATGTTAGTTAACTTTCTCATCTCTCAATCACAATCTTAAAATAGTTCGAAGTGTATCCGAAAGATTCTGAATAGTCTGTTCCTCTTGCTCAACTTGCAATTCCTGAAGCGGCATATCTTCATAACACCTACAAACAATTCATTTTTTACAACGAATCAACAAATTGACATTATCATGTGTTTTAACTAACATTCATAATTATACATACATCTTATGATAAGCTAAAGCCTGTGCAAGATTCATTAATGTAGGACTTGAATTAAGTCTCTGATACACACTCGGAGGAACCGGTACCTGTCACATATTTAACAACACATTATATAAAGAAAAAATAAAGATATACATACATACATATATATACGAACCTCATTTTGTCTAGTACGAGACTTTTTGGATTGAGGATCTCCAGTAAAAAGATCTTGCATAGCTTGAACAGCCATATTTCCACCATGATCATCAAGCATATTTTCAGACAAAAGTGCTATAGGTGAGATATCAGTTGCTCTTAAGCATGGTATAGGTACTGTATTACCAGCAGAGTATATTGACCAAAGCTACATTAAAGTAACTAGAGTTTTTAAATATGTCATGTTGAAAGCATATAATATAAGTTAAATGATAAAATTAATTACCTTATCCAATGCTCTTTTACTCACTGTTTCGTTATTAGATGAAGGATTATTACTCATAGTTGCTTGGGAAGTTATGTTTGTTTTGATATTTGGCTTAGGTGATGGAATAGGTGAAGAAGTGTAATTTCTTAAACGTGCAATTGGTGAATTAATATTCGTTATATCTCCCATCCTATATAACAATAATTTCACGTTATAACAGATAAACATTAATTAGAAAAGTTGTAATAATAATACCAAGGATGAATGGGTTTTTCTCCAATACTTGGTACCCGCCCTAGAGCAGGTGAGATTTCTTGTACAACTGTATGTTTTGTATCTCGTTCATGAACTATAACTGTCCCAAAATCACCTGTTCAGACACATTTAACAATTATTATTATTTTCAAATTAATATTAAGGTACAAAAGAGCAAAAGTAAATACCTTCTCCAGATGGCTTAATTTCTTCCACAACAACATTTATATCTTCTTCAAAACGTTTAGCTGGTGCAGTATCACCGTAATCTATGTTCATCTGTAAACCTTCAACTTGCTGTAAAACTCAAAAAAATCAGAATATGAGAAAAGTAAAAAAGATGTAAAGGAAGAGTATTTTTTACTTCATCTTCAGGCTCATCAAGAATGGATTGTGCTTGTAAAGCCATTGAAGCCATGACTTGTTTTGCTTTATGAATGTTGGGTTGTAATACTGATGCATTACTTTTACATTTTTCAATGAATTTATGCTTTTTTTCATACACAAAAAAATAAACATTATCAGATACAAATATGCAGTGAATATAATACTGTTTTTAAGGATAAGTAATGTTTGTTTATTTATACCTTTAACATTTCTGCTGCTGATGGACGAAGGCGTGGCTCTTTTGTAAGGCATTTTGCTACAAAATCATGGAACACAAGAGACCTGAAATAACAACTTAATTACGTCCTTTTAAAAGAAAATTATTAAAGCTACAAAAAGAAAATTGTAATAACAATAAGTGAAGATTTAAGAAAGTGTAAATTAGACCATTTTTGTTTATCCTCAAGCATCGGTGCAGGTTCAATTGTGATCATAAATAACACCTGTCACAAAAAGCAAGATCTTAAATTATTCAAAATTATCATAAGCTTTGAAAAGGATGGTATAAATACATTAATAGGCTGCTTTTTTTATAGTCATAAATAGCCTCTTTGGTAAAGAAGCGATTTAAGCATCTTCAATTAATGGTATCTTTGTTAAAAAATCATGTGATTTTAACAATTTAATGTAATTCAACAACATAATACTTTCGATTCATTACAAATCACACATCAATTATGAATATGATGATTATGTACTTTTGATAATCATCGATAGAAAATGGACATATTTAATATCATTGTGGATATACCCTCATTGGATGCACAGTAGCTCTTGGAGGATAACCCTACAGAAAATAAATGAACACAAGGGTTAATATTGGAAACAAAATTAATTTTCTCAACAACACACACAAGAATATAGCTTTTAAATGGAAATAAATATGTACCTCTGCCATTTCAATAGCTGATACTCCTAAAGCCCACACATCTACCTGGAAAAATAAATGTCACATTAATTTTCAAAAAATCAGCAACAAATTTAAGTGATAAGAAGCTCTTTTAATAAAAACTCAACACACAAAATTACCTTCCCTTCATAACGGCTTTCTTGAATAACTTCTGGAGCCATCCAATGAGGTGTACCAATAAACTGAAAAAAAAGAAACATGAAATAAGTAATACTTAAATAAAGTTAAAGGTAAAGGTAAATTATCAAAAAAGGAAAAAAAATAAATAATAAACATACAGTGTTTCGTTTTGACATGGTTCTTGTGAGCTGTGCAGCAACCCCAAAATCACCTGTTTATATATTAATTTGGAATAAAAGATAAGCAATTTTTTAATTATTATTAAGTTCCTGTAACAAAAGATATGATAAAAGGCACTAACCCAATTTAACCTCTCCTTGATCAGTTAACAAAATGTTCCCCCCTTTGATATCCCGATGAACCTTGAAAATTGAATGCAAATAAGATAAACCCTACATCATAGTCAAAAACAAATGTTTAGAATTAATATTCTAAAAGCTTCACATTGCTCAAGAAATAAAGACCAATATAGGAAAACACAAAAAGAGATGATGACAAAAAAAAAAAAAATTGTACCTTTAATGCTTCTCTACAAATAAATGATATTTGGTATTCTTCTAGAGGCTCATCAGCAAGGTTCATTAAATCAGCAACACTTCCACCACCACAATACTCCATTACTATCTGTAAATTATAAAAAGTTGTTTTATTTTTTTTATTATTTTTTTTCATAAGAGATAAAAGACAAATATACCCAAAGATATTCCTCTCCTTGATGGTAACTTCCAAGGTAGCGTACAACATTAGGATGATTACATTGCTGTAACATTTCAATTTCACCGCGAATTTCTTCATATCCCTCTTCCTAAAATTAGAAATTACACTCAAAAGTTACTAAAAGTAGCTTATATAACTTACTCCAAATTTAAATTTTAAACACAAGTTTAGTAATTACCCCTTCAGATAATGATATTAGTTTAATAGCAACCACCTCTGAAGTTCTTAAATCTCGAGCTTTGTAAACTGATCCGTATGATCCTTTACCTATATTTTCAAAACAAGCACCCAGGGATTTTACCCATATCACAATAATATATAGCATCAAAGATTGGACTTGATTGATTATGAATAAACATGGTAAAAGCCCATTAAAACAACTAAATTATACTTCCCTAAAGCGGAAACCAATTTGTTTCAAATGCATTGCACAAGTACTAGCTAAAAAAATGAAGTTGACAAGAATAACACAAGATTCATTTAAGAACGAGTAGTGTGGTAATATCTATATGAAAGGTTAATTGGAAAATGGCCCAGCATTATGCAAAAAGACATATATACCCTTGTGTTTAAAAAGTAACACTTACCAAGCTCGTGTAGCAATTCATACTTAGTAGTAGGATCTTCCCTCATAACAATGTCCTGCATTGAACCACTTCCACCACCACCACCACCACCACTCTTTCTCTGCCTCCCAACCCCTACCTCCCCTGCCGCCTGCATACTAGCCACCGCTCTACTCATTGTAGAACCACCACCACCACCAGCCGTCCTCCTCACCATCGTTCCAGTGACCTCCTCTACCTCCACTACCTCCTTCTTCATTACAAAGGTACCAAATTCTCCTTCTTCATGCTCATCATCATCGTCCTCATCATCGTTATAATAATATTTATCATCATATTTTGAAAACAGCGTCGTTTTTGTGGACTTCGATATAGTATCTCTACGCTCAGTTTTAACCAACATTGTCCCTGAGATAGATGATGACGTTACGTCATCGTCGTCTACCGGTGCAAAATCTTTAGAGAGACGTTGAAGGAGTGGAGGTAGCGAATCTTCTTCTTCATCGTCGGATTTGTTATCGACGTTGCTTACGACGTCGTTCTTGTTGTCGTGGACTACGAAGGTTGAGTAGATGTCGGAATGAGGTTTCGGCGGAGATGACTTTCGTGATCGCCATGAGGACATTTTAGGTGTGTGTGAAGTTGGAGTGTGAAATGGTGTGTGAAAATACTCAAATAGAAAGAGTTGTTTATTTTAATAAACCACTTTGGTTTTAGCTTAAAACTCAATCATTAATATAGAGTGGAATTTGCTTAGCTGTTAATGAAAACATGGCTTCAGACTTAAAAAAAAATGAAATATGGGCTTTGCTGCAAGCCCGAAATATAATGGATTATTTAACCATGACTAAGCTCAACGCCTAATTAACTTTATTTGGGATTTTTGGCCCAAAGGAATTTAGAAAAGCTTTTTCTCATAATAATTCATTAGGGATAAATATGGTTCTTAAAATTCCTAGGGTTGTAAGAAATCCAAAATACCTAATAAAGATAAAAGATGGAATCACAAGTTCCCTAAACAAAATTGATAGTGTCACTGAGCAAATCGGTAGTAAGACTAAACACTTAATGTGGTGACCCTAAGTACGATTGACAGTGACTTTCGCTAGTAACACTGAACACCTCCAGTATAGACGAATGTATTGAAAAAATCGGTTGTGACACTAAGCACTTAATGTGGTAACCCTAAGTACGATTGACGATGACTTCCGCTGGTGCCACTGAACAACCTATAGTGGTGACATTGAGTATCTTTGGTAGTGGCACTGAGTATGGCCAATAATGACACTAAATAATTTTTAAAAAAAACAAAAAATTTACACTGGTCAATTTAGAGATACTAAGCGTATTTGTGTGGTGGACACTGAGCACAGTAAGTGCTAACTTAAATACATTCGTCTAACACTGGATAAAAGATATTGAGCATATTCGTGTGGTTACATTGATTAAACTCTGTGAGGCTACTGAGCATTGTCGGCAATAGCACCGAGTAATGAAAAACACAAAAATTACACCAATTACTGAACGCATTTGTCTACCACTAAGAAAAAAAATACTAAGCTCAAACTTAATTTCTATTTATTCATGTAATTTCTTAATAGTGATGAAAAAACACTAAGCTCAAACTTAATTATTATGGGATGATTACCATATAGGGGTCAAATCATAAAATAAAAAAGTTCATTATCTATTTATCAATCGGCGGTCAAAAGATCGCTTTACAATTTACTCAATATATAACTAAAGAAAACTCTTCGGATTCTATTTATCACAACCAGACAAAACAAAAAATGATTACTCTCTCGCATTACTCTTACTCATCAAGTTCTCTGGGGATGGTTTACATTCAAGCAAAAATATCATTTCTACTTTGATTTTTTGCATTTATCACAAAATTAAATTACTGATTATCATAATTACAACATAGCAAAACAAGTAAAATTCTATTTTCAGAAGCCCTTAGATTATATGTTTGTTTTTCTCAAATAATAAAGTAATACCCCGTAATTTTTTTTGTGTATTTTATCTTTATTTACTAGAAAAACGAAGAAAATGTTGTTAAGTTTTCGAGTAATAAAAACGGAAAAAATCAACTGTGATATTTGATAAACTAAACGAAAGTCTGATTTTCCAGGTATTCTATATTTTGTAAGCATGCATTTGTGTAAAGTGTGATAATTGTGCCTCCTGTCACATTTAGTGTGACTTCTATAGACTTTATATGAACTGTGATATTGAGTTAATGTAATAAGTGTGTGTACTACCATATACTGTGGCCCCGCCTAGGCGTCAACTACCCCCTCATACATTAACGTTTAGTTAAACTTCTAGGCATTTTTGCCTAGCGCCTTGTCCGTCTAGGAACCGATTAATGGCAAAAAATGGCCGCCTAGGCGCCGATTAATGGGAAAACATATCTGCATAGACCTTATATTATTTTTCTTATTCTCGAGAATTCTTTAGTTGATATTATAACTCAATTTTTAGTATTTTTATATTTGGTATAGTATTGTTAGATGAATTTTATGACTTAAATAGTTAAAATTTCTATAATTACTACATATATATTACTAAATATACAAAATTACGCATCAGGATTCAAAACCGTATAATTCCGCCTATTCCCCGTGTAATCCCGGCTAGGCGCTAGGCCTCGGTCGACCGCCTAGCGCCCAAAACCGAGATCTACAACATAGCCTATGTCTTATACAAACTGTGATGCTAAGTCAATATGTTAATTGTATGTTTTATCACTGTTAGTGTGGCTAACCTAGGATTCGTATGAACTCTGATGATAAGTTAATGTGATGAGTATGTGTTTTATCACAATTAGTGTGGCTTTATATGAACTGTGATGTTAGGTTAGTATGATAAGTGTCGTTCTATCACAAATAGTATGGATTTCGTAGACTTTATGTGAATTGTGATGTTAAGTTAATGTGCATTCTACCATAGTTTGTGCGGATTTCCTATGCTTTATATGAACTGTGATGTTAAGTTAATCTGATAAGTGTGCCTTCTTTCACAATTAGTGTGGCTTCCCTACGATTTATATAAAATGTGATGCTAAGTAAATGTGATAAGTGTTCATTCTATCACAACTAGTATGGTAATTTAGGCTTTATATGAATTGTGATGTTAAGTTAATGTGATAAGTATGCATTCTATCATAGTTAGTGACTTAGTGTGGTTTCCCAAAACTTGTGCACTATGATATTAAGCAAAATTGCTAAGTGTTACTTTTATCATAGTTGAAAGAATGATAAGTGTTACTTTTATCATAGTTGAAAAATTGATTCTAATCGTTTGTACTTTATAATGATGAATCATTCAAAAAAAATGTCTAGACTATAGTATAGATCAATACTTATGATTTTATTCAAGATATTGAAGGATAAAGGAATTAAACAACTGCACATCGATGTGTGTAGGTAATTGTCGTTCTACCTACTCGTTCAAGAAATTTTCAACACCAAACATCAAGCAAATACTATCAAAAAATCAAATGTTGCAACAGGATCTCTCTTAAAAATATACAATTTAGATATACGAGGGTTTGTATTAGGTACAGAGACTGTATCACTAACTAAAAATGATATTAAACTCATTTTTAGGATTGAATGCCACGAACAAACATTACCATCACTCTCAGTTGAAAAATATCCTCCTACAAACTCAAGTATTTGGTAATGACTTACCAACCACACAAATGATAGCAATAACAATTACTAAATATCTGAATAGAAATGATTAAACGCCAGAGGGGTTGTCTTATTTCATGAATTTTATCATTTTGGAGGTTACAAATAGGAATTTCTGTAGTTCAAAAAGCCATATCATGTATGAAAATCAGTTGATTTATATAAATCAAAACCTAGAGAACATGAAGGATTACAATTGGGTAGCAAATACTCGAATTCTTCAATACTAAAGTATTTAAGAACCAACCCAATATTGGTGCAATTAGTGGATGTTGTGAAATTATTGTGGTAAGAACACTCAAATAATGTTTAATATTCATTATGTGATAACTCATTATGTGATAAATATAGTCATGGTTCGTCGACACACATCAATTGATGTGTCAACATATTCTAATATGTACATGAGGATATTAAAAAGGGATTTAGCAGGCCCAAACTTTAAAAGAAGTACTTAGTTCGATTGAAACAAGGCCAAGTAAGTCTTGCAAGTTATAAGTTTAGATGTTTGTTATCATATTTGATCCAATTTATGAGTTTTCTATCACACATAAAGCAATTCTGGTATATAGTATCGGTAATTTACAGTTTTTGTTACTTCTACTTTCTATCACAGCTTTTCAATCCCTATCTTAGTTATTTGTTTTCTATCACAGATTTTACTTCTATCATAGTACTTTTAGCAAGTGTGATAGAATGTTATATATTAATAAAAATGTGATCTAAAGTACTCTTTACTTAGTTTTTGTCTCGTCTATTAATTGAAAATCATTTCACATGGAAAGTATTACCTGGTGAACTGTGTTTAACACCACAAGAGGTTCGGTTATTGGAAAATAGGCCCAGAGAAGGTGTGCCACAACTAGGATTAGTTAAAGATAAGGATGAGGAAAAATATAAGGATGATAGGAGAGTTGATGTTGAGAAGAGCGATTATGTCGACAAAATTGAAAAGGATGCGAGGAGGGGAAGAAGAAGAAGAAGAAGAAGAAGAAGAAGAAGAAGAAGAAGAAGAAGAAGAAGAAGAAGAAGAAGAAGAAGAAGAAGAAGAAGAAGAAGAAGAAGAAGAAGAAGAAGAAGAAGAAGAAGAAGAAGAAGAAGAAGAAGAAGTTTACTCCGACAATAATAATGACTTTACAATTCTAAGGGTTAGATCAAAAGTTGCAAAACTGAAGGAAGAGAATCATACAATATTAGAAGAAAAAAGACTAAGCGGTCTGGAAAAGACTAAATTTAAAGTGAGTTGCAAAATTTTCCCCTCCAAAAATGAAAAGATCTAAAAATACTCTTGCATATAAATATTTAATTTTTACAAAAGCCATCTTCGTCGAAGCCCTTTTGAACTTCCAACAAAGGTGGTAAAAAAAGAAAAAAGATGGAATCCCTTTCTTCCGGACAACACAAACCGTCCCTCCCAAAGAGGATGTTTGGAACTAAATAAACCCGAACACTCACGACCTAGACAAGGCTAGTTCCCGTAAATACAACAGATGGCCAAAACGAATCATAATTAGAGCCATGAACTTAAAAACAAGCCAATTTAGCTGAAAATGAGCTTTTTGTCTACTAAAGGAGAATCCTTACTATCTTTGATCAAACCACTCCACTGGGAAAACACCAAAGAGTTTTCATTCAAAACTAGTAAAAACCAAACTTCTTTAAAGACAGAGGAAATAACTATGAGACTATCCAACATCCAAAGTAAATCATCCAAACTCTAGGATGAAGTTTACCAACATCCAAATAAAGGGTAGACTTTGGTATGCCTTGAACACGAAACAACCAGCAATATATATATAAAAACTCTTTAACCAATAAATTACCACCCTTGACATGTTCGCAGTTCGGTGATATCGCCTCAACACTCTTCTAGGTCTTTGAACTCTAAACAACGGTTTCTTGACCATCTCAAGACACATGCGCTTTTTCAGAATAAATGGAAGGTGACAAATCGCTTTCCTCTTCTTGAATTTTTCAATAGGGGACCAACAATGCCTTCTCCTTGATGATACAACGATGAGACACTTACAGTGAAGGAATATATCTGAACGGGAAAAAAAGAGTAAAATAGAAGATCAAAGAGAAAGATTTCTAAAGAAAGATAGAGTCCCTCTCTCCCCTATTTTTCTTTCTAAAACTAACACCGTATTTTTTTACACGTTTGTTGTTAAAACTAACACCGTATTTATTTTTTTAACTAGTTGGGGTAGCTCAACTGACTATGGTCTTATTATTTTTCAGCACTTAACGGAAGATAAATGGTTCGAATCTCAGTGATGTTAATTATGGTGAGCACAAATTGACTTAAATCACCCATGTAACAAAAACGTTTAGTCCTTACTCCCTACCTATATTATTGGATTTTTTATTCAAGAAATACAATTTTATTTTATTTTTGCGGTAACTTTACAATAGCTTCTTTCATTATTAATATATGTTCTTCTTTAATTATGCTTGAGGAAGGTGAAATAGGCACTAATTATGGAATAGAAATTATTAAAGAAGGAGGTATGAATTCTATTCAAAACTCCTTACTTACTCCTACTGTTAAACTTGACCAATCCTTGATTCAAGGAGTTGCCTTTAAGACTGATCTGAGACCATTGGATAATGATGAAATACTTAAACTCTGTGGGACAAATGAAGCTAACTTGAAGATGAGTCCTATGGTTGAGTTAGAGAATAAAGTCAAGATTGACCCTTCTATCACTGAAAATTCAGATCAAACTATTTGTTTTGGATCTCTAGAAAGGAACAAAAATAGAACAAAACAGGTTAGAGAGGACCTTGGTCTTTCTACTGATGATGAACTAAATTCTCAAGTACCAGCAACTCTTATTACCCCAGCCTCTGGTGGTGATGATGAGATGGCTGTGTTACTTGAGGATGAAAAAATTGACACTAATGAAAATATTGAGATTTGGTATGAAGAAGGTATACTGGAAGAGATGGAAGCTGAAGAGGTTTGCGGGGTTGACCCATATCAACCCCAAAACCCCCAATGATACAAGCTTGGAACTGTCAAGGCATTGGCACAGCCTTGACAGAAATGAGCTTGGTGGAAATGATCAAGACTCATCATTTGGAGGTAATTTTTTTATCTGAAACTAAACAAAAACTTGATTTTTTAATTTCCTTAAGTCATAAACTGAAGTTGACACTTGTTTCACAAGTAGACCCTATTGGTTTATCTGGGGGATTAACAATTTTTGTGAAAGAACCTGGTAACTATACTCAAATTAGCTCTGATAAGAATCTTATACAGTGCACTTATTATAGTTCAAAGATTGAATTATGTGAAATTAACTTTGTATATGGCCCTACTGCAGATGAGGATAAAAGTTCCTTTTTAAGGAAACTTAATGACTTGAAACATGTTGAGAAACAATGGTGCCTTTTGGGGGATTTCAACTTGATCAGATTTACTTCTGAAAAAATGGGAGGTAATATTAACTCTACTCATAAGAGGAACATGGAAATTTTCAATGCTTTCATTGATTCAAATGCCCTTTGTGAATTATTAGCTTTAGGAAGTAATTTCTCTTGGTCTAACAAGAGAAATGGCAACCAGCTGATAAAACAAAGGCTTGACAGAATCTTGGTTAATCAGGACTGGATGACTCTTTATCCAAACTCTTGGAATGAAGTGTTACCTCCACTAGGTTCAGATCACTCCCCTATTGTTCTGAACCTTGGAATTTTTACAAAAACCTTCAAAAAACGTTTTATTCTTGAGAAAGGATGGATATATGACAAAACTCTTTGTCAAACAATTATTGAGAAATGGAAAAAAGGGCATTATATGGATTTGCGAGGTATTTCACTCATGAAATACAAGTTATCACAAATTCAAAAACACATTTATTGGTGGGCTCAGAAAAGAATCCTAAATAATAGAATTCTTATAAAAAAAAACTTATCTCAGTTGGAATTTATCTTTAATGAGCCATACAGTGATGAGAATAATGTTCTATTTAATTCTCTGAGTATGGAGCTTGAAGAATTTTGAAAAGAAGAGGAACTTTATTGGTCTTTAAGATCAAAGAATAATTGGTTAAGGTTGGGAGACAAAAATACTAAGTATTTTCATGCCTCTACAAAAATAAAGAGATCTAAAAATAGAATCTCTAAACCTAAGAATAATGAGGAGAATGGATCTCAGATACAAATGAAATTGTGGGATATAACAATTGTATTTTCAAATCAGTGGGAGAAAGAAATTATCATCCAATTTTATGCAAAGTTAAGAAAGTTGTTACTGAAGAAATGAATTGTGCCTTAACTAAAAGTGTAGATTGTGATGAGATTAAAAAAGCAATCTGGTCCTTATGGAGTGACAAATCCCCAGGACCAGATGGCTATGGAGGTTTCTTTTATAAAAAGTTTTGGGATTTATTGAAAAATGATCTTGTGGCATTAGTGTCTGATTTTATTTTGAATAACTCATCATTGGAGGAAATAAATTGCACTATCATTGCTCTTATACCTAAGTGTGAAAATCCAGAAGTAGTTGCTTCTTTTAGGCCTATAAGTTGTGCAAACTTTTTATATAAGGTAATTTCGAAAATCTTGACTTTGAGGCTTCAACAATGGATTGGTAGTTTGGTCTCTGAGACTCAATCTGCCTTCATTCCTGGAAGATCAATTTTTGAGATATATTGATAGCTCAGGAAGTTTTACACTTCCTCAACAACAAAAGAGATTCTAAGAGATATTACTTGGCTATAAAGGCAGATATGAGTAAAGCATATGAAAATATAGAGTGGGATTTCTTAATTGATGTATTATCTCAAATGGGATTTAATTCTACTTGGGTAGGATGGATTAAAAATTGTGTTACAACAGTTTCATATAAAGTTTAAGTAAATGGTTCATTACTTGATCTTGAGAAACCTCAGAAAGGACTAAGGCAAGGGGACCCTCTCTCCCCTTATCTGTTTTGTATTGTTACTCAAGCTCTTTCACACCTGATTGATCACTTTGTGGGAATAGGGTTGTTTAAGGGCATTGCAATTGCAAGAGCTGCCCCAATAATAACTCATGTCCTCTTTGCAGAAGATAGTTTGTTTTTCCTTGAAGCAAGTGAGAATAATATAGATATTTTTAACAACATTTTGAACTGGTACACCTTTGCTTCTGGTCAAAAAATGAATCTTAATAAAAGTGGAGTGTTCTTTAGCAAGAACACACCACAAGACTTGAGGAATAAATTCTCCCTTTCTCTGAGAATGAATAAAATTGAACATTTAGGGAAATATCTTGGCATTCCTTCCTCTTGGGGAAAGTCTAAGGTGAAATCTTTGGAATGGTTAATTGATATGGTTATGAAAAACATGAATAGATGGGACACTAAGATGTTGTCTAAAAGTGGTAAAGAAGTGACCATTAAAGCAGTGGTTGGGGCTATTCCCAACTATATAATGTCAGTTTTTCTTATCCCTAAGAAAGTAACATTTCATTTAACTTCTTTGATCTCGAATTTCTATTGGGATAATCAAGGAGAAGGGAGATGCCACTGGGTTAAGTGGCAAACTCTAATGAACTGTAAAGAAGATGGAGGGTTAGGTTTTAAAGATTTTCATTGTCAAAACCTTGCTTTTTTGGCCTCAAATGCTTGGAAGTTTAACATTAACAAAAGCTCATTACTTTATAAATTATTCAAAGGAAAGTATTTCCCTAAGACTGAATTCTTTAAAGCTCAACTGAATGGTAATTACTCATGGGGCTGGAAGAGTCTCATTGAGGGAAGAAACTGTTTTTTGAAGGAAATTAAATGGAATGTTGGAAATGGTAATAGTTTGAGTATATGGGATGACATTTGGTTACCTTATGAGGATAAACTCTCTAAACCTGATGGGTGTAATTTGAAGTTTGTTTCTGAATTTATCAATTCAGATTCTCTTTCTTGGAATCTGGAGATTCTGAATCAGTTCTTCCCTTCTAAAGCTGTAGCAACCATCTCCTCTACACATCTTTCTCAACTTAACCTTGAGGATGTGCCCTTCTGGCCACACTCCTCAAGTGGTAGAGTTTCAGTGAAAGAAATGTATAAGAGGATTTGGATGGATCAGCAACAAAAGGAGGAGAATTCTTCTAAAAGCAAAGGTGAACAATCCTTCAAGTTACTATCTGAGGACTGGAAAACTGTTTGGAATATGAATGTTATCCCAAAAGTGAAAAAATTTGTGTGGAAATGTTGTGAAAATGCCTTACCAACTAATGAGAATAGGAAAATTAGGAAGTCTTGTACTTCTGACTTATGCTCTATTTGTGGGCTGGCTACTGAAAATGTTGAACACCTTATCTTTCACTGTTCTTGGGTTAGGGCAGTTTGGCTTGCAAGTCCATTGAATTTTTTCTCATTAACTAAGCCTTCTTTTAATTTTAAGAAATGGATCAGTTTCATTAGATTGATACTGAACTAAGCAATAAAGGCATTGGAGAATTAGCATTTTACATTGTTTGGTCAATTTGGAAAGGTAGAAACGAGGCTATTTTTCGAGGCAAAACACCTGACCCTTTGGAAATTTTATCAGAAGCTTTAAAAGCCAATGATGACTTTAAATTATCCAAAAGGATTAAGACGGAGGCTAATCAGGAAAACAATGAAATTATGAGGATTCTTAACCCTCAACAACCTTATATTTCACCTAATAATGCAACTCAGGTGCTTCACCTTAGAGAAGGCAGATTAGAGCATTGGATACCACCTGAAACTGGATGTTTTAAAGTTAATAGTGATGCCTCTTATGATTTTAAAACTAACCAAGCTGCCTATGCTTATCTTACCAGGGACAGTAAAGGGATCTTAATTGATGGATGTTCAAAGAAGTTTTTTGCTCATTCTCCACTTGAAGCAGAGGCTAGAGGACTTTTTCAAGCATGCTCAATGGCTTCAAGACTTCCTTTAGGCAAAGTTGAAGTGGAAAATGACTGTTTAACCCTTATTCAACAATGTACTAGTGGAGAGAAAAAAAATTGTAATATTAAAGGGCTTGTTACTTTGTTAGTAGTATTTGTAAGATTAAACAATGTTGTAATTTAAAAATCTCCTTTGTTAGGAGATCAAATAACTCTTGCGTAGATTGGGTGGCTAAACAGGAGATTAAAGGCTCCTTGTTTAGCTTTTGGAACTCTTTTCTACCTCCCAAACTCGTTTCTCTCTTAGCTAGAGACTTTAACTCAGTAGGAATAGGGTGATGTAATTTTGAATGTTTATTAATCTATGCTTCTTTCGACTAAAAAAAAAATTTAAAAAAATCCTAAATACGATCAAATTCCCAGTAGTCAAGATAGTACAACAATACAATTTATAATTTCTTCAGTTCGATATAGTTGACTGAATTGGATTTCCAAACTAAGCTACACTGCCGCCAAATGGAAATAGACATTGAAAACTATTTATAGTATATAGTACAGGTAATGGGATAAATATTACTCCCTTTGTTCAACGAGGATGTTTGTCATAATTTTAAAAAATAAATGTGTATAAAAAGTTATCTATTTAAAAATACTATAAAATATTTTTATATTTTATATTAATTTTATTTTTATTAAATTTTCAAAAAATTTAGCATCATTAAATTTATTTATTTAATTAGTTGAAGGTAATTTAATAAAAATAAAAAAATTAATTATTTTTCTTAATCTATTTAAAAAAGTATAACAAATAGTTTGATAAATAGAAAAATATCAATCAAATAAATATCTAATATATTAAAAAATAATTCATTAATTATTAAAAAGAAATATTCTACCTAGTTGATTATCATAACAAATCCAAACAATCATATGCATATGTTGTAGGCCAAACAATACTCTTTCTTTTTTGTCAGGCCAAAAATACTTACTAGTCCGTATATGAAAACTAAAGAAATATTTGAATCCTTGGTATTTCTTCATTCCTTAATATATGTGACCTTGATAACTTTATCACTTTGAATGTCTTCTTTATTATGTATATTTTTTATTTTTTATTTTTAAATATTCCAAATCATGAATAAAATATAAATTGTAATGACTTTTTGATCCTATCCTTTATCTATATATGTCTAAATAACATTAAATATCCTGTCTCCAATCAGTTGTTGTTCATCATCTTGAATCCTAATTAGTGTTGCTGATCCTGGCTATATCTAGCTACATACTCCACATTTCAAGATGAGGTATTCCTTTGTTTCACTATTTAAATGGAATCATTCACATTCTTCATTAACGTCATAATTTTTCTTTTCCAAATTTCTTCATGTTAGAACTACATTATCGCTTGCTTTCCAAATAAAATTTTGTGCTTTAGTATGTTTGCTTTCAAAATCTTTTTCCATGTTATTGAGAGCATCCGGTACTGAAATTGATCTTTGTGTTTCTCCACATATATGTTAAATGGTGACCAATTAATAGTCCACGCTAGACCTCAATCTGTTTTTGTCAAAATAATTCCATTAAAATAAAGAGAGGATACATTTGGAGAAATACAGCGAAAAATGAAACTAAAAAAAGAAATAAATCGAACAACAATACTCAATCAAGCCCAATTTTTTTCTAAAGATATCAGACTGAAAAGTAATACTACGATGAATAGATTTATCCACCCAACTTGAGATAGGAATGCCACGTCTTGAACATTCGGCAAGGAAGCGATCTGGTTATATGACCTTTGGATGAGTGAAATATTCTAAAAATAATATTTGTTCAACCATCCTCAAATCTCGTTGATAACTGATCTAATTCTCTAGTTTGCTCAAGATGGATCTTCAATGTCCTGAATAATTTCAAGGTTGTCGAAGTAAAGGAGCGTTAAGGAGGACCCAAACCTCCCATTCAATCAGTGACTTGATTCGAACACGGATACATCTTTCATTAATAAGTATTCCTTGCTTATTAACCGTGGGCAATGCGATGCCCGATTCTTCCCATGGTTTATTAAAGGAGACATCATTAAACCATGTAACATCCATATCATTCGCGACACTTGATCAAATCCGATTTGGGTGCCATACTATAGTTTGTAGTATAATCGTCACGTTGATATCTCCAAAAATGTCTTTGATGAGAAGGTTTGTTTTGATATTAATATCCTTCAGACTCTATATCTTCTTGTTAAAAAATACCTTGTATTTTTGTTTTCCAAATGTTCCACATTATACAAGGAATATATGGGTAATGCTTTAACCACCCCATTCAACTTTAGTGTAATCTTGGATAATTCTAACAACATATCCATTAATATTCTTTGGATTATAATAATTAAATTTTATAGATTTAAATTATAAAGCTAGGGGTGATTGTTTACACATCTTAATTTGTTTCATTAAAACACGTGATCAATAAGATAAATTATTTTTTTTACTAATTTATATCTGAATGACTCTTAACTGAACTATTTCATCAAGATTTTAAATAAAATCTAATTAATTTAGACATTGTCGGTTAACAAGTAAATTCTAGGGTGATTGACCTATAGGGTCTTGGAGACTAGTTTTTTGGGCCTAAAGGAACTAGTGGAATCTTACTTCCTTAAAGGGACCTCAAAGATGACCAAATACTAAAATATCCTTACAAACACTAAAAGACAAAAAGAGTGATGTCACTGTTCACCTTCTTTCTTTACTACCCACCTACCTCCGACCATCGACCTCCGGTCACCGGAAAAAGTGATGAGTTTCAGAAAAAATGATGAGTTTCGGAAATTTTGATGAGTTTTGTAAAAGAAATGATGAGTACTCATAAAAAATGATGAGTATTACTCTATAAAAAATGATGAGTATTAATGAAAAATGATGAGTATTATTAAAAAATGATGAGTATAGCTAAAACATGATGAGTATTGTTCAAAATCAAAGAGTCTATAGTCATAATAATCATTTACTCACTTAAATAAAGGCTAAAAATCACTCTACAATCCATTATTACAATTTACAAAGGAACAAAATAGACTAGCTAAAAAATTAAAAAAGACTAACTAACCTTATCTAATTCGACCAAACAATCAAACTAATAAAAAAATAAAACTATCTAAATTCGTTTGACCAGATTTGGTCAAACAAGATCTGGGTAAAAAACCTATTCTAAGCGTACAATGTACGTTGACCGCTGCAACGAAGGGAGCTCCGTAGATCCATAGCCGGAACGGAGCAAACGAAGCAAGTGAGCTCAACAAATCGCTCTGCAAATGGCTCTGCAAATACGAACGGAAACGCGAATGAACCGCCACGCATCGCGCTGTCTTTTCCAGCGATAAAATAGTGCTCGCGCTGTCTTCTCCGGTGATGAACAGTGCTCGCGCTCAAACCGCCAGTTCTCTGGCGATGAACAGTGCTCGACGCTGTCTTCACCGGCTACGAAATGATGTTGCTCGAACCGCCACACCTCCGCGCTGTGGATCTCAGCGGTGGATCTCGAACAGTGGAGCGCCTGGACTGGATCTTCACAGCATCTTCACAGAGAGAGGAGAGAGGAGGCCTGCAATCGGCGGTGGAGACGGAGGGGTGCTCGCTGGAATGGAGTCGCTACCATGGAGAAGAAGAAGAAGAAGAAGCTGTGAAGACGGCATGCCTCTCTTCAACGCTGAACAACTCGTGCAGTGGTGGTAGTGCTCGACAGTTTTTGCCGGAAAAACTGAAAGCCATGGGGGGCTGCTAACGTGAGAGAGATGAGAGAGATAAGAGAGGTGAGAGTAGATGAGAGTAATTAGGGTTTAATAAAATGATTTCTGAAATAAAAATAATATATATAGGAAATAAAAAACAAAAGAGGTAATTTTGTAAATAGAGATTTAGCCTATAGTGTTAAAATCTTATTGAAGACTCTAGTAAGAAGAACAAAAGAAAATGGGGTTCAAGACCCCTTGGATCATAATCTCTAAATTCTAGTCAACTCTTTATTCAGTATTTGTCAATTAAAAAAACAAATAATACTTTAGTTAGAATATTTTAAACAGTAAATAATATTAATATATGAGATTAAAAATTAAAAAATTTAAAAAACTTATAAAATTATATAATAAATTGAATTTTTTTTCTTTTATTAATATATCCTTAAAAAAATAAAAATATTTTCTCTTTGTTTAAATTGAATTCTCAGTAAATAAATAATAATTCAGAAACTTTTATATCTTTTCTATACTTTCTCTTCCATTTTTATAATAATTTGAATTATAGACAAAATTATTAACGTATGATATCTAAGTCCGCACACCGTTTCTTTTTTCTTTCTTGTTATTTCATTGAGTCAACAGAAGTCTGCTATTATTATTTTATCGTATTATCAGAAAAGAATAAAACATTAGCAAACGTCTACCAAACATGTGCATGCACAGTACTAGCCTCCTGATTTGCTTATATAAATGTACAATCGCACCAACCCAAATCCATTCATCCATCAACCATTCAATATCCAAATATCCATCTCCTCCTAATTTACAAAAACACTCTTAAAGGTACGACTATATAACATTACCATCTATTTTACAGTAGTTTTGTAGTTGTAACACTAGGAAGTTCACATAAAAAGAACGATTAATGTTGTTATAGTCTGTTGTATTGGTTGATTAATTGTGTTTTATAAATGTATGTTTGTTAGATTAAAATGGCGGCTATATTAGAAGCGGCTCGTGTTCCAATAAAGGGGTGGCAACAAACAGCTATTGCTATTGGTTCTACAATTGGGGCTTTAATGGATCCAGGAAGAGGAGATCTTGTAGCCGCCTTGGGTGAAACTACTGGTGAGCCTGCTTTCAAAATGGTTCTTGACAGGATGAAGAAAAGTCCTGAAGGCCAAGTAAGTATCTTTTCTCAACCACTAAATAATGAGTGCTTACTATGGTGTGTGTGAACTTGTAAAAAATTTCATTTGATAATGATATATAAAGTAGTAACAAAAACTATGATTATTTTGTAGAAAATTTTAGAAGATCGACCTCGTATAATCTCATCAACGGTTGAACACTTGTATGATTTACCTCCCAATACATTCGGAGGTGCGTATGCAAAATTCATGGGAAGAAGAAACTTCTCACCAAACGATAGACTCCCAGTAAGGTTTTGTGAGAACGATGAATTAGCATATGTTATTATGCGTTCTCGTGAAGCACACGATGTTTGGCACACACTTTTCAATCTCAACACGAATTTAATAGGCGAAACCGCGCTTAAAGTGATTGAATTTGAACAAATGTATATTCCGATGGGATTTTTATCGGTCCTTGGAGGATCAGCTAGGTTTACCGAGGCTCAAAAGAAGTTGTTTTACTCGCATTACTTTCCTTGGGCGGTTAGAGCTGGTTTGCAAGCTACGGATTTGATGTGTGTTTATTATGAGAAGTATTGGGAGGAAGATGTTGATGAGTTTCGTAAAAGGATGGGTATTTTTCCTGCTCCACCTCCACCAAAACAAGATTGAAGGAAGATTTGGTGCTTAAGTTTAAAAGAATGTTTGAATAAAATAGTGTAGTTGCAAGAGTTGAATTACTAAATATATGAATTTGTACTTGGTTGAATGGTGTGGTTCATGTATTTTTTACAATGATAGTCGCTCAATTATTAGATTATAATGTTGAAAAAAGTTTTTTGTTCAATATATTTGAGACTCCAATGGCCAGGCTGACACTTTTTTTTACTATCACTTCCAATTCTAATACAATTTTTATTACTTACTACTTGGGACTTGGGAGACTATCAAACAAGAAAATTAAGATTGAAAAAAAGTATGTCTAAGGAGAAGTGTCGATTGATTCAATTGATCAAGGCACTACCTGATAAGATAAAGAAGAATCACAGCTCATGACAGCTGCCAAGTTGTTAGTTTGTTATAGAGTTTGTTATAACAAATATGTATGTATAGTGTATGTAATGATCAGTATATAAACATCACACATACATGAATGTAAAGCCATCAATCTAATAAAATCTTCTTTTCACATATCTCTCTCTCTTGTCTCTTCTATATGGTATCAGAGCAATATGAAAGAACAAGCTCTTTTCTTCTGCCATTAATGGCGTCTTAAGAACAATATATAACTACTTTTTCTTGAGCTTTGCTATCTTTCGCTCTTCGATCTTCCGCGTTTCCTTACTCTATCTCTTTCTTATTCTTAATGGCTGAATCATCTTCTTCAACACCTCTTATCTCATCCAGTTCTGAAATTCCAGCTGGTTTACTTCTGCTTCGTCAAAACTGGGCCTCGCTTGTTCAAATCAAGCTTGATTCCACAAATTACGTGGTTTGGAAGGCTCAGCTTGAAGCCGTGTTAGAAGCTCATGGATATCTTGATCATGTCACACGATCAGGAGCTCCTCCTTCATCAAGTAATCCGACATATTCAACTTGGATAATCGAAGATCATCAACTGAAGGTATCTCTTTTATCATCAATGATTCCCTCTGTCTTTTCGCAAGTTGTACGATCTTCTACTGCACATGACGTTTGGGTAAAACTTGAGGAATTGTTTGTTAATCAATGTCGCACACATGTGCATCAACTGAAAATGAAATTGTGCAACATTAAGAAAGGAGACAAATCAATGACTGAGTATTTAGCTAATATACAGGACATGTGTGATGGATTAGATACTGCTGCATCTTCATTACCTCTTGAAGATGTTATTATGTATACATTGAAAGGCTTACCTTCTGAATACAATCAGTTTAAGTCTAGTATTCGGATTACTAATGCTCAAACATCAACACTAAGCTTTCATTCACTTGGTAGTTTGCTTGTATCTGAAGAATTGCATATGAAGATGTCTGAATCAAACGATTCATCTGTACCTCATACTGCACTTTTTACACCTTCTACAATGAATTTCTCATCTAATAATTCAACTCGTGGACGAGGAAATTCAAATCGTGGAAGAGGCTATGCTAATAGAGGTCGTGGTAGACATTTTTCACCACAAAATAACTCTGTGTTGGGAGCTCATCCATCACAGAATTCTGGTATGCTTCCTAATGCTCCAACATGTCAGATATGCACTCGTATAGGTCACATAGCGCTTGATTGTTGGTATAGATCAGACTTTGTGAATTACCCTTCACCTAAGGCTCAAAATCGTGTCATATTAGCAGCACATTCTAATTACACACCTAATCAGTCTACTCAACATCAAGCTTATGATCCTGAAATGTGGTATTTGGATAGTGGAGCTAACAGTCATGTTACAAATGACTCTCACTTGATTGATCAATCACAGCCTTATCATGGTGCTCATTCAGTCTCAGTTGGCAATGGTCAGAATCTTGACATTGCAAGTGTTGGTCATAGTAAGCTATATACCTCTAATTCTTCATTTCTTTTAAACTCAGTTCTTCATGTTCCCTCTATTTCTTCTAATTTGTTATCCATTTCAAAATTCACTAAGGATAACAACTGTATTATTTCATTCAGCTCTACTTCAGTATCTATACATGATTGTATCTCACATAAGTTGCTCTTTCAGGGCCCTTGTAGGGATGGCTTATACCCTATTTCATCTGGTACAAGCTCATTATCTACACAGGGCAGTTCTTGTTCCAAACAACAGTTACAATGTCTGTCTTCAAGGGTTGAAAATTCCTCAGCTATCTTGTGGCATTTGCGCTTGGGTCATCCTTCTTCTCAAGCTTTAATTCCTTTAAGTTCTATTTTAAAAAGTAAACTAGATCACTATGGTGTTCAATGTAACTCTTGTGCATTGTCTAAAGCACATAAGCTTCCATTTTCTCTGTCTACTTCTAAATCAAACAATCCTTTTGAAATTGTTCATTCAGATGTGTGGGGCCCAGCTCCAATTTCTTCTTGTTCTTCTTTCACATACAATGTTTTGTTTATAGATGATTATAGCAGGTTCAGTTGGGTGTATCCTTTGAAGCTGAAATCAGAAGTTTGTGAAGTATTCAAAGCATTCAATACCATGGTTCAAACTCAGTTTAATGCTCAGATCAAGTGCTTAAGATCAGATAATGGTGGGGAATACACCAGTAATGCTTTCAAGTGTTTTCTTCAATCATTGGGCATTACTCATCAAACTTCTTGCCCCCATACTCCTGAACAAAATGGAGTTTCTGAGCGCAAACACAGGCATCTAATTGAGACTACATTAGCTTTACTCACTCATGCCTCTCTTCCAATGAAATTTTGGTGTGAAGCTCTAGCTGCTTCTGTGTATTTAGTTAATATACTACCAAGTCCTTCACTTCATAATCAAAGTCCTTATGAACTGCTATTTACCAAACCTCCAACATACAATCATTTAAAAGTGTTTGGGTGCTTATGTTACCCTTGGACAAAGCCATATAATCAACATAAGTTTGCTCTCAAATCTGAACCTTGTGTGTTTTTGGGATATTGCTCTTATTCAAAAGGATACAAGTGTTTCTCTACAACTTCTTCTCGAATGTTTATTTCAAGACATGTTCAATTTAATGAACACTCTTTTCCATTTGCCACTAAACCTTCAGAAACACTTCCCTCTCCTCCAACAAATTCTACATATACTGACCTGTTTCAAACAATAAATCTATCCTCTCTTTCTCAACCCTTTACTCTTTTGAATCCCACAAATCCCTCTCCTTTGACTCAAGACTCTACCTCTAGTCAACATAATCCGACTTCTCCTTCACCATCTTCTATCATACCTACACCACAACACCCTCCTCATCATCATATGGTGACTAGAAGACAAAGAGGATCTCTTAGACCTTCCTACAAGTGTCAAACTCTCATTCAAACACCAACATTACTTGAACCTTCCTCATTTAAAGAGGCTGAAAAATTTCAGTGTTGGCAAGACGCAATGCAAGATGAATACAATGCATTGATTAATCAAAACACTTGGACTCTTGTTCCTACACCTCATGGTCGAAATCCTATTACATGTAGATGGATATACAAAGTTAAAAGACATGATGATGGGTCTATAGCTCGTTATAAAGCGAGACTCGTTGCTAGAGGATTTTTACAGGAGTTTGGCTTGGATTATACTGAAACCTTCAGCCCGGTGGTTAAGCACCAAACTATACGAGTTGTGTTAGCTTTAGCAGTGTCGAGTGATTGGACTATTAGACAATTAGATGTGTCTAACGCGTTCCTTCATGGTGCACTTGATGAGGAGGTATATATGACACAACCACAAGGATTTGTGGACTCTACTAAACCTTCACATGTATGCAAGCTAAACAGGTCGCTTTATGGCTTAAAAGAAGCTCCTCGAGCCTGGTATTCTTTACTTCAATCTTTCCTTCTTCTCCAAGGATTCAAAGTAAGTGCTGCTGACTCGTCTATGTTTGTTAAGGGTGTTTCATCAACCTTAACTATCATATTAGTATATGTAGATGACATATTGATAACTGGTGCAAATGCTGAAGAGATATCAAATGTTATTACTGCCTTAAAAAATAGATTTCAAATGAAGGATTTAGGCCATTTAGCCTATTTTCTTGGTCTTGAAGTGTCCAAAACAAATGAAACTACAATTGTTTCTCAGGCCAATTATGCTCTCTCTATTCTTAAGAAGGCTGGCTTGAGTGAGTGTAAACCTTCTACAACTCCTACACTCACCAAAAATGGTGTTATATCAAACTTTCATAAAGAATTATATGAAGATCCTTTTCTGTTTAGAAGTCTAACTGGTGCCTTGCAATACTTAACCATTACAAGACCAGACATTTCATTTGCAGTTAATCAAGTATGTCAAGCTATGCATAAGCCAACCAATGCAGACTTTGAAGCCTTAAAGAAGATATTAAGATATCTCAAAGGAACTTATCATTACAGTTTACAATTCTCAGCTTCTTCTCCTACTCTTTATGCCTTTTCTGATTCGGATTGGGCTAGTAATATTCAAGATAGAAAGTCTACAACTGGCTACTGCATCTTTTTAGGAACAAACTTAGTCTCTTGGGGCTCAAAGAAGCAAAATACAGTCTCAAGATCTTCCACTGAAGCTGAATATAGAGCTCTTGCTCATGTTTCAGCTGAACTTAAGTGGTTCACATTCTTGCTCCAAAGTCTTCATATTCCTATTATAACTCCAACATTGTCTTGTGATAACATGTCAGCTTTGGCTTTGGCTACTAATCCTGTATTCCATACCAGGACTAGACACATTGATGTGGATTTCCACTTTGTCAGAGAACAAGTAAAAGCTAAGGTACTCAATCTCAGACATGTTTCCTCATCAAATCAATTGGCTGATATTTTGACTAAGGGCCTTGGAGTTACTCAATTCACCTCTCTTCTATCCAAGCTGCCCATGATCAACATGCTTAGCTTGAGGGGGGATGATAAGATAAAGAAGAATCACAGCTCATGACAGCTGCCAAGTTGTTAGTTTGTTATAGAGTTTGTTATAACAAATATGTATGTATAGTGTATGTAATGATCAGTATATAAACATCACACATACATGAATGTAAAGCCATCAATCTAATAAAATCTTCTCTTCACATATCTCTCTCTCTTCTCTTCTATACTACCAGCACTAGATTCATCATCTATGATCACTCAATTGAATCTCACCAGCTTGAATTTACTCAGTTGTGCCCATAAGCATGATCCAATGGAAATAGTTGAAAGTGTAGGGATTGAAAGCTATTGGTCTCACTAATCAGAGAGAAACTACTGTTGTTTGGATGGATGCTCGTACTACTTCCTGTTCATATAAGTACGTGTTTTCAGGTTAAAGATGTGTTGGATTCAATGCATAAAGATGTTGGGGATAAAGGTGAAGTTAAAAATGATAAGGGTGAAGTTTCTTACTTAGAGTTGATGGTTATGCAAATTCAGGCTGATTTATTAGGTAGTCATGTGGAAAGACCGGCTAACATAGAAACAATGGCTCAAGGAGCAGCTTATACTGCTGGATTAGCAGTTGGTGTTTGGACAGAGACACATATTTTCTCTTTAGTGGACAAGTTGAAGAAACCTACGATTTTCCATCCAATTCTAGACGAAGAAACGAGGAAGAAGAAACTGATTCTTGATGCAAGGCTGTGGCAACAACTTTCGACTTGGTTCATCTCTCGCTCTAATTAGTTTGTAATTCTGTCTCTTAGATTATCTCTGCTCTCGGATTTCAAATGTTGTTATATTTCATAATTGACTTCTATGCAATATTGAAACAAAAAAAGAAGACTTCTATGCAATATGTATTGGAATAATTGCAGGTTAAATTAAAAAAAAAACCTTGATGTAATCCAACCCAAGAACAAGAAAAGAAATTGTGATGTGTTGAAATTAAATGGTAAGATGGAACAACAACTATCCGACTGAACAATTCTGTACATCATCTAATATTAAAAAAGCTCTCAACATAACATCTTCATCTGATCCAATGATTGCAAGTCCACCAGACAAGGTGGGTGGATATGCGCCGTCACCACCTGAAAGTGACTCACCACAAGACAACATGGCTGTCGACGGAGGGGAGGGAGTTCAGGCGACAAGACAAAATAAAAGGGCTAGGGCGGGGGCTGATTTGGCGGTAACACACACATCCAGTGACCAACAGACACGTCCAATTGAGCAGTCTATTCGCGCGACAACAAACATTCCACCAAGGAAAAACTCGGGTTGGCATACTGTTTTAACTAGTAAAAATTTAGTTATTCCGCAAATCATTGATAATGAGGAAATTAAGTCTAACAGAAATAGTAATAATGAAAGTGACCTCTTAGCCTCAATGAGAGATGATGTACCCTTAGACAATTGCGAAATTACACAAGTCCTTCGGTCCCAATAGGAAATAATTAAAGGAATTCAACTTTGGAGTAGGTTTTTGGGTTATAAGGTGGGGTTCAACTATCTGGCCTCAAATTACAACAGATATGGAACCTAAAGAGGATGATAGAACTAGTTGATGTTGGATATGGGTACTTCATGGTAAAATTTGCCATAAAAGAGGATTGTGATTTTGCGTTAGCAGGTGGACCATGGCTTATTTATGACCACTACTTAGTGGTAAGGGAATGGACGCCCAGTTTTAAACCACATGTGGATTCAATCACTACTACCACGGTGTGAGCTCAGATTTCTAATGTTCGAATGCAAAATTACACGGTACGTATCCTTCTAAAAATGGGTAACTTGATTGGTAAGACGGTAAGAATTGATCCTTTGACCAAAGCCAGGAAGAAGGGTAATTACGTGAGATTAGTGGTAGAATTTGACTTGAACAAGGCGTGCATACCTAAATCCCATATAGGAGGGGAGATGTGTCTTGTGGAATATGAGGGGCTCCACCTAGTGTGTTTCGACCGCGGTAGATTTGGTCACCAGAAAGATAAATTTGGTCGCGCATAAAGGGGATGATAATGGGGCAGGTACGAGATCTTCGGGTGTTAAATAAGATAAAAAAGGAAAGGGCAAAGAGGCATTGGCGGGGGAGGTGTTGTATAAGTAGTTAAGGGCAATACTAATATGGAAACTAGAAGGAGTGATATAGATATTACTGTTGGTCAGGGGGGTCAAGCGCCTGCTGGCGAGCAAGATATAGAAAAAATGGAAAAAATGTGCAGCTGAAGCATGTGGACTTGGTAGTGAACCAGATTCCAGGGACTAACAGTGTAATTTTCGATAATTCGAAGTCAGCTCAATGGTGTCCTACTCGCGTGGGGTTGTTGGCCTAGCTGACGTAGGGGTTGAATTTACTTCACCAGTGAATTTCGGGGAAGAGGACTCGTCAGGTGGAACCAGAAGTGACGCGAGAGGCCCTCCATCAATGGCGGATGCAATTCCGGCGAACCCGGGGGATGGAGATTTATCACTAATACCAGAGACGCAATTGGAAGATCAAGACAAGAACGAGCTCATGGAGTATGTACCAGAAACCGCGGAGGAGGATGGGCAGGTATGTTGCTAAATCCCTTATTCTGTTTATTCTAAATTTGTTTGTTTATGTATACACAAAACAGGAATTTCGAGAGTTGGGAGGTCTTCCTCAGCCGTTAAATATATTGGTTTGGAACTGTCACGGTGTTGTGGCGGCCAATCCAAAGAGTAGTCTGTGAGATGATGCGTATTCATTAGGTCTGACTTACAGTCATAATAGAACCAAGGGTAAGTGGCGTGAAAGCTAATGATATTGTTAGAGAATTAGGGAAAACGAATTCGGCAAGGGTGGAGGCGGAAATTTATAAGGGAGGTATATGGCTTCTTTGGGACGACTCGGATATTGGGGAGCATGTAATATCATCAGGAAAACAGGTGATTAATATTGAAGTGTCAAGAGTTAATTGCGAGTCTTGGATTTTTTCTGCTATTTATGCGCGACCCAAGTCACCGGATAAAGAACTGTTGTGGGAAGCTCTTACCCAGGCCTTTAGTAATATTAGGAGGCCATGGTTGATAGCGAGTTATTTTAATCAATTAGGAGAGGAATGGATAAGAAAGAAGGGGAACAAGGGATTACCCGAAGAACAGTTAAGTTCGAAAAAGTGGTGACATGGTTGCGATTTGATGGATTTGAGGTTCAAAAGGGCCGAGATTCACCTGGTGTGTTTCGTGGAATACGAAACAGATTATCCTACAGCGGTTGGATATTGCGTATGGGAATTCAGAATTTCTTTCATTTTTTTTGTTAGAGTATTGCATTTGGATCGTAGGCATTCAGACCACACGCATATATTGATACAGTGAGTGTCATTTGAACAGTTACGTATACAAAGAAGATTTTGCTTCGAAAATGCTTGGTGCTTAAACAAGAATTTTAAGAAGTTTGTTCAAGAGCATCGGAAAGTCTAGAGTTCGGACCTGGGAGATAGCTTGGTAAATATGAAGGAGTGTATCTTGAGTTGGGAGGAGGAAACATTTGGGGATCTAAATAAGAAAAAACAAAGATTGTTAGCTAGGCTAAAGGGTATCGCATATTCGCTACAACAGTCATATAACTCATCGCTATTTGATTTGGGGAAAAGACTTCGAGACGAGTATCTTAGTGTTCTTGTAGAAGAGGAAATGCTTTGGTTTCAACGCTTTAGAAATAGTGATTTTTTTCGCAAACATGAAATTCATTGTTCAAAACATGAAATTCAATGTTCAAAACATGAAATTCCGTGTCTACGAAAAAGAAAATAAAAAAATCAAAAAATTCCAAAAAAAAAATCATAGACGTAAATATTAATTTGTTTTATCCAAATAATACAAATTTTTTATTTTTCTGATTTTTTAGAATTAGTTATGATGATTTAAAAAAAATTCACAGACGCGCGCGTGTGTGTTTTAGTTTTTTTTTTTAAAATTTTTTTAATTACTATTTGTAGGATTATTTTGGTTGAGGCTGTTTTTTTATAAAGAGTCTTATTCTAGGCACCTTTTTATTACTAGTTTTTTAATAGGCATTTTTTTATTATTGGCCCTTATTTTATAATAGATTTTTTTTAAGTAACGAATAATTATTGTTCTTAACGATAAGTGAGACCATAAATGATCCTGGTCACCACTTATGTTAAAAGATCTATACCGTTGAAAAAGTCCTTGTTTTATAATATAGATGTTAAAGATTTGGACCACTGAAAAATACTTTATTTTATAATATAGACCAGTGTTAGATTTGTTTTTTTAAATAAAATAAAATAAGTAATGAATAATTAATGGTTTTAATGATAAGTGGGGCTAGAAATGATCCTACCCACCACTTATGTTAAAAGATCTGTACCGTTGAAAGAAAATGTCTTTGTTCTATAATATAGTTTTTAAAAAAAAATAAGTAATGAATAATTGATGGTTTTAATGATAAGTGGGGTCAGAAATATTCCTGACCACCACTTATGTTAAAAGATAAGAACCGTTTAAAGGAACTTTGTTTTATGATATAGTCCAATGTTAGTTTTGTTTTAAAAAATAATAATGAATAATTAATGGTCTTAATGATAAGTGGGGTCAGAAATGATCATGGCCACCACTTATGTAAAAAGATATGTACCTTTGAAAAAGATTTTGTTTTATAAAATAGACCAATGTTAGTTTTGTTTTAAAAAAAAAAATAAGTAATGAATAATTAATGGTCTTAATGATAAGTGAGGCAAAAAATGATTCTGGCCACCACTTATGTTAAAAGATTTGTATCGTTGAAAAATATTTGTTTTATAATATAGATTTTTTTAAGAAAAAAAATAATGGTTAATTAATGGTCTTAATAATAAGTGGGGTCAAAAATGATCTTGGCCACCACTTATGTTAAATTATTTGTACCGTCAAAAAAATATTTGTTTTATAATATAGATGTTAAAAGATCTAAACCGTTGAAAAAAACTTTGTTTTATAATATAGACCAATGTTAGTTTTTTTTAAAAAAATAAACAAGTAATGAATAATTAATGATCTTAATAATAAGTGGGGTCAGAAATGATCATGACCACCTCTTATGTTAAAAGATCTCTACCATTTGAAAAATATTTATATTATAATATAGACCAATGTTATTTTTTTTTTTTAAAAAGTAATGACTAATTGATGGCCTTGATGATAAGTGGGGTCAGAAATGATCTTGGCCATTACTTATGTTAAAATATTTGTATCGTTGAAAAAATCGTTGTTTTATAATATGGATTTAAAAAAAAATCATGGTCTTAATGATAAGTGGACCAGAAATGATCCTTGCCAATACTTATGTTAAAAGATCTGTACTGTTGAATTAATATTTGTTTTATAACATAGATGTTAAAAGATATGGACCGTTAAAAAAAACTTTGTTTTATAATATAGACCAATGTTAGTTTTGATTTTTTTTGAATACATAAAGAATAATTTAATGGCCTTAATAATAAGTGGGGTCAAAAATGATCTTGGCCACCACTTATGTTAAATTATTTGTACCGTCAAAAAAATATTTGTTTTATAATATAGATGTTAAATGATCTAAACCGTTGAAAAAAACTTTGTTTTATAATATAGACCAATGTTAGTTTTTTTTTAAAAAATAAACAAGTAATGAATAATTAATGATCTTAATAATAAGTGGGGTCAGAAATGATCATGACCACCTCTTATGTTAAAAGATCTCTACCATTTGAAAAATATTTATATTATAATATAGACCAATGTTATTTTTTTTTTAAAAAAGTAATGACTAATTGATGGCCTTGATGATAAGTGGGGTCAGAAATGATCTTGGCCATTACTTATGTTAAAATATTTGTATCGTTGAAAAAATCGTTGTTTTATAATATGGATTTAAAAAAAAATCATGGTCTTAATGATAAGTGGACCACAAATGATCCTTGCCAATACTTATGTTAAAAGATCTGTACTGTTGAATTAATATTTGTTTTATAACATAGATGTTAAAAGATATGGACCGTTAAAAAAAACTTTGTTTTATAATATAGACCAATGTTAGTTTTGATTTTTTTTGAATACATAAAGAATAATTTAATGGCCTTAATAATAAGTGGGGCAAAAAACGATCCTGACCACCATTTATTTTAAAAAATCTGTACGTTAAAAAAATCTTTGTTTTATAATATAGATTTATGAAAAAAGGTAATGAATAATTAATGTTCTTAATGATAAGTGTGGCAAAAAATGATCCTGACCACCACTTTTGTTAAAAGATTTGTGTCGTTTAAAAATCATTGTTTTATAATATAGATGTTAAAAGATTTGTACCGTTAGAATATACTTTGTTTTATAATATAGACCAATGTTAGTTTTTTTTTTAAAAAATAAATAAGTAATAAATAATTAATGGTTTTAATGATAAATGGGGCCAGAAATGATCCTGACCAACTCTTATGTTAAAAGATCTTTACTGCTGAAAAAATCTGGGGCCAGAAATGATCCTGACCATCACTTATGTTAAAAGATCTATACCGTTGAAAAAATCTTTGTTTTATAATATAGATTTAAAAAAATAAGTTTCGAAAAATAATGGTCTTAATGATTAGTGGGGCCAGAACCGTTAACAAAATATTTGTTTTATAATATAGATGTTAATAGATCTGGACTGTTGAAAAAAATTTGTTTTATAATATAGACCAATGCTAGTTTTTTTTTTAAAATACGTAATGAATAATTAATGGCTTTAATGGTAAGTGGGATCAGAAATAATCCTGACCACCACTTATGTTAAAAGATCTATACCGTTGAAAATAAATTTGTTTAATAATATAGATTTTTTTTCTTTCAAAGTAATGAATAATTAATGTTCTTAACGATAAGTGACGCCAGAAATGATCCTGGCCACCACTTATGTTAAAAGATATGTACCATTGAAAAAAATCCTTATTTTATAATATAGATGTTAAAAGATTTGGACCATAAGTAATGAATAATTAATAGTCTTAATGATAAGTGGGTCAGAAATGATCCTGGCCACCACTTATGTTAAAAGATATGTACCGTTGAAAAAATACGTCTTTGTTTTATAATATAGGTTTTTTTTTTAAAAGTAATGATTAATTGATGGTTTTAATGATAAGTGGGGTTAGAAATAATCCTGGCCACCACTTATGTGAAAAGATATGAACCGTTGAAAAAAAATTGTTTTATAATATAGACCAATTTTAGTTTTGTTTTAAAAAAAAGGTAATGAATAACTAATGGTCTTATAATAAGCGAGGTCAGAAATGATCATGTCCACCACTTATGTAAAAAGATTTGTACCTTTAAAAAAGACTTTGTTTTATAATATAGACCAATGTTAGTTTTGTTTTTAAAAATAAAATAAGTACACAATAATTAATGGTCTTAATGATAAGTGAGACCAGAAATGATCCTGGCCACCACTTATGTTAAAAGATTTGTACCGTTGAAAAATATTTGTCTTATAATATAGATTTTTTTAAGAAAAAAATAATGATTAATTAATTGTTTTAATGATAAGTATGGCAAAAAATGATCCTAGCCACCACTTATGTTAAATGATTTATACCGTCAAAAAAATATTTGTTTTATAATATAGATGTTAAAAGATCTAAACCGTTGAATAAATATTTGTTTTATAATATAGACCAATGTTAGTTTTTTTTTTAAATGAATACGCAATGAATAATTAATGGACTTAATGGTTAGTGGAGTCAGAAATGATCATAGTCACCTCTTATGTTAAAAGATCTCTACCAGTGAAAAAATATTCGTTTTATAATATAGACTAATGTTTTTTTTCTAAAAGTAATGAATAATTGATGGTTTTAATGATAAGTGGGGCCAGAAATGATCTTGACCATCACTTATATTGAAAGATCTGTACAGTTGAAAAAATCTTTGTTTTATAATATAGATTTATAAAAAAATAATTAATAAAAAAATATTGGTCTTAATGAAAAGTGGACCAGAATGATCCTTGGCAACACTTATGTTAAAAGATCTGTACCGTTGAAATAATATTTGTTTTATAACATAGATGTTAAAAGATATGGACTGTTAAAAAAAACTTTGTTTTGTAACATAGAACAAAAGTACTGATTTATGTATTACATCAACACACGAGCTAACGCAACTATGTTTATTAGGCTTTAGGGTTTATTAGTGTTTAGGGTTAAGGTTTTGGGTTTAGGATTTATTAGGGTTTAGTGTTTAGGGTTTAGGGTTTAATCTTATTTTGTGTGATTTGGCACAACTTTGCAGAGTTTTGGTAGAATTGTATATCATGAATTGATCAGTCCAATTTTTTGTATTACTCTTACACACAAATTGTGTTGATGCAACACGTAATTGCAATTTTGACATGTTTGAGTAAGACACAAACAATTTAGTACATGAGAAAGAACAACCATGGGTGGGTATGTGAGATTGTGTTTATCTGTAACTCATAAACTGAATTATTATGTGTTGATGTAACACAAACGTAAAGCAGCAGAAATATTTTGTCAATTAGTATACTGTAGATAGATTTGTGTGATGCAGTAACCCACATAAATGATTTTTGTGTAAAGCTGTAACACAAAATATTGCAGCACATAACAAAAACATAGTTGTTGCAAAAAATAAAGATCCATTACATATAGAAAACCAGTTCAAACAAATGTAACAAATAGTAAATCAGTAAATGTTAACAAAATAAGCATGATAAAAATAAATAAAAGGAAACTATAAGTAATAACGAGACTCATGTAACCGCACAACACGGCTTTCTATTTTGGTGACCAAACTTCTTACAACGACAACACCTCATACGTCTAGGCATATTCTTGCCCTGATAAGGAATCTTAGAACACAGCCTACCAGGTTGAACTGTGCAGACATGAGGAAGAGCGAAAAAAGAATACATGTGGTCAAGTACAGGAGCATCAAATATCGACATTGTAAGAATACTAAAATAATAACATCTTCTTTATTCGTCTATAATACGATCACTTTAAGGAAACGAAGCTAACCATGAAACCTAGACAAGTGAAGATTTCAAAACGTTTGACGAATTGAATCTACCTGATTTTGAAGATAACTATGAGTCAGGAATACATCTATAACACATATAAATTGTACTAAAAAGTTAAAAATTAGGATAATATCATACAATTAGAAGTTATGTACTGCAGCAAGTCACAAATCAAAATTTATGTGTTCATACAACAAAAAAAATGCAAACTAAGATGGCAAAACTTGCAAATATGCAAGATCTGGATAAATGATTGTACTATAATTGCACCAAAGGTCCCTGTGATATAACACGAAAGATTAAAGCATGAAGTTATTCAATAGTTGCAACCTTTTACAGATTTTCCATCAACAAAAACAAACATATAAGTAAAAATCTGAATAATCAAAACAATTAGAATTGCATTAAAGGTCCTTAAGATATACTCAAATCACTAAATCATGAAATAATTGCAAGTTTACAGGTTTTATAGAATAATAACATATAGAGTTAACTAGAACAAAACAACAAGGCTAATTTGTGATTATCAAGCAGATATTGATTATATAGGAGTATAATAACATAAAAAACTCAATAAACGTATTGAATCAAAGCAAATTAATTTGATAACTCATGAAATACATAAGCATGAAAATAAAAAAACATCATACATTTAGAATTTATGTGTTGCATCAAGTCACAAATTACGAATTGTGTGTTCATGCAACACAGAAAAATACAGTCTGGATTGAAAAAACTTGCAAATATGCAAGTTCTGTACAAACTATAATTGCACAAAAGGTCCCTATATTATAATATGAATAATTAAAGCATGAAGTTATTCAATAGTTGCAACTTTTTACAGAGCTTTAATCTTAAAAAACAATGAACATAAAGAAAATCAAGCATATATGAAGAAATCTGAACAATCGAATCAAATAGAATTGCACTAAAGGTCCCTAAGATATACACAACTCAATAAACATGAAATAATTGCAAGTTTACTGATTTATTTTACGAAATGATCACATATACAGTTTACTAAAACAAAACAACAAGAGTAATGCAGATAGTGATCATATATATGTGTATAATAACATAATAAAAACACAATCAACCTACTGAATCAAAGCAATTTGATTCCATAAATCATGAATTACATGAACACGAAAAATTAAATATATGCAGGATTATAATGAAAAAATCATTCTAGGATCAGTAAGCAGGTGAGAAGAATGATTATATGTAATCAAAACACGAAAACACAAGGCAAATTCAAAAAGAAACAAAAATAGAGAATTTTGTTTGAAAAAACACAATGGGAAAATGTACCTGGATATATCAATTAACACGAATTGAAGAAGATTCCAGTGTTATTGATGATTTAACACATGCGTTCATACCTAAGGTTTGCGACGAAAATAAATGATCTTCTCTATTCCGAATACTTCTTCAGTTTCTTCTGGTTCTTTAAGGATGTCGATGTGATGTTAATACTTTATGATGAGAGGTTTTTGTGTTGTTTTGATCCCGATTGAAAAGGTAACAGGAGAGTGTTTGAGAGTAAGAATAGTGGAGTAGTGGTGCATGTGTTTTATAGGTGTGTTAGTGTGTGCAGCTACGAGCAGTTTTTTATTTATGAGCCAATTAGAGATTAATGCCTATTTAAAAACTTATTTAAAAAAGTGCCTATAATAAGATTTTTTATAGAAAACAGCCTCATCCCTAACTACCCTTATAATTAACAATTAAAAAAAGAAATCAGAAAAAAACAAAACAAAAACTAATAAACACGCGCGTGCGTCCGTGAATTTTTTTTAAAAGCGTCATAACTAATTCTAAAAAAATCAAAAAATAAAAAATTTATATACTTGGATAAAGCAAATTAATATTTACGTCTATGATTTTTTTCAGAATTTTTTGAATTTTTTGATTTTTTTTGAATTTTTTAATTCGCAGATGGAATTCCATGTTTTCATGTTTTAAACATGGAATTCCATGTTTTGATATAAAGAATTTGTTTTCCGCAGACACGAAATTCACTGTTTAAAACACGAAATTCACTGTTTAAAACATGGAATTCCATGTTCTGCGAATTAAAAAAAATCAAAAAAACCAAAAATTTCAGAAAATTCCGAAAAAAATCATAGACGTAAATATTAATTTGATTTATCCAAATATGATTTTTTTCGATTTTTTTGATTTTTTTTGAATTAGTTATGGCGATTTTAAAAAAAATCACGGACGCGCGCGTGTGATGAAATTAGTAGTAAGTGGTGGTGGTGGTGGTGGTGGTGGTGGTGGTGGTTGTGGTGGTGGAGGTGATGATGGTTGTTGTGGTGGTGGTGGTGGTGGAAATACCCTATTATTTGTTTAAGATTTAAAAATAAATATTGTATTAAAAATAAAATAATATATTTAATAATAAGGATAGTATAGATATAAAAAATATAAAAGGGATGTTTTCTATAAATAATTTTCTATTATACATTTATCTCTAAATAAGAAAATTAGAGGCTTAAAAAAATTAAAGGTATCATTAAAGAGACATTTATCTCTAATTACCTCTTTATTTATTTGCATACCCTCTCCGTATAATTAACTAAGCGTTGCCCCTACCTAAATAGTAAAATATTACAACTTTTTCAAATAAAATCATACAAACCGTCCAAAAAAAAATCATACAAAATTAAAAAAAAAATCAGAAAAAAAAAAGTAAACGTTGAAATACAATGAATCACAAAACTCATCCCCATAGCATTGGAACAAAAAACAGAAAGAAATCTCTTCACAATCACCTTCCCACCAACAAGAAAACCGCCGCCATTTTGCACCATCATCAACCCGGCTTGGCTACGCCATCAACAATCGAAGAACCCAAATCAAGGTAAACCTTAGTCTCATCACTTTTACAATTTTTCAGAAATTATATTTTCATACAAATCCTAATATGGCCATTTTATGACCGTATGAGAAGTGATGCGCTGAAGAATAGCGTATATGGGGAGGGGGATGCCGTGTGAGTTTTGTGGGCCCCATGATTTGCCGGGAGCAATACACATATTGTATTTCCATCTAGTTTAAGCATAGCTATGTCTTTAAACCCTGTACTTTCTTCAATTGATTCCGAATTTCCGATTTACCCATATTCGTAAACCATAAATAAAAACAGTACCTAACATGTTTGATAAAATGCGTGAATATAGGCATTCTCTGTAAAATCGCTAACTAATAACAATTTCAACATATACTTAAGGTGGGGCATTTTTGCGTTCAAATTTTGGTGTCATAATTCTTTACCTCCAGTCCCTATTAGTATCTTATCTTCGTATTATTGATTAAATTTTTGGTAGTATATAGAGCTAAATTACAATGAGTAAAGGTGGTCGTATATCACTGAGTAAGTTTCAACAAGCTGCCATAGCAGTTGGTTCAGCAGTAGGTGCATTACTGGACCCACGAAGAGCCGATCTCATAGCTGCATTAGGTGAAACTACTGGAAAACCTGCTTTTCAAAAGGTCCTTCAAAGAATGAAAACATCTCCCGAAGGCAGAGTAAGCCCTCTCTTTGTCATTTTACATAAAATACAAGGACCCATAACATACAATAACATTTCAGGCAATATTACAAGACCGTCCACGTGTAATCTCTACAGAAGTATCCCATGCGTGGGACCTACCATCTAACACATTTGGTGCAGCCTATGCAAAGTTTATGGGTTCTAGAAACTTCTCTCCAGATGATCGTCCACCTGTACGGTTCATGGAAACCGATGAATTAGCTTATGTAGTGATGCGTGCACGTGAAGTTCATGATTTTTGGCACACATTATTTGATTTACCTACTAATTTAATTGGTGAAACGGCACTTAAAGTGATTGAATTTGAACAAATGCAACTTCCTATGTGTATGATGTCTGTTTTAGGTGGGTCCGTGAGGTTAAATGAAAAGCAAAGAAGATTGTTTGGTCAACATTACTTTCCTTGGGCTGTTAAAGCGGGTGTGAAATGCACTGATTTAATGTGTGTGTACTATGAGAAACACTTTGATGAAGATTTAGAAGATGTTCGAAGAAGATTAGGGATAATTACTGCTCCTAAATCGAATGAATTATAAGTGTTGCAATTTTGTGTTTTGTTAATTTGTTTTAGCCTAAAGAGAATGGGATAGATTTTTTTAGTTCCTAATATTTGCTACAGGAATATTCTAATGTTCTTTATTAAGCTTCACACGTTTATCTAGTGCGATTGTTTAGCTATATGCTTGGAGTATGATTTGTAAAGTATAATATTTTTATGGTTAGTTTGATCACGTAATTAAGAATCATTATTTTATGAGTAATGTTGTATATCACCCCAAATCACATCACTCTTTTATCGTCGGTGGATTTTAAATTGACCAATCTTATGATTTCTCTTTCCTAATTTATTATTTTCTCTCTCCTTTATGATTGGTCCACCTAGGAGGCGATAAAAAGATGATGCGATTTGGGGCGATATCCAGCATTACTCTTATTTTATTTGAATTATTTTTATATGGTCATTTTGTTAGTTTTTCTATGAAATTTTAACTACTTAATTTGGCTAAATACATCAATTTGGGTGAAAACATTTTAAAAAAAGTCTAAACTTGTATAATTCATTAGTTTTATCCTAAAAGTTTTGGGAAGTGATAAAATGTGATGACCTAAAGGTATAAAAAAATTTATACAAATTCCCATCTATATTAAAAATTAAGTAAAATATAAAAATTGAAAAGGACCCCCCAACAAATTTCCCTCTCGTTTTTCCAACAAATATTTACAATTCAATTATATCTGAATCGATAAAATGAAACATGAACATTTCATTTGATGGGCAATTAGAAACAAAATATAATTAAGTATCTGCCCCTAGTTACATCATAAAAAAAATCCTATCATTATCACAACAATAAAATTCAAAAGCCAGAAAAGTGTTGATTCTACTTGAGACTTCAAAAATATTACAGATTTGTATACTTAATAATTTGACAAACTTTTCTCCCTATAACAAAAAGAACAAAAGTAAGTTTCTTCATCTCCACCACTATAATAATAACTAAAAAAACTTTTATTCCTTCAAAGCATATAGTTGAGGAGCTAATTCAGGTAACCATAAGTAATCAATCCTTGATACATTACGTATGTAACTATTATTAGTTCTCACTAATTCATCAAACACTATACATTCCGGTTTTGCCCTAAATAACACTGACGAAGGATGAATTTGCACTATCAAACCACTTGACATAACCCTACAAAAATCAAGACATTCAATAACATCAGTACAAAACATAAAATAACCTTAAAATAACCTTAAAATCATTACCTATATGTCCCATCAGGCTGTTTTAAAGCAGCTTTAAGGAAAAAAGAAGCAGCTAAGCATCTACGAAATTGAAGCATATCATCTCCACATGAAGTAATTTTTAAACCCATTTGCTCAACAATTCTTTGTATTTGACTACACAAAAATATTCATAAAACACCTCTCAAAAAACCGTCAAATATTAAATAAAATAAAATAAAATAAAATACTAACCCATGAATATCACGAGCATGTTTCAAAGACCGACTATTAATAAAATTTTCTTTACACCATTTCCGCAAATTCTTTTCAGCTTTTTCATTACTTAACGAAATATCCTTTTTCAAAAAATCCTCAGATGTACGAAAAACATTAATTAAAGTCAAATGATCACCCTCTGAGCTAGAGAAGCTTTTTAATGCCTTACGTGACTACATAAAAAAAACATTTAAATTGTTAAATACGTATCTAAAATTCATAGGGGCATATACGTAATTATCCTTACCTCATCTTTCTTTTCACGAGGTGTATAAAAAATAGATTCAACTGAGAGCATAGCAACTGATATTAACATCTCTTGTAAGCAATTAAATTGAGCAGCTAATATTAAAGCTTTCGAGTACATTGGATCTAAGGGTAATCTAGCCATTTGTTTACCAATTGGATCTGATAATTTATTTTCACTTGTTATAGCACCTAATAAGTATAGTGACTCTAACGATTTAATAATCGATATCCTGAAAAAAAATTAAAAAAACTAAAAAAATTAATCAAGTACTAACGAACGAAGAAATATGTAAAAAAAAAAAAACTCACCTCTCTGGTTTATCAATGAAGTCAAATTTTGTAATATCATCAATTCCGAGGGCTTTAAGTTGCAAAATTATATTAGAAAGATTACATCGTTTAATTTCAGGTGTAGTGTTATCTTCGAGATTTTCAAATTCTTTTTCTGGGTAAAGTCTATAACATTTACCGGGTCCCTCACGACCAGCTCTTCCACTGTAATTAATAAATAAATAAAATTAAATAATGCTTCTTATGAGTTATTATTAAGTTATTTACCTTCTTTGAAGCGCTTGTGCTTTCGAAGTTTTAACAATAATTAATGATTCAATTCCTGTTTTAGCTTGATAAGCACGAGCCTTAACTAATCCAGGGTCAATTACGTACTTTATTCCGGGAATAGTTACTGATGTTTCAGCAATATTAGTTGCAAGAATAACCTGAAAAATAAAATAAAATAAAATAAACTAAAATAAAATAAAATCGGATAAATTCAAATTCTGTAACAGATAAATTATTTATAATATACCTTGCGAAATCCAGTTTGTGCAGGCAAAAAAACTTTCATTTGTTTCTCTGAAGGAAGAGAAGAAAAAATAGGAAAAGTTAAAAGCTTTTGATTTATTTCAGGTAATTGTTTAATACGTTCCTGTACAAGTCTTTCAACAGATTCAATCTCCTCTTGACCGGTCAAAAAGACTAGAATATCCCCAGGAGCTTCATCTAAATGTATCTAACAAGAAAACGAGATTAAAAAAAAGTAAAAAAACAAGCGAAAAAGATGAAGGACTAACCTGAAATATAGTAATTAAAGTGGCATCTATGTAATCAGTTTCGGGCTGATGTGTATAAAATACTTCTACAGGAAATTGTCTACCTTGAACATGAACAGCTCTTGCATTTCCGAAAAATTCAGAAAATCCTTGTGCATTTAAACTAGCAGACATAATTATTAGTTTTAATGGAGTTAATTTTTTGTCTGAACATGTATTTGATCTTGTTTGCTGTACATTTTTTAATAAGCCAAGTAATACATCAGTTTGTACTGTTCTCTCGTGAGCTTCATCGATAATTATGACTGAATACTTTGATAGATATGGGTCAAGTAAAGCTTCTCTGTAAGTATAATTAGTCAAATTTTGAATTAGTTACATAATCATGGAGATAAAATGGAGATAAATTAAGTACCTTAAAAGTATTCCATCTGTCATGTATTTGATTTTAGTTGAATTAGAAGTTACATCTTCGAATCTAATAGCGTAACCAACTCTTTGACCTAATGTAACGTTACATTCTTCAGCGACACGTTTTGCGACAGTTATAGCGGCTACACGTCTAGGTTGAGTTATTCCGATTAATCCACCATTGTTACAAAATCCACCATCGAAAAGATATTGTGGTAACTCTGGGAATATAGTAAATGTGTGAGGACTGAGGATGAAAATATAGTATAGAAATATTTAGATTACTCACGAGTTGTTTTTCCACTTCCAGTTTCACCAACAATTATGAGTGTATCATGTTTTTTTACCTCCTCTACTAGTCGTTTTTTAACTGGATTAAAAAAAATAAAAAACTGAGTAAAATCTAAAATTAAATAACAAATTAATGAATTTTTAGTAAATAATGAGTACCTGAAGCAATTGGTAAACCTTTTCTTTGTTGCTCAATTGATTGCCTCCTGTTAGTATTGATACCAATTTCTTTTTTAATTGAAAAAAAAATTAAAATAATAATGATTCTGCAAAGAAGAGAAGAAGAGAGAGAGGATGTATTTGTGTACCTGGAGAAAAAGTCGGATTTGGTGCCATTAGATTGACTGCGCTGCGTGTTGTGTGTGAAATTACTTGGAGCCATTGAAGGCATTCTTGAATAAGGTTGAAAACTTAAGAAATTTCTTACTTAAACCATCTCTAGCAGTTGCGCCAAATGAATATTTACTGCAAAACAATTCAAACAATCCAGTATAAGTCCAATTCATGGGACCCACACCCTCCCCATATACGCTATTCTCAGCACATCACAAGCCTTCCAATGGTCATAAAATGGCCGTTGTAGGATTTGTATAGAAAGGTAATAAACAGCCCGACTGTAATTATACTTAAATCAGATAATTCGGATAAATTGTAAACGAATTAAATCAATTTTTTTTTAAAGCTTCAATGGGTTTTACCTTAATTTGGGTTCTTCGCAGGGTTGATGATGGTGGAGAATGGTCCCTAGAGTGGCGGCGGTTTTCTTGTTCAGGAGAGCGTGAAGAGATTTCTTTCTTGTTTTTGTTTTTTGTTTAAATGCGAGTGTGAAGAGATGAGTTTTAGGGTTTGTTTGGAATGAGGAATTACGAGGGAGGGTGTAGGAAAGTGGCCGTGAGGGTGTGTAGGAGTAAAGAAGATGAGTAGAGATTTTATTTTGGGATGATTACTGTTATTTTTTTATTTTTTATTTTGGACAAGATGATTACTGTAAGTGTTAGGGGCATTTGGGGTAAATTTAAAAATAAAAATTATTATTTGGGGTGAATGGTTTTTTTAGGGATAATAAGGACTTATATTAAATCAAAATAATGTGTGGATCAACCAACACTTGTAGGGCTATGTTATAGATTTCGATTGCGTGGTCTAGGCGGGATTATACAGATACTAGGCGGGAATAGGCGGTTTTGAATTACGTTGTGTAATTTTGTATATTTAGTAATATTATATGTAGTAATCATATCAATTTTAACTATTTAAGACATTTAGGTCATCTAACAACAGTATAGTATATATAAAATTACTAAAATTTGAGTTATATATGAAATAAAGAATTCTAAAAAAAATAAAAATAAAAAGAACGCCTAGGCAGTCATTTTTTCCATTAATCGGCGCCTAGGCGGGGTTAGGCGCCTCTTCCACGACGAATAAGGCGCTAGGCAAAAACGCCTAGCATTTTTACTAGGCGTAAGCGGCTGGGGGATTTGACGCCTAGGCTGCACCTAGGCGCACCTAGGTGGCGATTTCTACACCATAGCTGTGGATCCAAGCCTATTAAAGTCATTGCACAAAATATTTAAAAGTTCAAATATGGGATTACAAAACCAATTCTGGGGGAGGGAGAAACAAGAATAAGCTTCAGCAAGCCAATCCGCCACTTTGTTGGCCGTTCTCCTGATTCCACAAATGTGTAAATTGTTGTGAACTTTAGCCAAAATTTTAATATTTTCAAGGATAGTCCTAACCCTCCAGGGGCAGCTCGTGCTTGAGGAATAAATGGCTTTTAGAACGGCTTCAGCATCAGTCTATATTCTGGTGCAGTAGGAGGCCTTTTCAACGACGAAAATAATGAAGTTTCTGAGCGTCTTTGCTTCAGCTTCAAGACTGGAGTTGGCATTGATCTTTATAGCAAAACCTGTGAGGATCTTACCTTCCCAGTCACGGATGGTGGCAGCTGCTGTAGATTTTCCCTGTTTCAATGAAGCATCAAGATTAAGTTTGTAAGTTTTTTGTGGCGGTCTCGACCATGACGTAGACGTTGAAATCCACGACAGAAGGGAAACTGTATGTTCAAGATGAGGGGGATTGATAATGGGGCATGTAATCAGTTGAACATCCCTGCAAATGTTATTAACAAGGATAAGGCATGTATCATGATTAATAGGGAGTTATTTGAAAATCATCTTGTTACGCATAACACAAATCACCAGAAACAAATTGTAATAGTGGACAATAAATGTGATTTATCAGAAGTAGATTGCACTCTATCAAGTAAATTATGAATCCAACAGTTAATGCCCAGATTAAAATAAGGATCAATCCCAAAGTGTATCGGTGATAAACACCAAAATTTCCTAGTCCATTCACATCTGATAAACAAGTGCTTAATGGTCTCCTCTTCTTTAAGACAGAGATCACAAATATCTGTTGTAGAACATCTCCTAATGTATCTATTTTTTCAGTAGAAAGGGCTTTCAGGAGGGATTTTTGAAGACCAGTTGAGTTTGAAAAGGTTTTGGTCAGGAAATAGTGAAGGACTGGGGTTACGTGGAGAAAGAGTGAAAGATTCAACCGCATAAGAATACACAGACTTCAAAGAATAAATTCCATTAGGAGTATAAGGTCAGATGAGTCTATCAGACTGGGTCGTCCATGTGATATGAAGATCAAATATCATGTTAGCAGTTTCTTGGCTAAAAAGATAATTGACAAGATTAACCTTCCAAGATTTGGTATGGCTATCAAACAAATCTGCCACGAATTTGGGAAAATAGGGATCATCATTGTAAAAGTGAGGTTTTTCAATCAAGGATCCAAACCAATTATCTTCCCAAAACCGAGTATTATGGCCATCTCCAATAGGTTTAATGGCAGGCCTCATTATGAATTTGAATCCTTTACGGATACTATTCCAGATCATGAGGCACCTCTAATAAGAGTAGTATCATGTGGTTCGCCATATGGGAAATAAACACCTTTAAAGACTTGGTGAACCAAGGAATCTAGGGATGCCATAATAGACCAAGCTTGCTTGGCAAGGAGGGCGATATTGAAAGCTTCCAAATTTTTTATGCCTAAGCCACCTACCAACTATGGGTCATGATTTTGTTCAAGTTAACCCAATGTATACCTTTATCTTCTTCGTTTCCCCAAAGGAAATGACAGGTAAGTGAATTTAGTTTCTTAATAGTACCTTTGGGGATGGGAAGGAGGCTCATAAAGCAGGTAGGGAAATCGTGAAAAATAGAAGAGATAGGAGTAGCTTTCCCTGCCATAGAAAGGAGGGACTTTTTCCAACCACTTAATTTGGAGACCGATTTAGAGACAAGTCCATTTATGGCCTTGATTTTAGAATTTCCCCACTCTGTATGAAGACCTAGGTATAACCCCAAGTCCTCAACTACAGGCATTTGAAAGGCATCAGCCAGAATACACTTCATGTTATCCGTAGTTTAGGGCTGAGGAGAATGGAGGATTTTTTCAGAATAATAGATAGGCCAGAAGAATAACAAAACTTATAGATATTATCTCTGAAAGCACGGATTTCAAGAATTGAATTACGAAAGAAGAAGACTGAATCATCAGCAAACAACAAATGATGGATAGCAGGACCTTGTTTGCTCATTTTAATACCATGGATATCTCCATCTATAAAATCTTTTTCAATGAGGTTCAATAAAACATTTGATGCAACGGTAAAAAGATAGGGGAAAAGAGGGTCTCCTTGTCTTAGCCCACGGGAGGGATTGAAAGAGATAAAGGGTTGTCCATTCAGGATAATATTAAAGCGTACATAAGTGACACGGTTAGTGATATAACTAATCCAATCCTCAGTAAAAACTAAGCAATGTGGGACTTTAAACAGAAAATACCAGCTCACCTTATCATAAGCCTTATGGATATCAGCTTTGATAATCGAGTAGCTCTCCTTGGAATTTTTTCTGAGGTGTTTAAGTTTGTGAATACCTTCATGGACGATAATAATATTATCCTGGATTAACCTGCCCTTGATGAATGCAGATTGGCAAGGAGAAATAATTTTAAGGATAATCAGAGTCAGACGAAGGACCATAATTTTTGAAATAATCTTGTAGAGGAAATTAGTGCAAGAAATGAGACAAAATTGGCTAATCTTTTAAGGATTGTTACACTTAGGAATCAGAACAATGTTAGTATCATTGATACTACCAAGAGGGATGGAACTTGATAAAACTTGATAAAACTCCATTACAAATGGCAAGAATGTCACCTTTAAGAAGATCCTAATATTTTTCAAAGAAAATACCAGGAAAACAATCAGGCCTCGGGGCTTTTGAGGATCCCAACTTCCAAGTAGCCATTTTGAGTTCTTCCATACAAATAGGATCCATAAGGTTAGTGTTATCATCCTCATTAACCATAGGGGTAATATCCCTAATAATGGGGTCAATATCGCTATCCCTAGAGTCTTTATAGAGATCATGGAAGAAATCAGAAACAAGAGTAAACAACTCATCAGGCCCCGAGGTCGAAGTATTATCTTCCTTAAGGAGAGATTGTATCCTATTCGTAGCCCTTCTAATCCTAGTCGAGAGGTGAAAATTTTTAGTATTACGGTCACCTAATTTAAGCCATTGGACCCGGGTGGCCCAATACTTTTCTTCCAGAGACCAGAAAGCCTCAATTTCCTTAGAAATGGAGGAGAAAACATCCGATGATGAACTAGAGAGACCATCAGGATTAGAAAGCATGAGAAATTCGAGTTTCTTAGTAAGGAGATTTATCATGGTAGCATTATTCCTAAGATTATATTTTTTTCCATTTAAGAATGGACTTCTTGCATCTAAACATTCTTTTAGGATAACGCAGTTGGGGAGGACCACTAAAATTCCTAGACCCGGCTAGATAACGAATAACATTATCGTTACAGGAATCAATATCTAACCATAAGGGTTCAAGTTTAAAAAAGGGTCTAGTCGATCTGTTACGAGGTGGGTCGGAGAGATGGAGGATCATAGGTGAATGATCGGAACCTATAGGGGAAACAATTCTATGGGCAATAATGTTAAAAGTGAATTTTTCTTGCTTAAGTGCAACTCGAGTTCTTCTTAATGTTTTTAAACTAAAAATACTTTTAATAAATTAATGGCATAATTCTATCATTTATGTGAATTCAAATATCGATTCATATATGAGTAATAATGGGTATTATCCAAAAAGGGATTACCTAAATATCATTCATAATGTGGCAGTTAAGTGGTCCAATCATGTTATTTTTCTTTTCATGTTAATTTTTTTCTCTTTCTTCCGTGATTAGACCACTTAACATCCACATCATCTGTGATGTTTAGGTGATTCATTTTTGGGTGACTCCTAACATTACTCTTCACATATGGCTTCAGTAATATAAATTATATTATTAGTTAATTTACAAAAGCCTCCATAGCACAGTGGTAGTGCGTTCCCTTCGTAAGGGAAAGGTCGTGAGTTCAATCCTCACTGGTGGCTTTTTATATTGATTTTTTAAAATGTACTGACAAAACAAGGAATGGAATTTTTGTTTAAACACGATCAAAAATATTTTTTGAGGAAGGAAACTAGGAATTCATTATGCAGCTCATAAGTGAAATACATCTCATATTTTTTGAAAACTCGATATTCAAATATATCGAGGATATATAAATAACACAAGTCAAGTGCGAGTAAAGCACGAGCGAGGAAGAAGACCAGTAATTCATTATGTAGCCAATAAGAGAAATTTATCTCATCTTTGATATTCAAATATATCAAGGATATATAAATAACACAAGTCAAGTGCAAGTAAAGCACGAGTGAGGAAGAAGACCAGTAATTCGTTATGTAGCCAATAAGAGAAATTTATCTCATCTATTTTGAAAACCAGATTTTCAAATATATCGAAGAATATTTTTTGAGGAAGGAAACTAGGAATTCATTATGCAGCTAATAAGTGAAATACATCTCATATTTTTTGAAAACTCAATATTCAAATATATCGAGGATATATAAATAACACAAGTCAAGTGCGAGTAAAGCACGAGCGAGGAAGAAGACTAGTAATTCATTATGTAGCCAATAAGAGAAATTTATCTCATCTTTTTTGAAAACCAGATTTTCAAATATATCAAGAAAAAATATCGAGGAAATATTTTTTGAGGAAGGAACCTAGGAATTCATTATGCAGCTAATAAGCGAAATACATCTCATATTTTTTGAAAACTCGGCAGTCAAATATATCGAGGATATATAAATAAAACAAGTCAAGTGCGAGTAAAGCACGAGTGAGTAAGAAGACCAGTAGTTCATTATGTAGCCAATAAGAGAAATTTATCTCATCTTTTTTATAAACCAGATTTTCAAATATATCGTGGAAATATGGATAAAACAAGTCAAGTCCGAGTAAATCACGAGAGAGGAAATATCGAAGTACTTGCGAGAGTACAAAGATAAGGAAAACTATTTAATCTTATGGTTCAACAACATATGTCACGCGTGACATCATCAACGACAATATATGACTCATAACAATCTTGGATAAATATTAGAACTGATATCAACTTCTTGAAACTTGGTAAAATTTAATATAATCACTCGATATTCATATATGTTGTATTAATAATAATTTTTAATAATGATATTTAGTTTTGTACATGGATTTCTTGAAAACAGTGTTCGTTATGTTTTTGTGACTTTTAGTCGATGAAATATGGATAAAACAAGTCAAGTCCGAGTAAATCACGAGGAAGGAAATGTCGAAGTGCTTGCGTGAGTACAAATATAAGGAAAACTATTTAATCTCATGCTTCAACAACATATGTCACGTGTGACATCATCGACGACAATATAGGACTCATGTCAATCTTGAATAAATATTAGAACTGATATCAACTTCTTGAAACTTGGTGAATCTTAATATAATCACTCGAGATTCATATATGTTGTATTGATTTTTTAGAGTAATGATATATACCACCCAAAATCATACCACCCAAATACAACATTATTAAGAAGGGATCATGATACAAGATTTCTACGAAGGCAGGGGACATCAAAAACATCACTAAGAGCAATTAATTTTCCAGAAGTTAGTTTTAGTAAAACCTTTTCTTTTCCGAGAACTCCAACGATGGTTGAGTTTCCCATGTAGGTGCATTCCCCATCAGCCACCTCCTCAATCTCCTAGAACAATTCTCGGTTGGAACAGAAGTGCCTTGAAGCTTCGATATCTAGAATCAATCCATCTTGTTTTCCACCAGATTTGTCTAGACCATCACTATTGTGATTGCCTCATCAACTTCAATCAGATTTGCACGAGCCTGGTTTATGTGGTTGTTCTTATCCTTTCATTTATAGGATTTGTGTCATTATTTCACATATATCCTTCATAAAACCTTGGGCTTCTCAAATGCTACAGTTGGCTTTAAGTTACCTTTTACCTGGTTTTATTTTCCCTTGGCTTTATCTTCTGCCTCAAGATTTTTTTATTGGTGGGTATGTCTCCCTTTACCCTTGAAAATTGTCTTGCTTATCATTTCCAAAAGATTTAATTAGATTAGCTTGGAGAAATTAGAAGGTAAAGAGTCGAGCTTATCCTTTTGTCGATTTGCTTCCTCAGTACATACATGAACAATGAGCTCGCGAAGTGTCATGTTCCTTTTCTTGTGTTTGAGATGATTTCTATAGTCATTTCAGGAGAGTGTAAATTAATTAAGAAGTCAATTATCCATTAATTCCTATCACATCTTTATTCCTTCAGATAAGAACGCGACACATAATTTCTCATACTCATGAATAGGGATGTCAATGGGGCGCGGGTTTGCGGGCACCCGCCCCACCTCACTTTAAACGGGGCGGGTTTTAAGGTACTAAATGGGGCTTGGGGCGGGTTGTGGGGATGGATTTTCAAAACCCGCACGAGGCGGGGCGGGTTGTGGGGATAAGTATTCTCCACCCCGCAAACCCTCCCCGCATGTATATAATATATAATTAATATATTTCATTTATAATATGTACTATATATTTTAATTTCAATAATTATTCAAATCAAAGTTTGTGTGCGTCTATTACAACACATAAAGTTTAAATTATTAAATCAAAGTGCAACTCTAAGAGGAGAATTTGTCTAAAAATCAAAATACAAATGCAAATTCTGAAGAATGGAATATTTGAGAGTTTAAAAATAATTAAATTTGTAGTAATAATAAAAATTTGAACGATCAAATTGAAACCCGCGGGTAGAACCCACACCCCGCGGGGAATAAAAGAGCGGGGCGGGGCGGGGTGTGGGGATGAACAACGAGGGGGCGGGGCGGGGCGGGGCGTGGGGCTTCTATTTTTTTGTGGGGCAGGGTGCGGGGATACGTAAACCCGCCCCAAACCCGCTCCATTGACATCCCTACTCATGAACTTGTTCCATGATCGTTTTCTGATTGATGATCGTGAACTTTCTCTAAACACTAGTCACATACTTCTTCGAGCTAGCATCATCGACTCCATACTTAGAAACCAGTGTCACCCAGATAGATTTGGCAGATTATTCATTGACAAACAAATCGAACACTGAGTTCTTGTCGTCTCTCAAGGTGTGATAAAAATAGCTAACAAATCAACACCTTGAGATAACACTCCCCGCAAGTGTACATGTCATTGCAAGTAATTAGTAAGTAATAATATCGTTCTCCACAAGGACTAAATATATAATGTAAATTCGTGTTCTTAAAGAGTTTAGATGATTTAGCTATTATAACTAAAAGACAAAATTAAAATAGATATATTTGTTTGGTTTTATTTTAAAGAGTAAGATGCAAAATTAAAATTACTGAATTAAACTAACAAAGCAAGTAAATAACTACGGATAATAGAGATGTGAGAGTATAGCTCAATTGCGAGTAATACTCTATCGTGTCAATGATTGTTCTTAGTATAAGGGTGAAATTTGGATAATTCATTGTTAATCGAGATTCTAACTTCTTTCTAACTCCCGCCAGGGTAGCTTTGAAGGTTGTCTAACTGTTACTAGAGTCCCGGGGTGAAATTATTTTACACAAAAGCTTGGCGCTACAATTACTTAACCTATATGATTACCTGGCTAGGAAAGCTCGTCAGGATCACTATCACACACCTGACTAATATGAACTTATTCTTTTCCTAAACCCCCCGCCAGGTGACAGTTTAAGATACTAAGGTCAATCTATATTTGATTAAGATATATATATATATATATATATATATATATATATATATATATATATATATATATATATATATATATATATATATATATATATATATATATATATATATATATATAATTTAACTCAATTCATATGCAACAAAATAATAAACCCAATTCAATTAAATTAAAATATCCCAAATAACATTAAAAACGAATCAATAGTCATTCAAGGTTCATACAATTATACAACTCAAGATATAGGAATTTTGTTCATAATTAAAGAAATAAAATTAAGTACTAAAAAGTTTAAAATAACTTTTAAGACAAGAAACTAATACAATTTACCCTAATACTGAAGATGTAATGGTGTAGAACTGGTGCAATAGGGCTCCAACTTTTATTTCTTTTCCTCCAAGAGATTTTATTGGCAACTGAACAAGGGCTCTCTACTAATAATAAAAAGTGATATTTAAAGTTCCAATTACGTTTTATGGGTTATGGGTCCCTTTGGGCTGGTTTGAACTCTGATATCTGCAACTCTAATAACTTCTTCAATTCAACTCCAAACTACAAAACGTCAGTTCCTATGCACCCCTAACTTCTATTAATATCTAGAAACCATAGGAATCCTATATACTATTCATGAGTTGCAGATGTTGACACCAATAAGTTAATTTCTAACTCTGGACAACAACTGCCCCCGCTTTCCAAAAATGGATTATTAGTCCTTTAACACCTTGACTTGGGTTTGACCTTTATTTCTCGACTTCTTATCCTAGCTTTGGGATCTAATGGCGTCCAAGTACCTAATATCTGCACACTTAACACAAAATTACGCATAAATAACTCTAAAAGTAACAATTCTCCAAAACTAGACAAGAAAGGAGAAACTATGAGGTATAATCCCTCAAATAAGCACTGATCAACCCAATAAGGATATCTCGTGACTATATTAACATATCATATAAATGGAGATATCATTCCTTCATGTGGTTTAAATTGGTGCCTGAACAAACCTGTTATCTTTTTAGTATTTCAAAAGAGTAGTGTTGAATTTTTCTTTACATTCTTGTCGTTAGTTGCAGGATCCAAGACGGGAGGATTTGTACAAATAAAACTATCAGTCTCTAGTAATTCAAAAATTATTAACAATTTTTGGGATAAATGTTTAAAGTTTGAACTATCAAGGGTTTTGAGTTTTGATAAATTAGGGAGATTTCTTAGATTGATTTTGTTGAAGATAATCGACTTAACTAGAATAAAATGAAAATTATAATATGAGAAATAAAATCAAAGCAAAACATGTTTGCAGTAGTGGTGAATTACTGCCTTAAAAACGATATGCGATGTAGACGGTGTGCTAAACTATGTTCACCAGTCATATTCCAAGGCATGACTACTACTACCCGTTCTAGAGTGCACTCTCTAAACAAAGGTTAGAATACTGCTTATACTGCCCAAAAAATCCTTTAGACAATGTTTGAAAAAAAAAGATTTAGAAGAGAAGAGAGAGCTACCTGAATAGCTTGGTGTGAATGCAATGGATTGGGAGTATGGAGTTCATAAGCATTTGAATGTTTTATTTACACCAAACATCACAAAGGTTATCCTTCCGTCAATCCATCACAAAAACATGGGGACAAAACAATAACTATAACACCATGAACATTTTAAATTTTTAATCCCCTTTTAGTTGATAGTATAAGAGGTCCTAACTCACCGCGTAAGTAAAAATCATAAGACATACGACTAACGTCACATCACACCCTTCCATGCCTCCAGGGCTGCCGGTGCTGGGCTCAAGGCCGGGTGGGTGGATGGTGGTGGCGGCGCGCAAATAGTTTATCCTGAACAACAAAATCTAAGAAATAATTTATACTAACTAAGGGGTATGCAATGGGCAGTTGTAAATATTTCTCGTGAAATTAGTCGTGGTACACGCGAAATGGCCCGAACCGCCCACGTATAAAGAAAAATAAAAAATAATCACAAAATGGCACGATTGTGATCCCAAATTTTTGAACATTCCCCCAAAAGAAAGAAAAAAAAAGTTAATGTCACAAAATACTATGTGCTTTATATGGCACCAACTTCACTTAAATTTTGTCTTATATATTAGAATTATAAATTTATCATTTAAGTATTCTATATAAATACTATTTGCTATTATTTTTTCTTATCTTTTCATCTTTCATTTTTCTCTCAATCATTCCTGTCTCTTTGTTGCGGTTCTTCACTCCCTCAAGGTATACCTCACCTATAAACCTAAATTTATGATATATGGGTATATAATATATGGTCACTCGTAAAAAATATATAGTATTATATTTTGGTATCTTGTTTTACTGTTTTTGTATATTAAACATTTTTAATTCAAAGCATCTGAGATCTAATCCAATCATTTTGATAGCTTCTTTTAAACTAGATCTTGAAAATATGTATGTTGTTTGTGTTTATAATGAAATTAAAATCAATTTTTCAATTGTTTAATCATTTTTTTCGGACGTCCTTAGATCGACGCCCTGTTTTCGAGACTAGGGATTTGATGAGTCTTCAGAGTCAACGAAGTTTCTTTACTTGTCCAGAAAAAACCTTTTCTCTATTACTTTATTGTGAATTTATTTTTTCATGATTTATTGTTTTCTTGTTAAGATCTTGGAATAGTGATCTCTCAAAATTTACTTATTTAATTTATATTTTTGAAAAAATTACAATATTTTACAAAAATATGATTTTTATGTATAATTTTATATTGATAAGTAATTTTTTAATTAATTATATTGTTGATCTTATTTATTAAAAATAGTCAAATAAAATAATAAATTAATTAATTAATTACATAAGTAACCTTCATAGGGTATATAGGACAAAATAAAATAAAAGGTATGAAATGTAATCTAACCACAATGTATATATGTATACCTAATTTATATAATATTATATTTAAAAAAATTAAGTTACATTACATTTATATTTTGATTGTATGTCAGAAATTTGATTTAAATATCGTTTTCCTTTTTTAATGTTTTTATATAGAAATATCCTTTTGTATTATCTACAAAATAATGTAGTTGAAATAATTACTTTAGAATTCAAATACACATCAAATATCATACTAAGAACCATAGCTATCAAACCTTAAAAAATCCAAGCAAAACACTTTATCAATTTTTTGATTCTAAATCACTTTATTCTACGATAGGCGTAGCTATTCGAGGTAAATGAACGATTTCCTTACAATTTTCCAAAAACTATATATATTTATTACTACCACGATATGCGGTAGATCTAAATTTTGACCAGACCAACAAAGATTTAATTTTTTTGTAGTGTAACTGTTACTCATATAATTTTTCACTATATGATATGACGTAGATCTAATTTTGTTTTACCTTTTTCTGAAAAGTAAATATATTTTCCACTTATATAAATTGTCATCTAAATTATTATTGATTAAAAATGATTTTTTCAATTATATATATTTTTCACGTACATAAATTAAAATATAGACGGTTTTGGTTATAAATGAATTATTTTAGTTTTTGCTAAACAAAAATATAAAATTCATCCTTGTCGTAAAATATATCCTTATATTAAAGAATGTGAAACACTAGTCAATTATATTATGCTAGCTCGTTTTCTCTCGTAAAATTCAAATTCTATTTGTTTCATTAATCCTTTTAGTTCTTTTCACTTTTAAACCATACTCTATTCACTAGTATCTAATTTCAAAAATTAAGTTTTTACTTGTGGTAATTTTTTTGTATGTATATAGATATTTAATTTTTGTATATTTTGAAAGTTTACCAATCTATGATATTTCTTTAATTTGATTAAAATGATATTTTGATGCTTGAAGAAATGACAGAAAATCTTCCCGCTCAAGTTGTGGCAAATGTGTTTGTTCAAAGGTACTATATACTCCTCAAAGAACATCCCGACTATGTTCATAAGTTTTACCATGATTCAAGTGTTGTAAACTGGCCTGGTCCCGATGGTAAATTCAAATCTGTAACCACCACTAAGGTAAGTTAATTATGTGTTAGTTGATGCGACAATAAGTAATAATTTACGCTAATAATGAAATTTAACACAATAGTCATGTATATCATAAGTTTAATGATTGGTCCATTAGTAACGAAATATATATATATATTTTTGACAATTATATATATGATGCTGCATTGAGGCCCTCAACCTAAATTTCTTTACAAATGCATATATAATATAATCACAGACAAATATTTAAATCTATACGTAATTTTAGTAGAAAAGCCTTTTTAACCCCCCTTAAAGTAAAATAACTATTCCCGAAAAAGAAAGTTTCCTGTAGTGATACATGTCCAGGATGCTATTTACCTAGCATAAGATTCAAGTAATCACGTATTTATATATCTGATATTTGTACAGGAAATAAATGAGTTGATCATGTCTGGAGATCACACTGATTGTAGTATTGCGATAGTGAATATAGATGCACAGGACACATTAAACGTTGGGATTCTTCTAGTGGTAACGGGTTTTTACCTTCGTAAAGATAATACGAGAAGGGGTTTTACGCAAACATTCGTTCTGGCCAAACATGGGAAGGCCTTTTTCGTAGAGAACGATATCTTAAGGTTCATTGATAATTGTGAACCACCAAGTTATGCCATTGATAACATAGCAGAGAAACCTTCAACTCCTTGTTTGTCTCAAGATTCAGGTTAGCTTCTGAGTTGTTTACCAAACATAAGGACTCTATGCAAAACTATTATTCAAAATATGGATTAGTTGGCATAGTTACGTATTATGATGTTTAGTTACTAACAAGTTTCGTTATTAATTTCTTCTTATCAGGTTCCTCTGACAATGCCTCTGAAAATGACTCTGCAAATTCCTCCCACAAGCCTGCAAGCAAAGAGGATGCTCCTGCTGCTTCAAGCCAACAAAACCCTTCGGTCATAGAAGTCGTCACAGCCATTGAAGATGTCCTAGTCCCTAGAGTAGACTCCATTGTTGAAGATAACGTTCCAAAACTATCATATGCATCTATGGTTTGTTTTTCTTTGTAAAAAGATAAGAATGTTTGTTTTTGGGTTTATTGCATAACTCTATAAGTACTATGTGAAATAGCTAAATATACCTGTGTCATTCCAAGATTTTGCACACCTGGGTATATTTGAGTCTTTCACATAATGCAGGGACCTGACAGTTCAGTGTACCCTTTATTTTTTATGTTTCTAACAAAACTAGTCACTTTTTTTTTTGTAGCTGTCAGGAGTGGGCCCAATAAGTTCGTCAAAGGTTGATTTAGAGCAAGTCCAAAAATCTGCTCCTGCTCCAACACATAAAGCACAAAAAGATGCCAGGAACAGTGTCCCTAGAGTTTCAAAACCTGTAAACAATGGCACAACTAAGGACAACCTTGATCACAAAGGAGGTTTGTCTAACTACTCATAGTATCTTTGAGTGTCATGGTAGTTAATTATATTCATTTTGCAACTTTTGAATTCTATGTTATCCTTGTGTTACCATCGTTAATTCTTTTGTAAGTTTTTCAATTAATATTTTACCTGTTTTAATCACATCGAAACTTTTACTTCAATGTTTCGTTCATCATCTTTGACCCTAATAGATTTGGTTGAGTACTGAATATGTGCAACACGTGATTAAGATCTAAAGAAATTAGAAAAGTACACAAAAGCACCAAATATTCACAAATAAAGATATAAGACTATCTTGATAATTATTTTCACGATGGGTCTGTCTGACATAGAGTCAATATTGGTGTTTTATTCTCAGTTTCAGGGATATACATTAAAGGATTGCCTTTATATTTGTCAAGAAATGAGCTTGTTGATATTCTCGAGAAGCAGTTTGGTCCCTTGAAACCTGATGGCTGCCAAATCTTAACATACGATGTGAGTTTTGAATCTCTTTTAAATTATTTTAACCCTTCTCGCACCTTTACTGAGACTCACCGAAACTTCTGCAGGATGGATTTTGTTGTGGCTTTGCTCAATTTCAGAATCCAGATTCTGCACGCAATGCCGTTGAGGTACTATCAGTTCTTATTGCTTCTTAACCAAGTACTTTTGACAGTGTTCACGGAATCGTGCGATTCACGATGTGAATCGCACGATACGATTACGAGTCATAACCCAATCGATGCGTATCACTCTTTGTATCGAACTGTTATAAGAATCGGTTCTGTATCGGCCTATATCGGTGTGAATCGGGCTGGATCGTATCAAAGCCCAACTCGGTACGATTCCAAAAACAGAAAAAAATTCAAAAAAAATCCGAATTTGCCTCAATTAAATGTATTGATTACAGTACTACTTAATTAAACCCTAATCTGTTAATGTAATTCAAACACGATCACCCTATTTAACTTACTCTACTTTTCTGATTCCTGATGTATGCTCTTCTTGTTGTGTTCTTCTATGCTGTAGTGTTGTGCGCTTCTCTCTGTGATATGTGTTTGACTTTTATGATTTTGGGTTTTTATTCTAGAATCTGAATGATGAGGTTTAATAGATAGATTAATTAAAGTGAAATGTTCTTTGTTTGTTTTTTTGTTCGAAAACGTGTTTTTGATTATGTTTAGAAGTTAGAAAAAAAAAGGTATTTGTTTATGTTGGACAATGACATCAAGTCATAACCGTCCAAAGTTTTTTTTTTTTAAATATATTGTTTATTGTTGACACTTCACTTGATACAAATGTAATAAAATTCTGATATATATATTTAACAAATATAACGTGTTATTTTTTTTAATAATTTTGTCCAAAAAATTTAAAATTAAACCCCTAGTAATATATAAAATTATGATATTTTATTTCTGAAAAATAAATCGGAATCGTTACGATTCACGATTCGATACGATACACGATCCAAAAAAGTAACATTTCGATTCACGAGACGATTCACGATTCGTGAACTATGCTTTTGAGTACACAAGAACATTTAACCACTCTGCCATTGATAATTTTTATGTATTTCAGACCATGTGGCTAGAATTTGATGAGAATGAACCAGCTCATATCTCTTATAAGAAAACTTCAAGTAAAGGTGAATGCACATATTATTTTCTATAATTTTCTATAAGCGAAATGCATATCTGGGAATAATTTAAATGACATTATATGCTAATCTTCCACCAACGATGTTAAATTTAATTCATTGGGCCTTGGGAAGCCTTTTACTGATCTTTTTATTCTAACTAATCATTAAACATGAGGCTATAAATTTTGATTTGTAGTCACAATTGAAAAGGTTCTTATTGGGGATCAACAATTTCTTACTGTATTGTAGGATACAATGCGTCAGGAAAGTTTCCATACGGTAACGGCGGAGCTCGTAATGGGAACTTAAAAGGCCAGCAAGATTATGATGAACGCATCACAAAAGAAGGAATGTAGTAATGTTCTATATACTTTTGTACATTTTATCATGCGCGCGTATGTTAAACTTGTACCTTCTTTGCGTACTTTGGTGGTTGTATGTGAAATTCCAAATTTTTTGCGTACTCATTCTGGTATCTAGACTATTTTATATCGTTTTTTTTGTTAATTTCCTTACTAGTTGTGTATTTTGAAGGGTTGTTTGTATGGTACTTCTGGTAATCCAGTATTATTATTATAAGTACTTTATTAGACTATTTTAACTCAGTTTTATAAAGTATTTCCTTATACTTTCTGGTGATGTTGAGATAGTATGAGTAGCTGATGTTTCCCCCGCTATTAGGGTGTTTATTTCTTTAATATTCTCATCAAAGTCTTTGTCCATTTTTTCTAATCTAGATGATGGAAGTTTTTGAACTTCTACAGACATGGGTGGGGTTATGTCATGGACCTCTTCCTCAGTCAATAATGCATGAAACCACGATCTACACTTGTTCTCAAAACGGCCACACTAAAAGTATATCAGCTGTACTCCTTTGTACATATTATATATTGGTAGGGATCCCTAATATCCTCATACGGGGATCCCTAATATCCTCACATAGCAGGAAGACTCTATCGTTTATATGTGAACGGTCTTTCTATATCAACATGTTTTTATCATCCACTTATCTTGGTGGAGAAACTTTTCTAGTGGATGGTACGAGACGATTGCAGTTCTCATATATTTAGTTTGTCGATACATTTTCCTAGACAAGTGGTCGGTATTCTTTTTGGCTTAAATTTGTGAGGATCTGATGATGTCTTGGAGTGGGACGAAGGTAGATTATGATGTGGGGGTAATGTTAGGAGTTTATGTGGGGTGTTTTTGGAGTGATTTTACTTGCGGTTAAGCTGGGTAGAAGATGGGAATTTTTCTGCTCGAGTAGATATTAAAATGGAGAAGAGTGAAGGTTGTTGCAGTTTATAACTTATAAGTTCTAGAATTCCATGCGACACCTCGGTTCAGTTTGATTTCAAAATATCAACTTTTTGGTCTTTAGTTTACCAACACATTTTCAATATTTCATTTCGTGTTGCCATTTCTAATGTGACATGGATCTCCAATGCACAACTTGTCAAAAATTTACCTACGCATGAGATCTATGTTGCACGAATTCTTCAAAACAGTGATGAATCGCGAATCGGATACGGAATCGGAAGCGATTCTTTTCGGATTCGCGAATCCTTGAGTCAACGAATTCGAAAACGTTGACTATTTTCGGAAGCGGCGCTTCCGTGCTAGGATTCTTTTCGGAAGCGTCATTTAATTTTTTTTAAAGATCTAATTTATAAATTTATAAAATTTAAGGGGTTAAATTGAATATTTAAAAGTTTATATTAACTAAACCCTTATTAAAAATATTTTTTACGTTTTCTGAAAACAAAAAAAAAGAGCAGTGAAAAACCAAGAGTCGGCCCCTTGCTAATCACTATCGACGGTCGACATAAACTTTACCGTTTAATAATACAATATATAAAGTGTTTAACTAAATGGTTGTTCTATTTCAATTGAAGTGTTTATAATATTGTGAATATTTATATTGTAATTTTCTACTTTAAAAACAAATATATATATATATGTATATTTAAAATAAAAATTAAATATATCGCCGAATCCCCGAATCGGCTTTATTGGAGATGCCAAAACCCCGAATCGTATCGCATCGCTTCCCCGCACCCGCTCCCTTGCAACCTAGCATGAGATTAATGCTCGATCTCATGTCACACAATGTCTTTACTTTATAACAGTTTCGAATCACACACCGGATGCCAAAACACCTGTTAGAAGAAAGTTTATATTGAAAAATGCAATGACTTTCTTTTGTTAGAGCTAACATTTCAAACTATTTGAATCACTTCTTGAGAATAAGAGTTTCCTTCATAAGATAATTAGGTATACACCTTAGTGTCTCTATGAATAGGATGTTGACATGGAATTATGCCAATATCTCATCAAATGATTTGAGCTATGACTAGTCTCATGGGGATGTTCCCCATGCATATTCTCAAGTAAATTCAAAACTAGGTTACCCATGTTCAGGAAAAAGATTGGAACCATGTACCTTTCGCTTCACACCTGCTAGAGAGGGGATTTGAACACTATACCTTTCTTTAAGTGCTGAAAATATAGCAAGGTTCTGTCTAATTGAGTTAACCCAACTGGATTAGTGCATGAGCGGTTCTTCCTTTAATAAGGGTGATAGCATCACAAAACTTCTTATGATCATCTGACTTTTCTTTTGACTATTCTGCAAGTCCTTCTCTTACAACTATGTCTATCTCCTTGAATTTTGCTATTTTGGCCCATTGCATCTCAGTACTCTTTTTGATGTCCAAAGTCGCTCTTCCCTTATTTTTCTTGAATTCCTTTCTTGGGTCAAATGATCCACCTGAATCTTCATAGTCATCAATGCCTCCAATTGAGAGAGCAAAAATCCATTTTTCTTTTCTATTACGCTTATCAAGCATGGCTCTATCACTTCTTGTTTTCTTTCCAATTCTTCTTCTATAATGAAGTCAATCCTATTTATTAGATGTTCCTTCTGGGACACCTCATACACATTCACCCAAGTCACCATATTTTCTTACCATTTCCAAACTTGGTAGGTCAACACGATTTGTTCAAGCAAATCCAACCTCTCTTGTGTTAGAATACCATGAGCTAGGGCCAGATCCGAGATTTTCTTTTTCGGAGAGAAAAAATTTAGAAAAACCATTAGAGTTTAGTATATGACCCCAGTTAAGTTTTTAGGATAAGTTCTAGTTTGGGGAGGGCTTAGGAGATCATCATAAGTTTCTTCCTTGATGTTACTGCAATTCTGAACATTTTAAGCATGGTTAACTTTGGTTCAGTTCGGGTTGCTTTCACTTGAAATAAGATGATTTCAGTACCCACTAAATTGATGTGGAACCTCGAGTATCAATTTCTTTCAACTTCAACCCTCCTTGACTGAACTTGAGTTAAATGGTGAATTTTGTGGTCGTGAATATTTCTAATCATTAGGTTGTTTAATGGTTGTAAAAATTGGGCTTGCAATCCCAATCTTCCTCTACTTTCTCTTCAAGAACATCTTCAAAAGTGATTTCAAATTTGGTGGAGATTATTCATGTCCATAACAAGAGTACAAGCAATTACCTGGAAATAAAAACCGCAAACAAAATTAAATAATACCTACATAATAAAACACCAATAGGAAATACTACAACTACTAATCTCCGGCCCTATTTACTTTGTTGGCCCCGACAACTATCCCAATACTCTTGTAGTCCCAAGTCATTAAAAGTAGGACCAGTCTGAAATTTTTGGGTAAATATATTAGAACTTTAATACACGAACTAAACATTTATTTTAGAAAACAAATTACTAATACTATATCTAAAACAATATGCAAAAAATTCATATGTTTGCAAAAAAACTATTCCCTTGCGTATATCAAGATGCTTAAATTAAAGAATTGTAGGAAGGCATATACAATTCCCGGTTTTCTTGGTTTTCTTCGCTTACACTATGAATCCAAACATTTTCAACACAAGATCGAAAACTTTCCTTGTTTGATTTGGACCTGGGAGAATAAAGCTTCCACACCATAACTCCTCCGCCAAGGAACCACCGGACCCCAAGAACCTCACGTCTTGGGTAAACTCGGATGCTCAGTCTAATTCAAGTACGACTAGCCTCACTCTAGTTCGTAAATCACCGGAAAATTGTCTCCTTAGAATAGTGAGAGTGGTGGGTTTATATGAAATTTGGGTAGAACAAAACCCTAGGTTACCTACCATTGAATAAGAAGAAATTGGAGCAAACCCTTTGGAGTGATTGAAGGAGGTAGCTCCCCAGAAGTCTCATAACAGGTTGGAGAGTATTTCTCTTGGCATGGAAATCGAGGGTCCCACCTCTACATCTCGGCCGAAGCTATCCTCCCTTGAGGGGAAGCTTTGGTTCATATATCCGGGTATTTGGAAGCTCGATTCGATAGTTTACGTGCATTTGATACCTCTTTTAAGGCTAAAGAGAGATTCTCAAAGGCCTGTGCTAGGTTCGGTAAGCAAATTGTGGAGAAAAGAAAGAACTTGTTGCTTACTACATGTTTGATAAAATGCCAAAACCAAGTTCTTTGGGGAATAAAGAGGCTAAATAGGTTATAGTCGAGGAATCTTGTTAATCAAAGAACGTGGTCAAAACAGGGCGTGAAATGACCACTGGAAGACCCGTGATTGTGAGGGGGAAACCCGTCGTCGATTCAAAGAGTCCAGGTAATGCCCACTCAACTAAAGAGGGAGAAGGGAAATTAGACTATAAAAATATGCTCTTAAATAATAGGGGTGCATCGGTGGGAATGGAGCTAGAATACTTCGAACCCGTTGAGGGGGAGATATTACAATTTTTGTAGAGTGATGTGATGACCATGGAGCAAGATTTTGTGTGTTCACTTATTGGGTATATGGCCGGGAAAAGGTCTCAGGGTATGGAGGATATTAGAAGAATTATGAGAGATTGAAAAGTAAGGTGTAAACTGAGAATACATCCTAGTGGTTGGCTTGTCTTTGAGTTTGAAAAAGATGAAAATAGGAGGAGCATTCTTTCTAAGAGACCGTTTATTACATATGGGAGAATAGCTCTTACTTATCAAGATTCCGGAATTCTTTGACTATGGGCATCTTAAGATCACTAAAATACCAACTTAAATAATTCTACGTAACATTTCGGAACAAACACACACTTTTCATGGATTGGCGAAAATAGCTTCACAATTGGGTAAGTTTTTATGTACCGATGTGATTACTATTAAGAGTGAGGATATTAGCTATGATAGGGTGCTTTTGGAGTTGGATTTGAATATGGAGCGTAAAACCGTGATAGATTTTGGATCACATTATGAAAAGAAACATCGGGTTCAAGTCGAATATGAAAATTTACTCCATATTGAATAGGATGCAAAGTTTTTGGACATTTGGAAGCTAAGTGCTTTTATGATGGTGGTCTAAAGAATTGGGATGGCGGATTTAGGAAAATGGGTAATCGCAAATTTAATATTGTATCAAATACTAAATTACTAGTAAATTATGGACAGCACAGACTTGTAAATGCTACAGTTTCGGTTAAAAATAATGATATAACTGTGCAGCATAAAGAAGTGGTGATGAGTCTTGCTAGGTTTGACCGAGCATGTAGGGACCGCAGGATTCAATTTGGGAATGATTTAGTACAGGACATGTGAGAGGAGACTGGGTTTGACCGAGACGTGGATCGTGACATCGTGTGCCGGTGAGTTACGGGAGTTGTAAGGAGGTACGTGTATGTTTCTATTGGGTTCGACCTAGCAATTGGAGAGAAAAATGAAGACCCATAGAGCTATACAACAAGGAGATCCACTTTTGACATACCTATTCATCATTTGCATAGAGAGGTTGTCTTTACTTATACCGCAGTTGGTGAGAATGAAGCATGGAGAACTTTGTGACTTTGCACAAGGGTGATACCTACTTTCCTGTATATATTGTAGATGATCTAATTTTAAATAATTGATAGATCTACTCGTTTTATTACATGATACGATTTTGAGGATCTGTCAAGAGGCAGGACATTCGAACAGTTGTTAGAAATCTCTCATTTACTTCAGGTAAGTAATCGATAAAGTGGCTGCAAGAAAAGTGGTTACGACAGAAAGACAAATGTAGGAAGATATCTTGGTGTCCCCATTCTAAAAGGGAGACATCTTAGGGGCTTCTATGATGAATTGACCAACATGATTTAATGGAAGTTTGCAGGATAGAAGGGGCAGAATGTATCACTAACCGAATGGATTATACTCACACGTGTCATTCTTAGGGTGATTACAGTATATGTGATGCATTCGTAGAATCATCCCTAGTATGTTATATGGGATTCCTCATCTGATTAGAAAAGAATCCACTAGATCGCTTGGAAACAACTCTGTAAGTTAAAACAAAGAAGGATGTTTGGGATTGCGTGAATCAGAGATAATGAATTTGGTGCTTTTATGGAAGTTATAGTGGACGCTAGTCCATGATGTGATTGTACTTTGGACACAAGTGATGAGACCAAAAACTGTAGGTACATTATGCTTCAATATATATGTAAACTAGAATATTCTCAAATATGTCGAGCCATTATGGAAGGAATTTTTTATTATATAGGGATCCAAATGGGTCATACAAAATAGATAGAGTGTTTCTTTTCCGACAGATATTTAGGTGGGATCTAAGCTGCTAATCAATTATACTGTATACCTAGTAGATGAGGGTGAAATCAAGGCTTCGGTGGTGGATTATACACATTGTGATGGATCATGGTATTAGGGGAGATTTCAATCAATTCTACCAGCTGTGAAATTCATGAAAATTGTGGATCGGGTTAGTTGAAAGATGACTATCTATTGTGGCAATACAAATTGCATGGGATATATATAGTCAAGTCAGCAATTATTAGCAATGAAGAACCGGTTCAAGATGAGAAGAAAAATTAGGGTAAATTTTGGAAGCTTAAATGAACTCAAAAGGTTAAGTCCTTGATATGGTGGGCCATATATGAAATAATCCCAACAGGATTCGATCTCGTTATCCGGGACATAGGATTGAGAAATTCTTGCCAGTGGTGGAAACATATATGGTCCAACATTTGTTTAGAGATTGTGCTATGGAGAATATTGTTTGGTGGGGTTATTTCACATGTCGCAAGGATGTGTAGCAAACACGTTTCAGTGCGGAATGGTCAGCTAGCACGAAGGGTCCATGGGAAACTACATTTGAGGAACTTGGGGGTAGAAGTAGGTAAGTTGATATAGGGTTAAAAGGTTTAGTACCAGGGTTGAGAGAAAAAACCGGCTCTCAACTACATTGACTTGCTACATAAGCTAGAAATTTGCGTAAAAAGAAGTTGTTGTTGCTGATAGTGTTTTGAGACGAACAGGTGCACTATCGGGATTTAAATTTGGGCAGATATATCACGGTTCAAACATGTTATAAATTTTTACAGAAGGGGTTTTGTAGTTGCGGAAGTTGGCTTCATCGGATATGGGGGACTATTGAAGGCATTTTGACAAAAGCATGGACATGTTCAAATTTATTATTTTTTTAGGCAAAACTTTTTTATGCGGAATAGTGGGCGGAAATAAAAAATAAACTCTTTTGTTGTCATTCCTTGGAATGTTTATTCTTAGATATTATTTGGTCACTTTGGATAAACGCGAGAGCTGAAGATCTCATGAGAGACTATGTGAGAGCTTGGGGAGGGATACCTTATGGAAGGGGTAATCCTTTTTTTTTTCTGTAGAGTTGGTTGGTTAGGTAAACCGAGACAAGGCCAATAGTTGAACGTTGATGGAAACTTGACCTTTGGGTCAGGTGGAGCAGGAGGATTATAGAGGGTTGGGAATGTCAATTGGATGGGAGGTTTTGCAAAGAGTTTGGGGTTTGTACTTCTTAGGATTGTAGAGTTGACGACTTTGTACAAGGGTCTAGCATGGGTGGAACAGTTGTGGTGGAAAAACAAGGTATCGAGGTTGACTCATGTGAAGTCATATATATGATCCAATTCGTTTGCAATGATTGAGAACCTATAGAAAGGTGGATAAATGGTATAAGAGAATATTATGTAGGACCCAACTTTTTGAAGTGAGAATTATATATATAGAAACGGATGTTTGTGTAGACTATCAAGCCAGAAAGGGGGTGTCCCAACAAAATTAGAGTAGGATCTTTCATGAAAAGTTGAAGGGATTTAAGCCTCGTCTGATTTGTGATAAAGGCGATTAGGTGTCTCATGGAGTCATATATGGTACTCCCTGTAAGGGGAACTACTGTGTCTTTTTCACGATTTTAGAACCTCCTTTATATATAAAAAATTATATAATTTCAAATGAAAAGATAAAGTTAAAAATACTTTTATATCTTTTTGATTATTTAGTATATAAATATTATGATAGACAAAACAAATAATATACTTATTATACCTATGAATATATTTATGCATATGCTTAATTTTATTTATCATCTCATATTTTAAATTTAAAAATTTAAATAGTCATGTATTCAGTATCAAATATTTATATTTATAAGATCGATAGTTGGTCTAGTGGTTAGACTATTTCGCAGACACCACCTGGTCGACTTTCATATATATTAAAAAAATTATATTTATATTATATACACAATATTGGTTATATTATGAAACAAAATTAGTTATTATATTGTTATTTTGTTTACTCCAAAAAACTAAAGGGTCATTATTTATTTCCATCCACTAAATTAGAAGCTAGAGCCGATAAGCCTGGCTGGTTCTGAGGGGAGGCTATGGCGTTGGGCCTCCCAATTCATAATTTTTAGGGCCCAAATTCTTTTATAGTGCAAATGATTTTCTTTTTCTAAAAAAGTCCAGCTAAGCGCTAGGCGGGCGGTTGACCACCTTCAAGTGCCTAGGAGACTAGACGGGCGTCTATGTGGTTTTGATTTTTATTTAAATATTTTTTAGGTTTATATAATCTTTAAAATAAAATAAAATAATTTTTTGTGTTAAAAAATAAATTTTTTTAATTTCCTGTATAAAAAAAATAGATTTTTTAGCTTTAGACCGCCTAGGCACCTCCTAAATCCGGCTAGGACCTTCTGGGACCGTTTGGAGGTCGCTTTGACCATTTTTGGAAGTTACACTACCTTCTAGCGCCTAGACAGCCGCCTAAGCCGATTTTTAGAACACTGTTATTAGCCCAAACTAAAAGAAACAAAAGAATAAACTAGCAAGCCTTTTAATTTTTTTTTGTTTTTCATTAAATTTAATTGTTGACCAAGTCAACAAGTATATATATATATATATATATATATATATATATATATATATATATATATATATATATATATATATATATATATATATATATATATATATATATATATATATTTACTCAAGTCAGGTTCCCATCGTTTTCTACATAGCAACCATTTGTCTGAAAAATAAAACATTCTAATATTCAATGTTTGTGTTCTAAAGAAAAACTTATTTAGTTGTTTTTCTGACTAAAATTTGAATTTTTTTATTTTATTTATGCAAATTATAATTTTTTTAGGGGGTCTATTTTTTTTTTAAAGTTTGTCTTAAACCCCCAAAATGCCGTGACCGATCCTGCCGATAGGGTATCAAAGTTATCTATGTTTTTCTTCAAGGTATATCTCTAGCAGCTGACACTCTTTCCTTATCTTGGAGTAATAATCTTATCGAAAGAAATATACGTGTACACTTCATAATCTGCGTGTGTAGTTCCCATATTCGCTAATCTGTCAACATATCTGTAGGACTCCATATTCACATGGCATAAAATGTAGCGTGCATGCGGGTGTCACATAACTCGTTAAACAATTCCTTCCTATAATGTTTGATCTTATAATTATAAATATACAGATAAGTGTCTCTAATCACCAATCACCAATCACTTAATCAACTTAAATCATTTATGATTACAACTGAAGTTGTAGCCCATACGAAGAACTTTTTCATGATTATTCTAAGGTGTACCAAGCCAACCACACTATTAACCACTCGGGTACCTCCATGCCTCCATAATGTGTCCAAAAATACCTTGAAGCGTACACACATAAGATTCTATTTGAGTCCACGATTCTCCATTCTACACACATGTTAGTGTGATTGATTTTGTATAATTTTGTTCTTTTGCATTGATGTGTAGTAGTGAGCCTTTACATGACGCGTTGTGTTTCTTTTTAATGGGGATGACGTTGGACCAATAATCGAACGAGAACTTTCCATAAGCAAAACTATTTGTTTGACATATATCTTAATAGTCGAACAAGTTATTCATAGTTGGTGGGGCCTAAGGGGGATACAATAACATAATATAACACATACGTCTTGGAATACCACAAGAAACTCTCCACAAATGCATGGATTGTTCGCAAGTAATAGTTAAATAAGTAAAAGTTTGTTTTAGGGATTTAGTCTGTTAGCTCAAACTCATGTTCAAATATAAGCGTAGATGAGGTTACTTGTTTAAACTTAAAGATAGAAATAAAAGGAATATTTGTTTGGTTTTATAAATAAGAACTAAATTCAGGAAATATTAAACTAAGAATGCAAATAAAGATGATTAAAAATTGGGATGAGATATAGTTTAGTTCTACTAGTATGCACCTATCTTAGTAGTCAGTATTCTAGTTTTAAGGGATAAATGAGCATATATAATTAGTCGGGATTCTATAATCCTTCTAACTCCCGTTAGGGTAGCTTAGATGACAACCTCAATAGAACTAGGGGACTTGGGTAAAGGGACCCTCGTCAATGATGGGTGGTTAATTTACAACCATAATGACTATCTAGTTAGGCAACCCCATTAGGTTCACAACCGCATACTAGACGATCATGTATTATTTTAAGCAATTAAACCCCCCGTTAGGGTGACAGTTCTTATTACTAAGGTCAATCCTAAACTTGGCCAAAGTTAGGGCTGGAATAAACAAAAAATACATAAATTGCAGCATGCACGCGGGTGTCACATAACTCGTTAAACGATTCTTCCTATACATTTATGAGTACAACTGAAGTTGTCGCCTATACGAAGAACTAGGGGTGAACACGGACCGGGTTTACCCCGGGTTGGAGTCTAGGGTAAAGGTAAGGTAATGTAATCGAGTTTAGGTTTTACCAACGGTAAGGGTAGGGTAAATTTTTACCCTAGCCTCGGGTTACCCATACACGGGTTAACCTCGGGTTTACCCAAGGGTGACTTGTGAACCTGAATTTTTTATAATAGCAATACCATGTACAAAATACATAATAAACCTAAAATTATATAATTAACCTTTAAAAATTACATTTTTGATACACTAAGTTAAGTTACCAATAAACTATTACAAGTTATTCACGAAAATTGCAACTAAGTCCATAGTATTTGTAAGCCTGAGAAATGTATTATTTTATCACAAGGCTGAAATGTTCACAAGTTGAATAGAACAACAACATCAAAAGCTTTATTAACATTAATTGAATAGAATGTAGATGTTTCCATTAAGAGCAATCCTGCTATTTCCTTTCTCCACACTTATTGCCCTTTTATTTTCCAAATCATATTTATTTCCCACGAGTATTCTTGCAACTGTTGTAACTATATGAGCTGCAAAACAATAAACCTTTCCACTTCAAAACTTAATGAGATCTACAGAGTATGAGAAACTATATATGTATAACTATACATTTAAGAGATACATCTAAAGAGTTGTTCATAAAACTATACACTGTTTTCGAATCTTACAGGGATTTATAAAATGCAAACATTAACTATATTTTCAAACACATTTTCTATTTTCAAAACACAAACCCTTCTATTTAAAAAAAGCGAAGTATTATTTTAGCAATTTTCGAGGCTTCTAAGGGCTATAATGCAAAGTATTAGACTATTTTCAACCACTTAAAGTATTAATTCCATTATTTACACAAAAACACATAATTTTAATACAAATTTCATACAAAAACACTAGTTACACAAATGAAAAGTGTGCAAGGGACTATATTTTTATAACGGTACCAATAAAATGCAAAATTAAACAAAAATAAAAAACTACATAAACATGGGAAGAAAGGAGAAAGACTTGGGTAAACTTACCCTTATAGGGACATAGTTTTAGAATATAAAATTGGGTAAACATACCCTATATATAGGGATATAGTTTTGCAATTTTTTTCTTTTTGTTTTAATATTAATTGATTGGTTGCATATAATTAAAAAATTAGTTTTGGTAAGTCAAAAGATATTAATGGGTCAGAAGGGCTATACAGACTTTTTAGGTGGGTTGAACTTGATTGGCAATGACAAAAATCCGTGGACTATATAGAAATTAGTACCTTAGTAAAAGAGAATGTAGTATTGCGTGGATTTGTTTCCTTTTTTTAATTTTCTTTTTTTTGGTTAGAACTTTGTTTCTTTGCTTTCTTTTTACTTTTTGGTATTTACTTATTTACTATATCAATATTTTTTATTGTATTTAGAAGTTAAAAATAATACATATATATATTAATTAATTACAATAATTCGTTTAAATTCTTAACATTTAAAAAAAATGAATTAACTATCAAAGTTATATTAAAATTTGATAATATTTTAACTGAAAATTATATTAAAAAAGTATTATTTACAAATTAAAAAAATATACAATTAATTTTTTGATAGATAATTTTTTTTGTGTTTATTTAGGTTGGGTTAGTATTTTTTTACTTTGTGGGTTCGACTAGCCGCGTAGGTAGTAATTAGATGTCAGTTAATATTTTTTATTGTATTGCATGAGAAGTCTAACCTGTCTATGCAGACGATTAATTGTGCTAGACGAATTAATTAGGTTCATTGACTTATTAATCAAATTGAATGATCCATTAATCGACTAATGTTTAGGCGAATCATCTAGCCACCCACTATTATGCAAATTACATATTAGAACGACCAAACGATAATTATTTTAGAGACTAAACCACTAAAATGTAACCTGCCTAGTAATTATTCTAATGGGATGCTAAATGATCCGTCTAAACGCTAGTCGATTAGAGGATCATTCATTCCGATTAATAAGTCACTGAACCTAATTAAGAGGTCTAACATAATTAATCGTCTGCATATATCGATTAGGCGTCTCATGCATTCCAAATAAAAAAAATTAAACTAACATCTAATCACTACCTATGTGACTAGTCGAACCTATAAAGTACAAAACACTAACCCATCACAAATAAGCACAACATTAAAAAAAAATTGTCTATTGAAAGTTATCTTTATATTATTTAATTTTGCATATAAGACTTTTATTAATATAGTTCGTCAACTGAAAAATTACTAAATTTTTAAAGTATTAAGAATTTATATGAATTGTTATATTTTTATTTTCTATATATATAATTATTTTTTAACTTTTAAATATAACAAAAAATTGATATGGTATAAAAGTAAGCACCAAAAAGTAAAAGGAAAGATAAGAAACAAAGATAAATTCCAACCCAAAAAAAAAGAAAAGAAACAAAGCGACGCTCGGTGATTAGTACATTCTTTTTTATCAAAATATTAATATTTTATTTCAAAACTATGTCCCTACATATAGGGATAGTTTACCCAAATATTTCCTAGAAGAAAGTGAATAAAACTCACCAAATAAAATAAAGCACAATGTTTAGTTAATAGATATGTAACAAAATCAACAAAAAAAATCAATCTTGGTCAATAACAATACCCAAAATGAATAGACTAAATCAGGAAGTCATAAAGAGGGAGAAATGACGTATAACTTTGCGGAAATGGTGAGGTACCACCCCAAAACCCCCCTCAAATCCCCTATTTTCTGATACATACACTCTACCCAAATAAAGAGACCATCAACAATGGATCAATCTGGCATTAGAGTAGACATTTTTACTATGATATAAAGGATTCATTAAATGAGAAGCATCAGATCTACTTAAAAACCCCGAGAGCCATAAATGCTTCAACAGAGTTTGTTGAAAATGACTTGCTTTTTCGGGAGAGAATAGTATTATAGTAGGAGAATAGGTGAGAGATGGAAGACATTTGGAGTTGATTGAGTGGGAGAGGACAAGAATCGATGAAATAGTCTACGATTTTTTCACCTGGTAGGGTTAGCAGATAAGATATATATATATATATATATATATATATATATATATAAAAGAACTTTCATATAATTTACTTACCAAATGAACGACCAATGTGTTGTTGGTTGTTCTTATATTTTTTTAAATTGTGAAACAGTGGGTCGACTCGGGTTGGACCCGTGCAAAAGACTAAAATTTTAAGCCCAAGGTATTTCTTTCAGGTTGGACATATAGAATGGTAAGCACAAGGTATTAGTGGGATAATGTTAATACTATACATTTTACCCAAATAAATATACACGGGTTAGGCCAGACTCCCTTACGAAGAACACTACCTTTTCATGATTATTCCAAGGTGTACTAAGCCAATCACACTAATAACCACTCGGGTACCTCCATGCCTCCATAATGTTTCCAAAAATAACTCGAAGCAAACACACAAAAGATTTTATTGGAGTCTATGATTCTCCATTCTGCACACATGTTATTGTGTTTAACTTTGTATAATTTTGTTCTTCTGCATTGATGTGTAGTGTTTTCCATTTACATGACTCGTTGTGTTTCTTTTAAATGGGATGGCATTGGACGGATAATCGAACGAGAACTTTTCATAAGCAAAACTATTTGTTTGACTTATCTCAATAGTCTTACAAGTCATTCATAGTTGGTGGTCCTAAGGGGTGATTACATAACAATAATAAAACACATATGCCTTGGAAATCAAAAAGAAACTTTCCACAAGTGCACGTATCGTTCGCAAGTAAAAGTTTGTTTTCAGGGATTTAGTCTGTTAGCTCAAACTCATGTTCAAATTTAAGAGTAGATGAGATTACTTGTTTAAACTATAAAATAGAAATAAAATGAATATTTCTTTGGTTTTATAAATAAGAACTAAATGCAAGAAATAATAAATTAAGAATGCAAACAAAGATGATTAAAAATTTAGATGAGATATAGCTTAGGTCTACTAGTATCCACATATCATACTAAGTTGATATTCTAATTATAAGGGTAAATTGAGCATATATAAGTAGTTGGTATTCTAAAATCCTTCTAACTCCCGTTACGGTAGCTTAGAATGCAACCTCAATACAACTACGTTAGCCCAACTGATCTTGTTGTTTTACCAATTTTTCTCATCTTATTTGAAATGATGAACGATGATTTCCACCTTGCTTAAATCCATCATCCCATAGACTTCCTCATATTCTGAGTTGTCTATGCCAACCATCTCTTTGGTACTCTAATGTTATCTTGGTGTGGTGTTGCCATTTTGTTCTTTATGTTACGATATTGTATATAACAATTAAAAAATTTCGATTGATATGACAATTCATGACTTATTTGGTTATTTCAATGGGTGTTTACCCTTATATTATAGTTAAATTTTTTTTTTCTATTATAGGTAATCTAAGACTTATTTGTAATCTCATTAAATTTGGTAAATCAGCTTCACTTGTAGTTTTAACTTTTTTAATGAAAGATATTTCAGCTAAATAACAAAATTACAATACAAAATAACATTTATAGATAATAATAATTAACACAATTAAAATTCCAAATAAAAACCAATATAATCACAAAAAATCACAAAATAGCGCCATTATGATCCCAAAAATTTTCAAACATTCCCTCCCAAACAAAAAGAAGAAGTCAATGTCACAAAATACTTCGTGCCTTATATAGTACCAACTTAACTTATATATTATTTTATATAGTACAATTATAAATCCATCATTAAAGCATAATTGTAGACTATTATACTTTTTTATTTTTCATCTTTTAAATTTCTTTCAATCATTCTCGTATCTTTGTTATCGTTTTCGCTCCCTTAAGGTAACATATTCAAGGTATACATAGTTAATACATAAATTTAAATTTATGGTATATGTGTGCATTATATATGAGCAATTATAGAAAATAAAATAAATATTGTTCTTTCTCGTTTTATTGTAATTGTATATTAAATTTTAGCATTTCTTAGTTTAAAAAAATTTGAGGTCTAAATTAAATGTTTTATTAGCCTTCTTTTGAATAGGATCTTAAAAATACGTATATTTTTGTGTGTTTACAATGAAAATAAGATCGATTTTTAAGTTTTCAACAATTCTTTTTAATACTCGATGTTGAAAATTAATTTTTTTCATGTTTGCTTAGTAAGATTTTGTAATTATAATCTCTTAAGATATTCTTATTTAATTTATATATTTTTTAAAAAATTATAATTTGTGCAAAAATATGATTTTTAATGTTTGATGTCGTATTGATATTAAATTTCCTAATTAATAATTTTATTGGTCTTATTATAATAAAAATAGTGAAATAAGTAGTAAATATATTTCGATTAATTGTAGATGTACCTTTCCTAGGGTATATCTAAAATTGATTAAATTAAGATAAGGATTACATAAGGTACACATACATACCTAATATATACAATATTTATTTGAATTATATTGGGTATATTATATTTATAATTTTATGGTATTCTATTAAAGTGATTTAAATGTCATTTTCCTTATTTTAGTGTTTCTAAATTGAAGTATCCATGTACATCACCTATATAATCTGCACCTATTTGCATCAATTACTCTAATTTTTAAATCTGCATCAAATATACATACAAAAAGAACCATAAGTATAGAAACTGAAAAGTTTCAAGCAAAATACGTTTTTTCGTGATAGGTTTGGTGTATCTATACGAGGTAAATGTCATTTCTTTTATATTTTTTCAAAACCTAAATATATTTTTTACTATTATAAAGAGGTAGATCTAATTTTTTTACTATTGACAGAGATTTACTTTTTTTATATAAATGTGTAATTTTTCAATATATATATATATAATTAATTTTTGCATTTTTTCTTAAAAGTAATATATTTGCCACTAATATAAATGTTTCGATCTAAATTTTTTTAGATCAAAAGATATATTTTTTTTTAATTAAATGTATTTGTCACCCATAGGGGTGGAAATCAGAAGGAACGGATCGGAGAAAAGGTCTTTCGGAAAATTTCCATTTTTTTTGGAATAGATTTTTCCATTCCAATTCTTTTCTTATTTTTCGAAACTGGAAATCGGATCGGAAAACCCATAATATTCGAAAATTTATATGTAGTTCCAGTTCCGATCCGATTTTCTCGGAAAAATCGAAAATCGGAATTTCGGAATTTCGGAACTTTAAAATATTGTTCCTATATCGAAAATTGGAATTTCGGAATTTCGGAACTTTAAAAAATTGTTCCTATATCGAAAATTTCGGATCGGAAAAGTCAGAAATCGAAAATTTCAGATCCGATTTCCACCTTTAGTCACCCATATAAATTATAATATATACGGTTTTGTTGTAATAAATGATTTTAATCTCTACCAAACAAAAATATTAAATTCATCACTATCCAATAATCTATCCATACATTAAAAAGTCAAATACTAGTCAATTATATTATGAGTAATGCATATCACTTCTTTTTATTCACTTCAATATTAGCTTGTTTTTTCTTCATAAAACTCAAATCCTACCTGCTTCATTAATCATGTTGGTCTTTTTCACTCTTAAACCATATACAATAGTATATTTGTACCTAAAATAAGGTGTACATAAATCTTTTTATATATAAATAGATATTGTAATTTTTTGTATGTTTTGAAAGTTTACATATCTATGAGGTTTCTTCTATTCGATTAAAATGTTTTTTTCGATGCTTGCAGAAATGACAGAAACGGTTTCAGCTCAAGTTGTGGCAAATGAGTTTGTTCAAAGGTACTATATACTCCTCAAAGAATATCCCGACTATGTTCATAAGTTTTACCATGATTCAAGTGTTGTAAACTGGCCTGGTCCTGATGGCAAATTCAAATCTGTAACCACCACCAAGGTAAGATAAGTGTTACTTGTTGCGAGATTAAGTAATAATTTACGCTGATTGTGAAATTTAACATGATAATCACCTATATCATACCCTTAATATATGATTGGTCCTTTAGTTATAGAATATATATATTATTCCCTTTTGTTATACACTAATCTTCCTATTGAAGGAATGCTGCATTAAGGCTATTGGCCTAAATTTCTTACTAATGCATATATAATCACGATTTTTATAAGTTTATACTTAATTTTAGTAGAAAAGCATATTAAAATAATAACTCGTGGAGAAAACAAGTTTCCTATAGTGATACTTGTTCAGGATGCTATTTACCTAGCATAATATTCAAGTAAATACGTATTTATATATCTGATATTTGTACAGGAAATAAATGAGTTGATCATGTCTGGAGATCATACTGATTGTAGTATTGCGATAGTGAATATAGATGCACAGGACACATTAAACGTTGGGATTCTTCTAGTGGTAACGGGTTTTTACCTGCGTAAAGATAATACGAGAAGGGGTTTTACGCAAACATTCGTTCTGGCCAAACATGGGAAGGCCTTTTTCGTAGAGAACGATATCTTAAGGTTCATTGATAATTGTGAACCACCAAGTTATGCCATTGATAAAATAGAAGAGAAACCTTCAACTTTGCCTCACGATTCAGGTTAGCTTCTGAGTTCTTTACCAAACATAAGGACTCTTGTGTAGGATTTCATGGTGATTTATGCGAAATTATTATTCAAAATATGGATTAGTTGGCATAGTTACGTATTATGATGTTTAGTTACTAACAAGTTTCGTTATTCATTTCTTCTCATCAGGTTCCTCTGAAAATGCCTCCGACAAGCCTGCAAGCAAAGAGGAGGCTCCTGCAAGCAAAGAAGAGGTCCTAGTCCCTAGAGTAGACTCCATTGTTGAAGATAACGTTCCTTTAGCCACTGGAGTAGTTTCATCCATTGAAGAGGTCCTAGTCCCCAGAGTAGACTCCATTGTTGAAGATAATGTTCCAAAAATATCATATGCATCTATGGTTCGTTTTCTTTGTAAAAACATAAGAATTTTTTTTTGGGTTTATTTCATAATTCTTTAAGTACTAATGTGAAATAGCCAAATACTATTGTGTTATTCCAAGATGTTGCATACCTGCTGAGGGACAAATTTGCAACATTAATGTACTACACATGGGTATATTTGAGTATTTTACATAATGCAGGACTTAATGGTCAAATTTACCCTTTATTTCATTGTCTCCAAAATAACTAGATTTCTGTTTCTTTGTATGTAGTTGGCAAGAGTGGGCTCAATAAGTTTGACAAAGGTTGATTCCAAGATGGTCCCGAAATCTGCTCTTTCTCCAATACATAAAGCACAAGAAGGTGCCAAGAACAGTGTCCCTAAAGTTTCAAAACCTGGAAAAAAAGGTGAAACTAAGGACAACAGTGTCCCTAAAGTTTCAAAACCTGGTAACAGTGGCGCAACTAAGGACAACAGTGTCCTTAAAGTTTCAAAAACTGGAAACAGTGGCGCAACTAAGGACAACAATGTCCCTAAAGTTTCAAAACCTGGAAACAGTGGCGCAACTAAGGACAACCTTCATCACAAAGGAGGTTTGTCTAACTACTCATTGTATCTTTGAATGTCAAAGATAGTTAATTATATCCGTTTTGAAACTTTTGATTCCTATGTTATCCGTGTGTTACCATCATTGCTTCTTTTGCAAGCTTTAATTAATTTTATACTTCAATGTTTCCTTCATCGCCTTTTCCCTAATAGATTTGGTTGAGAACTGAATATGTGCCAAATATGATTAAAATCTAAAGAAATTAGGAAAGTTCACAATAATACCAAATATTTACGAATAAAGATATAAGACTAAATTGATAATTAAAGGTTGATTTGTCATATTTTCACAATGTATCTGCTGACATGGAGTTAATATTGGTGTTTGGTTTCTCAGCTTCAGGGATATATATGAGAGGATTGCCTTTCGATTTGTCAAGGAATGAGCTTGCCCATACTCTCGAGAAGAAATTTGGTCCCCTGAAACCTAATGGGTGCCAAATATTAAGATACGATGTTAGTTTTGAATCTCTTTTAAATTATTTTAACCCTTCTCGCACCTTTATTGAGATTCACCGTAACTTCTGCAGGATGGATTTTGTTGTGGATTTGCTCAATTTCAGAATCCAGATTCTGCACGCAATGCCGTTGAGGTACTATCAGTTCTTATCGCTTCTTAACCAAGTACTTTTGAGTACACAAGCACATTTGACCACTCTGCCATTGATAATTTTTATGTTATTTCAGACCATGTGGCTTGAATTTGACGAGAATTATGCAGCTCACATGTCTTATAAGAGAGCTGCAGGCAAAGGTGAGAGCACATAATATTTTCTATAATAAAAATTCATATTATCTAGGTGTAATTAATTTAACATCGTAGGCTAATCTCCCATCAACGATTCTAATTTTAACCTGTTGAGCCTTGAATATACCTTTTACCGATGCTTTCATTTTAATAAGTTGGAGGATTTGACTTATTAATGGACATAAATCATTAAACATATGTTGTAAAATTTATTTGTAGTCATAAATGAGAAGGTTCTTATTGGATATCAATAATTTCTTGTTGTATTGCAGGCAGTATTGGGTCAGGGAAATTGCCATAAGGTAGTGGTGGAGCTGTAACTTTAGAGGCAACAAGATTTATTATGTGCGTTTATGTGAGACGTGTAACTTTTTTGCGTTTTTTAGTGGTTGTGTGTGAAACTTCAACTTTTTACCGTACTCAATCTGGCATTAGACTATTTTACATTGTTTTTTTGAACTATTTTCTTGCATTTAGTCGGGGATTTTGAAGGGTGTCTTGTATGGTACTTTTGGTAGTTCGGTATTAATTATTAAATTACCTTTATTAGACTATTTTACCTCAATTTTCAAAGTATTTCCTTGTATTTGTAAGAGTGTTGAACGATACTTTTGGTAGTTTGGTATTAATTAATACTCGTACTTATCTAGAACATCTCACCCTCATACACCACCATCTCATCACTTTCCTCACTTGCCAATGTACTGGCGAACACATGTAATTGTTCAAATATTACACTCCCACACTTTCTGTTCATTATCTTCTAGCTTGTAAGGACCAACCCACAAAATTCTCATCCATCAAGACTTGATTCTGCAACTTATAAAACCAACCCTCCAAACCATTTCTAGTATGACTAGTTGATATTTTCCCCACTTTTTGGGATGTTTTTTCCTTGAATCATCTCATCAAATGATGTCCATTTTTACTAATCTAGTTGATGGAAGTTGTGAACTTGTACATACACGGATGGGATTATGTCACGGACCTCTTCCTCAACCAATAATGCAAAAAACCACGATCTGTACTTCTTATTCTCAACACAAACACACTAAAAGTATATCAACTGTAGTCTCTCATAGTTTATATTTGCACTTCATGGATGTTAATACATCGTCTTTGACATGTTATGGATAGTCTTTTTGGCCTGATCTGTGAGGGTCTGATGTTGTTTTGGAGTGGGATAAAGGTATATTATGATGTGAGGGTAGTGTCGGGAGTGTGTATGGGGTGTTTCTGGAGTGATTTAGCTAGGGTTTAAGCTAGGTACAAGGTGGGAAGTTTAGGGTCGAGTGGTATCGAAATGGGGAAGAAAGAAAGTTGTTGTTGCAGTTACAAGTTCCAGAAATCCTTGCGACTCTGCGGTTTGGTTCACTTTCAAAATTATCAACTTTTTAGTCTTAAGAAACACATTTTGAATATTCACTTCCGTATGGACATATCTGCCATTTGTAATATGACCATGGACTTCCAAAGATTTACCTAGGCATGAGATTAATGCTCGACCTCAAGTCACACAACGCCTTTTCTTTATAAAATTTTCCAATCACATACGGAATGCCAAGTAACCGGGATATTCTGTGTCAGGAGAAAGCTTACATTGAAAAATGTAACAACTCTCCTTAATTAGAGCTTACAATTTAAACTATATGAATCGCTTCTTGAGAAGAAGAGCCTCTTTCATAAATTCTAGATAATAAGGCATACACCTTAGTGTCTCTATGAATCGAGCGTTGACATGGAATTATGCCAACACCTCATCAAACGATTTGAGCTCAGCCTCTTCTTTAAGATTATTCGATATTGAGAAGACATGAGTGGTTCTTCCTTTGATTAATGTGATAGCATCACAAAACTTTTTTATGATCATTTGACTTTTCTTCTTGTCCTTCGCTTAAAAGTTAAAACTATTTTCCTGAATTTGGCTTTTTCGGCCCATTGCATCTCATACTCTTTTTGATGCCCGAAAATCGATCTTCCATTATTTTGTCTGAATTTCTTTCTTGGGTCAATAGATCCACCTGAATCTTTCTAATCATCAACGGTTCCACTTGAGAGAGCAACAATATATCTTTCTTAGCTATTACACCCATCAAGCATGGCACTATCGCTTCTTGTTTTATTTTTTCCAATTCTTCCGTATCCGTTCCATAGAGCACTTTCTATGAGGAATCAATACTAGTGTGTAGAAATTCCTTTTGGGACACCTCATACACATTCACTTGAGTCACCAGATTTGCCTATCGTTTCCAAAGTCGGTTGGTCAAAACGATTTATTCTAGCAACTCCGACCTCTCTTGTGTTGGAATATCATGCGCCAGGGACGGATCCATGAATTTTTCTGGGGAGCCGGAAAAATAAAAAACTAATAGAGTTCGGCGCATAACCCTAAATTGAGTTTTTAGGATAATTTTTAGTTCAGGTAGGGCTTAGGAGCTCATTATGAGCTTCTCCCTTGATGTGTCTCGAAATTCTGAACATTTTAAGCATGGTCAACTTTAGTTCAATTTCTCATTGATATCACTTTAAATAAGATGAATTTGGTATCCAGTAAATTGATGTGGAACCTTGAGTATCGATTTCTTTCAACTTCAGTTCAACCATCCGTAACTGCACTTGAGATAGATCATGACTACTTCCCTCGTGAATATTTCAGATCACCAGGTTGTTTAATATTCATGGTTGTAAAAGTTGTGCTTGCAACCCCAATCTTCCTCTTTTTTTACCTCACGAACGTCTTCAAAGTGATTTCCAAATTGGTGGAGTCAATTCGTGTCCATAACAAGAGTACAAATAATTACTTGGAAATTAAAACTAAAAAAAATTAAATAACACCTACAAAACAAAACACCAATCGGAAATACTACAACTACCCATCCCCTGCTCCATTTGCTTAGTTGGCCCAGGACAACTATCCAATACGCTTGTAGTCCCAAATCATTAAGACTAGGGTCAGCTCAGACTTTTCGAGTAACTAAGCTAAGAGAAAATATGAAACTAAATAATAGTATTAGAGATAAAAATTAATAATGTGCAACCATTTTTTATATCCCCTTGCGATAAATCAAGCTGTTCAAATTAATGAATGGGTTAATGCTCACTAATCCCTACAGACTTATTCACTATCTCGTTAACCCCTGTCTTTTTTACCCTCTCCTAAGATATCTTGATTTCGCTCCCAAAACTTAAAATCTAAGTTCTGAAAATTTTCCTAAAACTCAATTTTGAGTTTTGGGAAGCTTTCCATAACTCAACATCTGAGTTATGGGAATTTTCCCATAACTCAAAATTTAAGTTCGGGAGATTTATATGTAAAAAAATGATGGCTATGGTAAGGAGAATTAATTCTAACTTTGAGGGACTTCTTGGACATTAATCCTTAAATAATTTTAGGTAGACATATACCATTACCTAACAAACTTGAAATTAAAAAATCTTCTATCTCTAAAAGAATTTTTTTATTATTCCACTTTTCTTCATATTGAATATAAAGTCAACTTGGTCAACTTTAAGTTGGGCTATGATGATGTGGCGTCTTTGATGATGTGGACTCTTGTGGGTTACTTATCTTGACCAAATTCAATGGTCTTGGAAGTCTTATAATATTTATCTGCCTTACTTAAAAGAGAGACGTGTGGCATTGCTGGAAGCGTTGATCTAAAATAGTTGGACGACTGAAATTAAAACCCTTATCTCTCTCATTTGTAAGCCACATCTCTTCGCAACTCGGTCAGACTTGTTATTACTTGTTATTTTCTTCTTTGACTTCGCCTCTTCTTCTTTATCGTATTATCTCAGCAGATAAATTTTAGGGTTTGTGTAAATCGAGTTCTATGTTATAAAGAACATCGATTAGAGATAGAATCTAAGCAGCTTGCTTGTGTAATGAGTAGTATTTCTCAACAGTGATATAAGTTTTCCGATTGAAGCCTTAGAGTTTTCTATTCTCTGTAATTTCATAAGGATTCAAGCCTGAAGTTGTAATCTTATTCATATAGTGCATCAAGCATCTCTCGTAGATTTTTTTTAGTGTGGATGTAGCCCTTTGTGCTAGACCACGATAAACGCTTATGTTCTTTAATTTATGTACTTTTCTTTACGTCTTCATTTTCTGGGTTTTAAACTCGATTTGAACTGTTGGAATGTAAATTATCATATATATAATGTCCTTCTTTTAATGGTTCGGACATTTAGTTGAGTTGGCAATTTAACATGGTATCAGAGCTTTATGGTTCTTGAGGTCCTGGGTTCGAGTCTTTCCATCGCCACCCACTTTAAATTTGCACATGCAAAAGGGGGCGTGTTGGAATGTAAATTCTATATATATATATATATATATATATATATATATATATATATATATATATATATATATATATATATATATATATATATATATATATATATATAATGCCCTTCTCCTAACGGTTTAGACTTTTAGTTGAGTTAGCAATTTAACAAATAACAATCTTTATAAAATTACAGCATTTGTATCAGAGCTTTCTTGGTTTTCTGGGTATTGCAAAGTTGTTTAAATCAATTTCTGAAAGGTTTTGTCGGTTCGGTTTCTTACCGATAGTGCATGTGTGTTTTATCAAAACAATCAAATAGTTTTGTCAATAAAATTTTGTTTTCTTTTATTGAAACCTACAAATCTAAAGTATTCAAAACTTCAAAAATATTTATCCTAGAATAGTTTATTCTAGGGTTCATCGTTTTGGATCTAACCCTAATAAGTGTGTTCTTGTGTTTTGTATCTCATATATTAAGATACTACAATGGCTACAACAAGACTTGAATTCTCTGTATTTGATGGAAAATCTGATTTTGAGGTTTGGAAAAAGAAAATGTGTGTGTTATTATCTCACCATAAGGTGTTGCCGGCGGTTAAATCCAATACGACTAATTGGTCTGGTGAGGCTTTGAAAAGAAAGGAAGAAATCAGAGAAGAGCATTCAATTTACTATTTCTCAATCTATTAATGTGATAAAAAAGTGGATAAAGCAGAAACTGCTATTGAATTGTGTGGTAAACTTGACTCTAGGAATTTTGTTTTCTTATAATATGGATTCTTCTAAAACTGTAGATGAAAATGTTGATGAGTTTTTAAAACTTAACTTAGTTTTGAAAGGTGTTGATATGACCCTAGATGAGACTAGTAAATGCATGATCCTCTTGAATTATATTCTTAAATCTTATCAAGTTGTAAAAGATGCTTTTCAATACTCTACAGTGATGCCCACCTTTGATCAAAGTGTTACTTCTTGCAAACTAGAGAACTTGAGTTAAAGAATATGAAATGTGTTGGTAATAACTTGTTTGTGAAACACATAATTGGTTCCCCTGAGTATGTGAAACCTAATAAGTTTAAGAAAAAGAATAAAGAAAATAAGAACAAATTTGAATTGAGAAAGTGTTATCATTGTGGAAAACCTGGACACATTGTTATGCACTTAAGAATAAGAATGCTAGTAACAATGAGACCTACATTGCTTGTATTCCCCTCAAACATGATGATACTTTTGAAGTCTTAAATGTATCTAAAACCGTATATAAGTGTAATTGGGTTCTAGATTCTGGTTGTACCTTTCACATGAGCCCCAATAGAGAATGGTTTCATGACCTAATGGAATCTAACTCTGAAATAGTGAATATGGGTAATAATAATACTTCTCAAGTGGCTAGGAATGGGAAGGTTAACTTGAGACTTAGTAATAGGAAACTGGTAACCCTCCCTAATCTGAGATGGATACCTAATCTAAAAAGAAACCTTATTTCTTTAGGTGTTTACAGAAGAGGTTTTGTAGTCGCGGGAGATGGCTTCATTGGATATGGGGGGACTATTGAAGGCTTTTCGAAAAAAGCATGGACATGTTCAAATTTATTATTTTTGTAGGCAACACTTCTATATGCGGAATAGTGGAGTGGAAATGTAAAAAATAAAACTCTTTTGTCGTCGTTCCTTAGAAATTTTTATTCTTAGAGATTATTTGGTCACTTTGGATAATTGCGAGAGCTGAAGATCTCATGAGAGACTATGTTAGAGCTTGGGGAGGGATACCTAATGGAAGGGGTAATCCTTTTTTTTTCATAGAGTTGGTTGGTTAGGTAAACCGGGACAAGGCCTAAAGTTGAACGTTGATGGAATCTCGACCTTTGGGTCAGGTGGAGCAGGATGATTATAAATGGTTGGAATGTCAATTGGATGGGAGGTTTTGCAAAGATTTTGGGGTTTGTACTTCTTACGATTGTAGAGTTGATGACTTTGTATGTGGGTCTAACATGGGTGGAACAGTTTTGGTGGAAAAACTAAGTATCGAGGTTGACTCACATGAAGTCATATACATGATCCAAGTCATTTGCAATGATTCAGAGCCTAGAGAAAAAGGGATAAATTATATAAAGAGAATATTAAGTAGGACCCTACTTTTTGAAGTGAGAATTATATATAGAGAAACGGATGTTTGTGTGGACTAGCAAGCCAGAAAAGGGGTGTCCTAAAAAATCTGGAGTAGGATATTTCATGAAGAGTTGGAGGGGTTGAGGCCTCATCTGATTCGTGATAAAGGCGATTGAGTGTCTCCTAGAGTCATTTATGGTACTATTTTTAAGGGGAACTAGTGTGTCTTATTCAATGTTTTAGAACCTCCTTTATATATAAAAAAGTATATAATTTCAAATGAAAAAAAATTTAAAAACTCTTTTATATATTTTGATTATTTAGTCTCTAAATATTATGATAGACAAAAGGATAGTGTACTCATTATACCTATGAATATATTTTTGCACATGTTTAATTTTATTTATCATCTCATATTTTTTATTTAGATGTTTAAATAATCATGTATTTAGTATCAAACATTTATATTTATAATAGAATTTATAAGATATACACAAATATTTGTTTAATTATAAAACACAACTAGTTATTATATAGTAATATTGTTATTTTGTCTATTTTGTGTAGTCCAAAAAACTCAAGCGTCATAATTTATTTCCATCCATTAAATCAAAGGCCAGAGCCGATAAGGTATCAAAATTATCTATGTTTTACTTCAAGGTATATCTCTAGTAGTTGCCATTCTTTACTTATGGAGTAATAATCTCATCAGAAGAAATATACTTAGTACACTTCACAATGGTATGTGTGTATAGTTTCCAAATTCGCAAATAAGTTAACATATATCTATGCGACTCCATATTCACATGGCATAAATTGTAGCGTGGACGCGAGTGTCACATAACTCGTTAAACAATTCCTTCCTATACATTTATGGGTACAACTGAAGTTGTCGCCTATACGAAGAACTACAGGTGAAGACGGGCCGGGTTTACCCTGGATTGGAATCTAGGGTAAAGGTAAGGTAATGTAACCGGGTCTAGGTTTTGCCAACGGTAAGGGGTAAGGGTAGGGTAAATTTTTACCCTACCCCCGGGTTACCCATACACGGGTTAACCTCGGGTTTAACCAAGGGTGACTTGTGAACCTGAATTTTTTATAATAACAATACCATGTAATAAATACAAAATCAACCCAAAATAATCAATTAACCTTCAAAAATTGAATGTTTGATACACTAAGTTAAATTACCAATAAACTATTACAAGTTATTCACAAAAATTGCAACTAAGTCCTCATTACTTGTAACCCTGAGAAATGTATTATTTTATCACAAGGCTGAAAATGTTCACAAGTTAAATAGAACAACAATATCAAAAGATGTATTAACATTAATTGAATAGAATGTAGATAATTCCATTAAGATCAATCCTGCTATATCCTTTCTCCACACTTATTGCCCTTATATATTCCAAATCATATTTGTTTCCCACGAGTATTCTTGCAACTGTTGTAACTATATGAGCTGCAAAACAATAAACCTTTCCACTTACAAACTTAATGAGATCTACAGAGTATGAGGAACTATACCACAACTCAAGAAGCATGAATCAGGTGTAATATATGTATAACTATACATTTAAGAGATACATCTAAGGAGTTGTTCATAAAACTATACACTGTTTTCGAATCCTACAGGGATTTATAAAATGCAAACATTAACTACATTTTCAAACACATTTTCTATTTTTAAAACACAAACCCTTCTATTTAAAAAAAAGTGAAGTATTATTTTAGCAATTTTTGAGGCTTCTAAGGGCCATAATGCAAAGTTTTAGACTATTTTCAACCACTTAAAGTATTAATTCCATTATTTACACAAAAACACACAATTTTAATACAAATTTTATACAAAAACACTAGTTACACAAATGAAAAGTGTGAAAGGGACTATATTTTTATAACGATACTAATAAAATGCAAACTTAAACAAAAAGAAAAAACTACATAAACAGGGTAAGAAAGGGGAAATACTTGGGTAAACTTACACTACTACACGCGAGCTTTCTCGCGACTAAAGTTTTCGCGACTACTTTATGTAGTCGTTAAAGAGTATACATCTAACGACTACATGGTGTTAACGACTACTTTATACTTTTTTCCGACTACAATGTAGTCGTACTTAAGTTTTGTTTTTTTCGGCTACAAGAAGTAGTCGTTAGTAATATACAAGTAGTCGCTACTTGTTTTAATTTTTTAATTATTTTTTTCCACCGACTTTGTGTAGTCGCTAATGAAGAATATCTTTTTACGACTACCTCATGTAGTCGCTATTTGTTACTAATAACGTCGAAATTTGCATCATTAGCGACTACTTCTTGTAGTCGCTAATGTATGTCACGTATTTATGACAGTGGGTTTTGTTTTGGGATCCTCAAACACCCATTATTTTACAATTTCCCCACTATTCTCTCAAAACTCTCCCAATTTTTTCCCACAATTCATCATCAAATATTATTTCAACACGTGGAAAAGCTTTTCCGGGCCAATCAACAACGTGGGACCTTCTCAATTATCAATTTCCCCGTCTAAAGTTTCTCAAAAGTAGGTATTTTTTGTTCTATAAAACTCTTTCAAATTTTCTTTATTTGCATACAATTGTGTAGTTAATGCTAAATAGTATTAATTACTAGGTATTTCAACACGTGGGAAACCTTTCCTGGGTCATTCAACAACGTGGGACCTCCTCAATTATCAATTTCTCCTTCTAAATTTGCCCAAAAGTAGGTATATGTCTTTTATAAAAGTTTTTTCATCTCTTTTTTATTTGATTACAATTGTATAGTTAATGCTAAATATATAGTATAACTATGTATCTCCAAACATCTTACAATTTTATATGATATATATATATATATATATATATATATATATATACACACACACACACACATATATATGATATATTATTGTATGAGAAATAAATGCATAAATGAGATATATATTTATTTGGCGATGTAATATTTTGTATGCATTTTATTTTTATATTTATGTATTTATTTGGTGATATAATATTTTGTATGCTTTTAATTTTATGTTTATGTATTTATTTGGTAATGTAATATTTTGTATGCTTTTAAGTTTATATTTACGTATTTAATTGGTGATGTAATATTTTGTATGCATTTAATTTTCTATATATTTATTTAATTGGTGATGTAATCATTTTTTTTTTCATTTTATATTTATGTACTTAATTGGTGATGTAATAAAAATAATTTATTTTATATTTATGTATTAAATTGGTGATGTAATAATTTTCTTTTTTATTTTATTTTTATGTATTTAATTGGTGATGTAATAATTTTTTGGGGCAATGCCCAATTAATTACAACTTCAACTTAATTCCTACTTAAGCACCAAAAAATGGAAGATTACAGAATTACCCATAGATAATTAATTAATTACTTTGATTATAATATAATTTATTTATTTTCATTTTCTTTTTTTTATCTTTGTTTTAATTTTTTTTCGGATTTTTATTTTCCAGAATTATTTTTTTTCCCCGAATTTTTTTATTTGTGTGTTGCAGGAACACGCAAAATTGAAATAACCAAAATCAAGTTTTTTGTATTCCAAGAATACACAAATTTGAGTTTTATGTGTTCCATGAATACACAAATCTGAGATTTGTGTGTTGCAGTAATACACAATTTTACGATTTGTGTGTTCACGAATACACAAAATTGGAACAAACAAAATCAAGTTTTGTAAATTTGATTTATATGTGTTCCATGAATAAACAAATCAGAGACTTGTGTGTTCCAGGAATGCACAACCCTGAGACTTGTGTGTTCCAGGAACGCACAAATCAGAGAGTTGTGTGTTCCAGGCACAAATCAGAGACTTGTGTGTTCCAGGAACACACACATCAGAGACTTGTGTGTTCTAGGAATACACAAAATTGGAACAAACAAAATCAAGTTTTGTGTATTCTAGTAGTAATACATAAATTCAATTTTTATGTGTTCTATGAATACACAAATTTGAGATTTGTGTGTTTCAAATACACAAATCTTATATTTGTGCTAACTAAGAATACACAATTCTGAGGTTTGTGTGTTCCAGGATTACACAGAATTGGAATAACACAAAACCCTAAAACATAAACACAAAAATAACAAAAAAAATGCTGGACAAAAAGATAATATATCAAGATAGTTAACGTCGAATAAAAATAAGGTATATGTGATTAATAAATATAAAAAACAATTTTGTTAAATAAGAGAATCCTCTAGATCGATTTTACGTCTTTGTGTGTTTCAGAAACACACAAATCTATATTTGTGTGTTACAGCAACACATAACCCGAAATTTCGATTTTAAAAAAAAAATCGGGAAAAATAAAATTTCGAAAAAAATAAAATTCAGAAATAAAAAAATCAAAAAAAAATTCTGAAAAAAAAAATTGGAAAAAAAATCAAAAAATCAAAAAAATCAAAAAATAAAATCTGAAAAAAATTTAAAAAATAAATATTAAAAAATAAAATAAAAACAAAAAAAACAAAAAAAAAAACATATAAGGGTAACTTTGGAAGGTAAATATGACAATGTGTTCAATTAGGAATTAAGTTGAAAATTTGTGAGTAAGTAGGAAGTAATTCCTTCATCCTTGTTTTGGGGAATGAAAAGTGAGGAAGTGTAATTAGTTGAAAATTATCTCTAATTTTTTTTTCATTATATTTATGAGACATTTATGTTGTATTCTTTTATATTAGAGTAGTTGATTATATTGGTAGTAGAGGATAGCTTCGGGTATTGATAAAAGTTGGATTACTTCCGCTCATTGTGTTTCGCGTGAATTTGTTACGGGGATAGAAGAAGTTATCGCCTTTGCTCAAAATAATAAATATTTTGAAGAAACTTTGTGTTGTCTGTGTAATGAGTGTTCGAATTATCGTTGGTTTGACGTGGTCAAAGTTAGGGCACATCTTTTAAAATTTGGGTTTTTGTCCACGTATGAGATTTGGACAAAGCATGGTGAGAACGAGGAAATTCCCGAGACTCTATATGAAGAAAATGTAATGTTGAATGTTTACGAAGATTTGAGACCTAATTATGAGGGTGGTGGTCATTTGGGTGACACCGAGATGATAGACTCGAACAGTTTAACACGTGGAAAATTCGAAACGATGTTTTCCGAATTAGAGACTGAGTTATACCCTGGTTGTACAGTAATTAGTTCATTAAATTTCATTGGGAAGCTAATGCACGTGAAGGTAAAGAACAAGTGGACTAACACGTCTTTCACCGAGTTTCTTGATCTTCTGTGTCGTGTGTTGCCCAAACCTCATACCTTGCCCGAGTCATACGAGGAGTGCAACAAAAAGTTAAAAAATTTAGGTATGGGGTACAATACCATCGATGTTTGCGTGAACGATTGCGCTTTATTTTACAGGGAGAATGACTCCCTCGATAAGTGTCCACTATGTAGTGAATCCAGATGGGACCCAAGAAGGGTCAGAAAGTAGCGCATAAGAAACTCTGATATTTCCCAATTGCCCCAAGGTTAATTTATGCTTCGAGACACACTGCCGTACAGGGAAGAGTACAGATCCAGATGTGTTGCGTCATCTAGTTGATGGCGATACTTGGAAGAGAATTGTTCAGTTACATCCTGAGTTTGCTAGTGAACCTCGGAATGTGTTCTTGGGTTTGGGTATCAATGGTTTTTGTCCTTCAGAACAACTCGTACAACATGTGGCCGGTTATATTGACCGTCTACAACTTACCACGGTGGGAGTGTGTGATGGAGACGACATTTCAGCTTTGTTTGTTGATTCCTGGACCCCGTTCACCCGGAAAGGACATGGATGTCTTTCTTCGACCTGTTATAGATGAGTTTGACGAGTTGTGGGATAAAGGGATCCTTACGTATGATGCCCACAAGAAGGAAGATTTTACGATTAAGGTTTTTTGTTGTCCACGACTAATTATTACCCCACTAGGTCATACGCTTCGGGATGGTCGGGTCAAGGTTACTTAGCATGTCCAGAATGCATGGATTCCACTCCGTCATTGAGGGTGAATAAAGGGGTTGTGTACTTTGACCATAGACGTTGGTTACCTTCCGCACATCGATTTAGAAAAGACAAGGTTCCGTACCCTGCTTCCGATTATAGAGGCAAGCCGAAGAAATATACTCCTGCCGATATTCAGACACAGTTAGATGGGCTTTATATTGTTTTTCTCGGTAAACACAAGGATTTTGGGGGCAAGATCGTGAAGCAAACTGTTCCACGACGATTCAATTGGAAGAAAAAGAGTATTTTTTTGTCGTTTACCTTATTGGTCCTAAAATTTGTTGAAACATAACATTGACGTTATGCATTGCGAGAAAAATGTGTGATAGTTTGCTCGGTACAGTTATAGGTCTTGATGGGAAAGTTAACAAATATAACATGAAAGCGAGAATGGATCTTCAGGATATGAACATCATGAAAGATTTGTGGTTGACATCGAGAGACGGTAAACCGATACTGAAACGAGCAAAGTATACTTTGTCAACGGAAAAACGGAAAATATTTCTTGACTGGTTGAAGGAACAGAAGTTTCTCGATGGTTTCGCATCTAGTTTGAGAAATAATGTTAAAAGTGATACGGGAAAGATTATCGGAATGAAATCTCACGACTGTCACGCGATGATGCAATATCTTTTCGTGGCTAGTACTCCAGGGCTTATCGAAGACAAAGCGATTAGTGATGTGATTATTGGGTTAGCTAACGTGTTTAGAGTCGTTTGTAATAAAAAAAACAGCAGGAAAGAGTTAAAATCGGGTAAGTCGAAAATGGTTGAAGTTATGTGTAGACTGGAAATGATTTTGTCTCCCGCGTTTTTCCATATAATGATCCACCTAGTTATACACTTATACGAAGAAGCTTTGTTAGGGGGACCGGTTCAGATGCGTTGGATGTACCCGTTTGAGCGGTATCTAAAGAAGTTAAAGGAGTACATACGAAACCCGGCTAGGCCGAAGGGTTCAATCGCCGAGGGGTACGTCATAGAGGAGACTTTGACTTTCATATCGCGTTATCTTGAAGAAGAAAAAACAAAGTTCAATGAACCGGGTAGATATACCGAGACTGAAGCTTAACCTAAAGAGTTATCCGTATTTAAGAGTCAGTTTACTCCACTCGGTAAAATATAGTATGGTGTTTTGCAATACATTGAGAAGGAGCAAATCAACTGGTACATCCTACTTAATTGTGACAAAATTCAGCATTTGATGACGTAAGTTGATCATTTTATTTGTTATTTTTTTAATTATGTTTGAAAAACGTATTGAATTTACTCGTCAAATGTGCAGAGAACACAAAGCCACGCTATCAGGCCCTGAAGCTGATAAAACTAGGAAACACCGACAAAATATTTGAGATTGGTTTTTGCATAAGGTATACATTCATTCAAATACCAATTTAGGTCTTAATATTTGACAATGTGGTTATTATTGTTTTTGTTTGTAGGTTTATGATATGGAAAAAGACGGCGATGCATTTGCTACTAGTTAGATGATTTCATTGGCTAGTAAGTCTCATGATGCAGTTTATAAGTACGATTCATATGTTGTGAACGGTGTCAAATGGGTTACTCGTGAAAAGGGGAAAAAAGGTGACTCAAGATTACGGGGTATGCACCATGTACGATGATAAACCATATTACGGTGAATTAGTCAAGATTGTAGAGGTAACATTTGACGGTGGTTGTTCAGTTGTGCTATTCGAGTGTAATTGGTATAACACGAGTACTGCGAGGACAGAGAATGGGGTAACCATTATTAACACGTCTACTTTTTTTGGAGAGACGAGCCATACATCTTAGCCACACAAGCGAGAAAAGTATTTTATATTGATGAGATTAATACAAGAAAATCACAAAAAGGGTGGAAAGTTGTTTGGGAAATCAATGATAGACATGGATGGAGCCCCGAGTGTCACGATCCCTTTAGTGAACACCGAGACGGATTACTCACAGTTACATTTGACAACTGGTGAGGAGATCCCATTTGACCCTTCTCTTTTGCACGTAGCTTTAATTATTGATGAAGAGGATGAGATTTTTGATGACACGATGGACGAGTATGCCGACGATGAAGAAGATGAACCAATCTACGTTGATAGTGATGAGGAAGTTGTTCACACAAGTGGTTACGAGACAGACTGATTTGAGGAATTTTTTTATGATTATGTGTTTTTTATTTGTTTGGATTTTGATTACGTGTTTTTCATTCTTTTGATTACGTGTTTTTGATTGTTTAGAATTTTATTATGTTTTGTTATTGTTTGGAATTGTATTACGTTAAGCTTATTGTGTGTTTGAAATTATAATTGTTCATTTTCCATTTAAAAAAAAACGCATAAACTAGTCGGCAAAAAGAAGCAAATCTCTAGCGACTACAAAGTATTCGCTAATCACGAAATAAATATCCACTAAATGTTGGCGCTCCACTTTCCCGCCCATCGAAAAGACACGCGTTAACTTCTTGCATTTCGCGACTACTTTGTAGTCAGGAAAAACCAATTAGGTCTGTCAAATTACCAACACGTGGCGGTCATCACCTCCTTTACCGACTACTTTCTAACCTTTAGCGACTACCGCATTTAGTCGCTAATGAGTGAGTCCTATATGTAGCCGAGACATAAGAGCTTCATTATTTCCTTATACAAAACTCAAAAATCCGAGCTCCCTCTGCAAATCCGCCATTCCAAGCTCCAATCAAAGCTAAAAACACACTCAAATCATCACATAAGGTAATAAAATCAATTTTTATCAACTTATTCCAATATATTCTTAATATTTCATTACAAATTTTTTTTTCTAAACTATTTTCTTTCTTTTGTGTATTGGTGTCGCCTAGGTTGTGATAAAAATAAGATAAATATAAGCCAGAAAACAATGCACTTCCACCCTAGACAAGCACGGTACTACAAGTATTACAGGACGTATGCAAGCTTTAATGATAAGTTGAATTCGTTCTCAGGGACTTAGTGTGTTAAACGAATGAGCAGAAATAACGAGTAGGCAGTGATTAATTAAAAGACAGAAAGTAAAAGGGAATAATTCGAGATAATTAATTAAACTAAGGAAAAATAAAAGACAATAAATTAAATACGAAGAAATATGAGATGAGAAGTATAACTTAGGTTTTGCTAGTATGCACTAATCCTTCTAATTCTTTCTATCAAATTCTAGTTATAAGGGAGATAATTAGCTCTTAGATACTTAGTCAGGATTCTAAATTCCCATACCTTAGACCTTGAGAGAGACTAAGGGGGCTACGGACACACCACGAGGCTGGTTTAAATATGGTCAACAAGCGCAGCCAAGGCCCTAAGCAATAAATTCCAAACATGGTGATAGTGGTTATATTATACCCTAATGACTATCTAGTTAGAATTAGTGTTGCCAACACCAATATCGATTCTATACGTTATGTGGTGTTTCAATAATTAGACACCCAGCTAAGGTGATCATCTAACTACTATTAAGGTAATCCTAAACGTTGCGCACCGCAAGGAAAACATGCAATCAGTCAAAACACATAAACAAATATATAGGTAAGAAGCTAATATCAGATTAAAACATATAATTCCCAAAGAAACTTAGATAGAAAGAAAATAGAATTCATAGATTATACATGATGTAAAACCCAAGCTATGGGAAAATTAGTTCATACCTGAAGGAAATAAACTAAAAGAATTAATAAAAGACTTCATCTTGCGCACTACAATAATTCTGATGATAATAAACCTAAGGACTAATTACAATGAGGCAAGGATGATTTACAAGTGATATAAGGGTGTATTTATAGGTGTTTAGAAGACCTAATTCTTTTTCTTGAAGGAGAAGGTAAGTGTTGGACTCTTAGCCCAACTCAAATTCGTAACCCTAAAATATGAAATCAGACCCGTTTATGTTTTGGTCCTAACAGTTTTAATTCTTATCCGTTTGACGCGTATGAGTAGTCGAAACTCATCGTATCTGAAAGATCCTTAACTTTTCTCTTAACTGTTCTCCCAAATTCCTCACCGATTTTGATATATAAGCTGATTTGTGGTCGTGTGTGGTGAAATTCAGATTTATTAGGCAGCTTTTCCTTTTCATACTTTAGCTCTTCTTTCCTTATCTTTAATTCCATGCTTATCTTCTTTCCATATATCTTAGTCTTTGATTTGGACTCTAATTAATCTCCATAATTATCTTTAAAGCTTCACACTAAATAAATAATTAAACCCAATATGCTCTAAAAATAATAATTTACTAAATCAAGACTAGAATTAGGAAAATGTAGTAATTCTCAAGAAAATCTACTAGAAAGACTTCTAAATCACTAAAAATGATGTCTAATATTATTATTAATTCATCACAAATGAGGAGACATCATGTATAAATCCGATTGTTGTTGGCATGGCATCTACACCAAAATAGCTTCAATTTCAGCATATAAGGTAATTTTTTCAACAATCTTTTGTTTTTTGAATTTTTATGTTTTTTTTTGTTTTTTTTCTTTGATTATTTGATGTTTATGTGAATTCCGAATATAATTGGTAGTTTTAGGATATTATAAATGATATTTTTAACACAAAATAGATGCTAAAATGCTTAAAAAATTTATGTGATTAATTGTAATGATTTTTTTCCATTTTCTTTGTGTGATGATTATGAAATCCGAGATTAATAGGTGTTATTAGGGTGTGTTTTAGGTTAGTTTAGGTTGATTTTGATGCTTGATTATGAAAAAATTAATTGTATAATTTTAGGGTTTTATTAAGGTTTTTTAGGATTTTAAGAAGATTAAAAATTAATAATATGAATATAAAAATTGCATCTAATTTGAGTTTTTGTGGCCTAAAAGTGTTTAAATAAAAATATAGGGATTAAATTGTAATTTTAAAAAAATTAAAACACCATCTTGGAATTAATTAGGATTTTTTTTTTTGATACAAATGAGATCCTACGGACCCTGAAGATAAATCTTCCAGAAATCTAATCTAATTATTAATGTCAACTCGAGGCACCGCCCAACCGCAACGGTCACGAGCTAGTTCTCTCCACAGACCATCTGGCGGATCCCTATAGACAATGGGAACACCCTTATTCCTTAACCCGAATTTGGCCAGCCAATCCGCGCATCTATTAAAGGAACTAAAAACAAATTACTGAAAAAATTTAAATTAATATATTGGGACTAAAATGCAATTTTACATGAAAATTAAATATAACAAAAATGAATTAAAATGGATTTTTAAAAATGAATGAAAATAAATAAATTTGTATATTCAAAAAATGAATACTTTGAAAAAAATAACAATTTATCAAAAGTTTAAAAATTGTAAAAGGACCAATTTGCAAATTTAACAAATAGTTAAAAACAAAATTATATATTTTTTTATTTATTATTGTACAACTAATATAATTTTTTGTGTAATACAGATTGTATTTGGTTGGAATATTGGATGTATTATTTTAATTTTAGAGTTATCTAATTTATTTCATTTATTTTATTTGTTATTGTAATATTTATTTTGTATTTAGTTTGTATTTAAATTGTATTTAATTCATATTTCATCTATAATAATTTGGTGATGTAATAATTTTGATTTAATTATTATTTATCTCTTTTAAATAAATTGCAAAATAATAGATGGCCGACGTGATCTCTAGGACACACGGAGGGGACGGTGGGGGCCGAGACCCGAACCAAAATCCGAACAAAAACCTTGCTAACTGTAACACCCAAGACGGTAAATAAAAAATTTATATCAGAAATAATTTTATATGTAACTTATAATATAATTAAATATAATTTAAAACAGAACCAGTTAAGCGGAAAGTACGAGGAAATGCGACACTAAAATCTGCCGTTAGGGCACTAAAAGCTGTCGGGTATCCACTGCCGATCAATTTCTGTATTTTAGGCGACACGTGGAACCCATCTGGTAAGTACGGGAAACACCTTAGCCAGGTAATCGGGCTAACTGTTCGAGAGAGGATACCGCCATGCTACAAATCGTGGAGTAAAGTTCCAATAGCCGACAAAATATCTGTTATTAAGCGATTATCGATAAATATTAGCCTTTTTTCACTTTTTAGCTTCTTCTTTTTTTTCGGATTTGTTGTTAATCCCAAAATTCTGGGATCTACAACTTATCCTCTTTCTCTTTTTCCACACTTTCCCACCTTACATCATCATCCACAACCGCCTCTTTTATTTTTTCTTTTCCCTTTTAGCTTTTCTTTTCGTTTTTCGGTTGACTCAAGATGACTAAGTTTCTAAACTCATCTAAAATGGGTAAAGTGACAATGGGATCTGTAAAACAACCTAAAACAAAGACTAAATACAGAGATATAACGAAGGAAGTGATGTCGCCGAGTTCAGATCTATTGGGTACTCCAGATTCATACAAGAATGATGACAGTAAGAACATAGAAGATTCGGTACAGAGTGATAAGGATAAGGTTCAAATGAATGAATCGGCAACGAATGAGATAGCCAAAGAATCTATCAAAGAAACTAAAGGTACTTCATGGTCAAAATTGTTCGATGGCTGTGTGAGCCGATCTATGAGACTTGAACATCATCAACCAGAGAACATTCAAGGTAAGAGAGTTATAAAACCTCCTCAAGAAGTGTTAGATGAAGGTGCAGATCAATGGGCAAACTGTCTAATAGGGCAATTTATAGATTCTCCGCCTCCTTTCTTTGCTGTGGTAAATTTCGTGTTAATTATCAGTGGAAGAATCTGGGTAAGGTTGAGGTTAAATCGAATCAAAAAGGGAGTGTCGTTTTCAAATTCGAAAATCAACAATATTATAATAGAGCACTTGAACAAATATGGCAGATAAATGGCAAGCCGTTACTTCTCAGACCTTGGAAACCGGGTATGCAGTTTGACAAATTAGACATTACAAAGTATCCGATCTGGGTGAAATTAATTAATGTTCCGATGAATTTGTGGACACAAAATGGACTGGGTTATGTGGCGAGTGGAGTTGGGGTGCCTATACAGATGGATTCGATTACTGAAACGAAAGCCAGGCTTGGTTATGCCCGAGTTTGTGTTGAGGTAGATGTGAAAGATGAATTACCTGAAGAAGTTTATGTAGACATTGGTTTGGAGGATTTACAGACTGTAAGAGTAGAATACGAATGGAGACCAACCGTGTGCAAAAAATGCAGTAGAATTGGACATGTGGAAGGGAAATCTATGAATGTGCAGAAAGTATGGGTTCCTAAAGCTAATGTTGAAACTGAGAAGAGTAATGATAAGGGAAAGAGCAAGGAAGAAGAATGGAATATTGTTAGAAGTGTGAGAAGTAATAACAATCAATATCAAGGTTCTTCATCTTTGAGTACTTCTAATAAGTTTAATGAACTTCAACTGATTGAGAGCAACAAAATAGATAAGGATGTTCTGCTTTTCATTAATCATAATGGTGGAGAGGAAATAACTCGGCCCCCAAATATATGATCATATCTTCTTGGAATGTTAGAGGATTTAATAACCTCCTTCGACAACTGGATGTGAAGGAGTTTGTAGTTAGTAATAAAGTTAAAGTTATTGGTCTACTTGAAACTAAAGTGAAAAGTAGCAATTACTCAGCAATAATTAGTGCATATTTTCCATATATGGAGATGTTGCACAACTATAATAATGATGAAAGTGGCAGGATTTGGATCTTGTGGGACAAAGACTATGCTACTATTAAGCTGGTTTTTCAGACATCTCAGGCTATGCTTATTGAATTGATTATAGATGATAGTAAAGAGAAAATTTATGTAGTTTTTGTGTATGCAGAAGGGACAAATAGTGAAAGAAGAATATTGTGGAAAGACTTAGTTGAATGGAATAAGAAGTTTGAAACTGAAAGGATGTGTATCTTGGGAGATTTTAATGAAATTTTGAATATTAGAGATAGATTAAATTGCACGGGATTGGATAAAGGAGCCTTAGAGTTTAATGAATGTGTTGAGGACTCTAATATGTTTGAACACCACTATGGAAAACTCTTCTATACATGGACAAATAAAAACAGGGGAGAGCTTATAAGGGCTAGCAAGATCGACAGAGTGTTTGTAAATACTAGATGGCTAAACTCCATTAATTCTAGTGTTAAAATTCATCCTCCATCCTCATCAGACCATTGTGCAATTACTCTTAATATGGGAGGGCCAAAGAAATTTTATCCTTCTCAGTTCAAGTTCTTTAATCACTGGACAACTCATGACAAATTCTTGGAACAGTGAGAGAAGCTTGGAATATCAAAGTAGAAGGTAATGAAATGTTTAAATTATGTATGAGACAAAAGAACACTAAAGTGGCTTTCAAGAGATTTAATAACACATACTTTAGAAGGAATTCAAAAGAGATTGAAGAAAAGAAATCTCAGCTCCATAATATTCAGATGGAAATTATGAAGGGAAATACCGATAGTGTATTACTAAATCAAGAGAAATTATTAAATGAAGATTTGGAGAAGGCTATTCTAATTCAGCATAACATTCTAAAGCAGAAGGCCAAATGCTTATTCATCAATGATATGGATAGTAACACAGCATATTTTTATAGGCTTATTAATGGCAGATTGGCTAAGAACAATGTGTCCATGCTTATCAATGAAGAAGGAGATACATTAACTGAACCTGAACAAATCAAAAACGAGTTTGTTAAATTTTATGAACATCTTCTAGGAGTTGAAGAAAATCAAGAGGAGGTGTGTTCTAGTCATGTAATTAAGAAGGTTATAGGTACATATTTAAGTGATGAACAGAGTCAAGAGATGATTGTACCTGTAACTGACATAGAGATCAAGGAAGCCCTGTTTTCTATTAGTGAGAGTAAGAGTCCAGGCCCAGATGGACTAAACTCAACCTTTTATAAGGATTCTTGGAGTATTATAGGGAATGATTTTATTCAATCTATAAAACAAAGCCTCAATAATGGAAAGATGCTTGCTCAAGTAAACACTACAAACATTGTCCTAATTCCTAAAGAGAAGAAGCCACTAAGTGTTAAAAAATTTCGCCCAATCTCGTGTACTAATACAATCTATAAAACAATCTCAAGGATTATTTGCAAGCGTTTAAAGAAGGTAATGAATTCTATAATTTCTTTAAATCAAGCGGCATATGTTGGTAATAGGTTTATTAGTGATAATATATTTGTTGCGCAAGAGGTTGTTTTAGGGTATGACAAAGTAAATTCTGAGCCAAGTTGTACTCTGAATTTGGATTTGCAGAAAGCGTACAATAGTGTAAACGGGAGGTTTTTAATGAACACTCTAATAGCCTTCAATTTTCCGAAACAATTTTTGGAATGGATTAAAATGTGTGTATTTACTCCAACTTATTCAATTGTAATTAATGGTGAAGCTTGTGGTTTCTTTAAGGGAAAGAGAGGATTGCGCCAGGGTGATCCTCTCTCACCTTACTTGTTTGCTTTGTGTATGGAAGTATTTACAGGCCTGTTTAATAGTATGGCAAAGAAGAACAGTTTTGAATATCATCAAAGGTGTAAAGAATTGGAGCTTAATCATATAATTTTCGCCGACGATCTTCTTATTTTTTTCAAAGCTAATATTAATTCTGCAATTGAAGTTAAACATGGGTTGAATATCTTCTCAAGAATGTCTGGGCTCATTGTTAATTACGATAAAAGCGAGTTGTACTTTGGAGGCACTGATTTCAAGATTAAGAAGGCTATATCTGAGTTATTTAATATTAAAATTGGAAAGCTGCCAGTCAGATATCTTGGAGTACCCTTACACTCCAAGAAATTGAGTTTAGAAGAATGTAATAAATTGGTAGAAAAGATCAGTAGCAGCATAAATAATTAGAGCTCTAAATTTCTCTCATATGCTGGAAGATTAGAGCTTATCAGATGTGTACTGGTAAGCAAAATACTCTTTTGGTGTAGAGTGTTCTTGCTTCCAAAGCAAGTAATCTACAAATTAAATCAATTACTTAATAGCTTTCTTTGGAAAGGCAATACTGGAGGTTGAGGTGCTAAAATATCTTGGGAAAATGTCTGTAAAAGCAAGCAAAAAGGTGGACTTGGTATTCATAAGTTAGATGATATTAATCAGGTTTGTCTACTGTTTTCATTCTGGAGAATGTATGCTCAAAGTGATAACTTGTGGAGTAAATGGGTGAAAACAAATATAACTAAGAATAAGTGTATTTGAAGTATTGAAAGTAAACAAACTCGCTCTTGGATTTGGAAAAGATTATTGAAGATTAGGAGTATTGCTTATGAATTTATATATCACAAGGTGAATAATGGAAAGGATACATTCATGATGTGGGATAGATGGGTCAATGGCTCTAGTGTTAAGGAAATTCTAAAACTGGAGCTTAGCACAGAAGATGTTAATAATGACAAAACAGTCAAAGAGTTTTATGGGAGGAATAGGTGGAGATTACCTCCTAAAATTGGCAATATGATTTATGAGATAAATAAATACACTCTTAATACTAAAGAAGATGTTAAAATATGGAAGGATAATGTTAAAAACAAATTCTCCTTCAAAAAGACTCTATTGCAGATTAGTTCAAGTGATGAAGCTGATGTGTATTGGTACAAAATAGTTTGGGCAAAAAAGAATATTCCTAGATGCGCATTTATTGCGTGGCTGGCAATACAAGACAAATTGAATACTAAGCAAAGAATGTTGAGTTGGGGCAATGTTATAGATCCTATGTGTTGTTTCTGCAGGGCTGAAATTGAGGAATATACACATTTGTTCTTCAGGTGCTCGTTTGTGAGAAGGGTACTAAAAGAAATCATGGTTAAAAGCAAAATTGACAGTGTACCAAATGATTTTAAAGAGCTATGTTATGTGATTTTAGTGGGCAAAAGTGAAGAGCAGGTGGTTGTGAGAAGTGCTATATGTACTACTTATCTGTATCAAGTTTGGTGGGTGAGGAACGAGTTAATGCATGGTGGTAATGGGCTGAATGAGGAACAAATTTGCAGCAGAATTAGTGGAGCAGTAAAGCCCAAATTGCTGAGGTGTAAAGTCAAAGATGCAATAGCTAATGAGATAGTTAAGAGTTTTATTTTATAAGCTTTTTAATTGTAATAGTCTTTGTAACGGGCCATTTTAGTTTTATTATTTTTTGTAATTGGGCCGGATAGGTAGCTAATGTAGTAATGTTCGGTTTTTTTCTTGTCTAAGGCTTTATGGCCCATGTTGGGCATAATACTTAGAAAGGATTAAATGGTTGTAAAGACATTGGAGGTTGAGTTTATTAGTAAAAGTTTGATTTGATGATCAATATATATATATATATATATATATATATATATATATATATATATATATATATATATATATATATATATATATATTAATTTACTAATTTAATTTAACATTAAAAATAATCTTGAATGTAGCAATTTTTTGATATACCTAATTGGAGGAGAAGGGATGATTGGAGGTTTATATCTGGTAATTTGGATGATACAATGCGATGACGGTATAAAGACTACAAATATGACACGAAAAAGGACTTTTACTTGCTGGGTAAGAAACCTAGTGATTTATCTGATGAGATCTGGAAGAGGTGTTGTGATTTGTGGGGTTCGAATGAGGCGAAGGTATAATTATATATTTTTTTAATTATATAATTTAGATTATATATAACTTTATTAATACTTGTGTTTTAAATTTTTTCAGAACCAATCAAAGGAGAATAAATTAAACCGAATGAAACAAAAGAATAAGAGTGGAGCGGGGTCTCGTAAATATTCCCGAACTCGGGATATGCTTTACGAGGTACTTTGTTTTATATGTATAGATATTGTATTTTGAATAGCTTTTAATTATATTCTGAATGAAACAGGGTGTTGAGAATTTGATCCCAGGTGGGAGGGTGGTAGTTAGGGATGAGGCAACTCAAGAAGACATCACTATTCCTCAAATGGGTGGGTTTCGAGGTGGTGGGCAAGAGTAAGAAAACACAGCAGTGGAGGTCCGAGGGTTATATGAACGCTGATGTAAGTTTATTTTATAAGTAAAATTTCAATTTTAATTTTATTCATAAATTGATTTTAATAATGTTTTTTTGTGTCTATAATTAAACAGAAATTGTTAAGGGATGCTATGAAAGATCAAGTGATTCAGATTCAATCGGATGAAGGCTTAGCTTGTGAGTTGTCGCAAAAGGAGCAAATCGGTGCGGTGAGAGAAACTGCCAAAAAGGTTGTTGGGTCGCCAAAGAGGAGCTGGACACCGGGTGTGGGTCGACCCAAAAAGAAGAAGAGTCCTTCGACCACCCCGACACAAGACGAGCATAACGCGATGATGATGGAGGCAATAAATGAGCTTTGAGTAGCCCAAGGACTTCCAGAGTACAGACACCCTGATCGACCCTCTACTAGCGTTGAGCCTCCAGTATTTTCTCGGGCTGTTGTGAGTGATGCGACGGGATGGATTAACGGGATGAGAGCACGTGAAGGTTTGCTCCCATTTCAGGCTATGCCTCCTACTGGTAGTGCATCCGAAAGACTGGTTGATGATGATGGTGATGAAGAGATGGGCGAAGATGAAGATGATGATGGTGATGAAGAGATGGGCGAAGATGAAGAAGATGATGATGATGATGATGATGATGACGAGTCCGAGGGAGAAGAGGAGACCCGTTTATATGGCCTTTAGTTGATTATTTTTAATTATTTTGTTGATGTAATATGACATTGACTTTGGTTGACTTTGGATTATTTTGGTATATAAATTATTTATTTTGGTTTATAATTGGTATTTTAATTATTAATTGTATTTTTTTAAAATAAAATAAATATGATTTTAGAATTATTTTTAATTGCAATATCGCAATTACATATAATTCAGAATTATATTTTTTATTTAAAAAAATCACTATTAGCTACTACTCCTAGTCGCGAAAACGAAGTATCTGTAGTCCCTAATAATGAACAATTTGCGACTACATGTAGTCGTTAATTGGAAAACAATTTACGACTATAATGTAGTCGATAATATATAACTAATGGACGACTACTTTGTAGTCCTCATTGAATAAGACATTTACGACTACACCTGTAGTCGGTAATAATTACGCAATCCACGACTACAACGTAGTTGCAAATACCTAATCACTTCTACCGACTACTTATTAGGCGTGCGTCGTTAGTTATGATTTCTAACGACAAGTTTGTCGCGACTAAATTCTTACGACTACATGTAGTCGGCAGAGACCTAAATCTTTTTTCACGACTACTTTTTTGTTCTTTAGCGACTACAGATGTAGTCGGCAGAGGTTTACGCGGTGTAGTGTTACCCTTATAGGGACATAGTTTTGGAATATAAATTTGGGTAAACAAACCCTATATAGGGATATAGTTTTGCAATTTTTTCCCTTTTGTTTTAATATTAGTTGATTGGTTGCATATAATTAGGAAATTAATTTTGATAAGTCAAAAGATATTAATGGAGCAGAAGGGCAATATAGACTTTTTAGGTGTGTTGAACTTGATGGGCAATGATAATAGTTTGTAGACTATATGGGTTAATCACCCAAATTAGTATTTTGGTAAAAGAGAATGTAGTATTGTGTGGCTTTGTTTCTTTTTTTATAATTTTTTTTTTGGTTGGAACTTTGTTTCTTTTTTTCCCTTTACTTTTTGGTTTTTACTTAATTACTATATCAATATATTTTATTGTATTTAGAAGTTAAAAATAATTATATATATAAAAAAATAATGAATTACAATAATTCGTCTAAATTCTTAACATTTAAAAAAATAATTAACTATTAAAATTATGTTAAAATTTGATAATTTTTTAATTGAAAAATTATATTAAAAATAGTATTATATACAAATTGAAAAAAATATACAAATAATTATTTGATAGATAATTTTTTGTGTGTGTTTATTTAGGTTGGGTTAGTTTTTTTTACTCTTTAGGTTCGACTAGCCGTGTAGGTAGTAATTAGATGTCAGTTAAATTATTTTTATTGTATTGCATGAGAAGTCTAACCGGTCTATGCAGACGATTAATTGTGCTAGACTAATTAATTAGGTTCGGTGACTTATTAATCAGATTGAATAGTCCACTAATCGATTAATGTTTAGGCGAATCATCTAGCCACCCACTATTAGGTAAAATATATTTTAGAACGACCAAACGATATTTATTTTAAAGACTAAACCACTAAAATGTAATCTGCCTAGAAATTATTCTAATGGGATGCTAAATGATCCGTCTAAACGCTAGTCGATTAGAGGATAATTTAATCTGATTAATAAGCCGCTGAACCTAACAAAGAGACGCTCAGTGATTAGTGCATTCTTTTTCATCATAATATTAATATTTTATTTCAAAACTATGTCCCTACATATATGGATAGTTTACCCAAGTATTTCCCGGAAGAAAGTGAATAAAACTCACCAAATAAAATAAAGCACAATGTCCAGTTAATAGATCTGTAACAAAATCAACAAAAAAATCTATCTTGGTCAATAACAATACCGGAAATGAATAGACTATATCAGGAAGTCATAAAGAGGGAGAAATGACGTATGCCTTGGTGGAAATGGTGAGGTACCACCACGAACAAACCCCATCAAATCCTCTATTTTTGTATACATACACTCTACCCAAATAAAGAGACCATCAACAATGTATCAATCTGGCAGTAGAGTAGACATTTTTACTCTGATATAAAGGATTCATTAAATGAGAAGCATTAGAACTACTTAAAAACCCCAAGAGCCATAAATGCTTCAACAGAGTTTGTTGAAAATGACTTGCTTTTTCGGGAGAGATTAGTACTATAGTAGGAGAATAGGTGAGAGATGGCAGACATTAGGATTTGATTGAGTGGGAGAGGACACGAATCGATGAAATGGTCTAGGATTTTTTCACCTGGTAGGGTTAGCAGATAAGATATATATATATATATATATATATATATATATATATATATATATATATATATATATATATATAAGGACTTTTCTAAAATTTACTTACCAAATGAACGACCAATGTGTTGTTGGTCGTTCTTATATTTTTTTAAATTGTGAAACAGTGCACGGGGTCGACTCGGGTTGGACCCGTGCAAAAGACTAAAATTTTAAGTCCAAGGTATTTATTTTTGGTTGGACATATAGAATGGTAAGCACAAGGTATTAGTGGGCTAATGTTAATACTATACATTTACCCAAAAAAATATACACGGGTTAGGCCAGGTTCCCTTACGAAGAACGCTACCTTTTCATGATTATTCCAAGGTGTACTAAGCCAATCACACTAATAACCACTCGGGTACCTCCATGCCTCCATAATGTTTCCAAAAATAACTCGAAGCCAACACACAAAAATTTTTATTGGAGTCTATTATTCTCCATTCTGCACACATGTTACTGTGTTTGACTTTGGATAATTTTGTTCTTCTGCATTGATGTGTAGATTTTTCCCTTTACATGACGTGTCGTGTTTCTTTTAAATGGGATGGCATTGGACGGAGAATCGAACGAGAACTTTCCATAAGCAAAACTATTTGTTTGACATATCTCAATAGTCGTACAAGTCATTCATAGTTGGTGGGGCCTAAGGGGTGATTAAATAACAATAATAAAACACATACGCCTTGGAAATCCACAAGAAACTTTTCACAAGTGCACAGATCGTGCGCAAGTAAAAGTTTGTTTTCAGGGATTAGTCTGTTAGCTCAAACTCATGTTCAAATTTAAGAGTAGATGAGATTACTTGTTTAAACTAAAAAATAGAAATAAAAGGAATATTTTTTTGGTTTTATAAATAAGAACAAAATGTAAGAAATAATAAATTAAGAATGCAAATAAAGATGATTAAAAATTTAGATGAGATATAGCTTAGGTCTACTAGTATCCACATATCATACAAAGTCGATATTCTAATTATAAGGCTGAATTGAGCATATATAAGTAAATGGTATTCTAAAATCCTTCTAACTCATGTTACGGTAGCTTAGAAGGCAACCTCAATACAACTACGTTAGCCCAACTGATCTTGTTGTTTTACCAATTTTTCTCATCTTATTTGAAAATGAAATGATGAACGATGATTTCCACCTTGCTCAAATCCATCATCCCATAGACTTCCTCATATTCTGAGTTGTCTATGCCAACCATCTCTTTGGTACTCTAATGTTATCTTGGTGTGGTGTTTCCATTTTGTTCTTTATGTTACGATATCGTATATAACAATTATAATTTTTCGATTGATATGACAATTCATGACATTTTTCGTTATTTCAATGGGTGTTTACCCTTATATTATAGTTAAGAAGTTTTTGCTATTATAGGTAATTTAAGACTTATTTGTAATCCCATTAAATTTGATAAATCAGCTTCACTTGTAGTTTTAACTTTTTTAATGAAAGATATTTCAGCTAAATAACAAAATTACAATACAAAATAACATTTATAGATAATAATAATTAACACAATTAAAATTCCAAATAAAGACCAATATAATCACAAAAAATCACAAAATAGCGCCATTATGATCCCAAAAAATTTCAAACATTCCCTCCTAAACAAAAAAAAAAGAAGTCAATGTCACAAAATACTTCGTGCCTTATATAGTACCAACTTAACTTATATTTTATTTTATATAGTACAATTATAAATCCATCATTAAAGCATTATTGTTTACTATTATACTTTCTTATTTTTCATCTTTTAAGTTTCTTTCAATCATTCTCGTATCTTTGTTATCGTTTTCGCTCCCTTAAGGTAACATATTCAAGGTATACATAGTAAATACATAAATTTAAATTTATGGTATATGTGTGTATTATATATGAGCAATTATAGAAAATAAAATAAATATTGTTCTTTCTTGTTTCATTGTAATTGTATATTAAATTTTAGCATTTCTTTGTTTTAAAAAATTTGAGTTCTAAATTAAATGTTTTATTTGCCTTCTTTTGATCTGGATCTTAAAAATATGTATATTTTTGTATGTTTACAATGAAAATAAGATCGATTTTTAAGTGTTCAACAATTCTTTCTATTACTCGATGTTGAAAATTAATTTTTTTCATATTTGCTTAGTCAGATTTTGTAATTATAATCTCTTAAGATATACTTATTTAATTTATATATTATTCAAAAAATTATAATTTGTGCAACAATATAACTTTTAATGTTTGATGTCGTATTGATATTAAATTTCCTAATTAATAATTTTATTGGTCTTATTATAATAAAAATAGTGAAATAAGTAGTAAATATATTTCGATTAATTGTAGATGATTAAATTAAGATAAGGATTACATAAGGTACACATACATACCTAATATATACAATATTTATTTGAATTATATTGGGTATATTATATTTATAATTTTATGGTATTCTATTAATGTGATTTAAATGTCATTTTCCTTATTTTAGTGTTTCTAAATTGAAGTATCCATGTGCATCACCTACATAATCTGCACCTATTTGCATCAATTACTCTAACTTTTAAATCTGCATCAAATATACATACAAAAAGAACCATAAGTATCGAAACTGAAAAGTTTCAAGCAAAATACGTTTTTTCGTGATAGGTTTGGTGTATCTATACGAGGTAAATGTCATTTCTTTTATATTTTTCCAAAAACTAAATATATTTTTTACTATTATAAAGAGGTAGATCTAATTTTTTTTACTATTGACAGAGATTTACTTTTTTTATATAAATGTGTAATTTTTCAGTATATATATATAATTAAGTTTTGCATTTTTTCTTAAAAGTAATATATTTGCCACTAATAAAAAAATTTCGATCTAAATTTTTTTTAGATCAAAAGATATATTTTTTTAATTAAATGTATTTGTCACCCATAGGGGTGGAAATCAAAAGGAACGGATCGGAAAAAGGTCTTTCGGAAATTTCTATTTTTTTCGGAATAGATTTTTTCCATTCCAATTCTGTTCTTATTTTTCGAAACTAGAAATCGGATCGGAAAACCCATAATATTCGAAAATTTATATGTAGTTCCAGTTCCGATTTTCTCAAAAAAATCGGAAATCGGAATTTTGGAATTTCTGAACTTTAAAAAATTGTTCCTACATCGGAAAAGTCAGAAATCGGAAATTTCAGATCCGATTTCCACCTTTAGTCATCCATATAAATTATAATATATACGGTTTTGTTGTAATAAATGATTTTAATCTCTACCAAACAAAAATATTAAATTCATCACTATCCAATAATCTATTCATACATTAAAAAGTCAAATACTAGTCAATTATATTATGAGTAATGCATATCACTTCTTTTTCTTCACTTCAATATTAGCTTGTTTTTTCTTCATAAAACTCAAATCCTACCTGCTTCATTAATCATGTTGGTCTTTTTCACTCTTAAACCATATACAATAGTATATTTGTACCTAAAATAAGGTGTACATAAATTTTTTTATATATAAATAGATATTGTAACTTTCTGTATGTTTTGAAAGTTTACATATCTATGAGGTTTCTTCTATTCTATTAAAATGTTTTTTTCGATGCTTGCAGAAATGACAGAAACGGTTTCAGCTCAAGTTGTGGCAAATGAGTTTGTTCAAAGGTACTATATACTCCTCAAAGAACATCCCGACTATGTTCATAAGTTTTACCATGATTCAAGTGTTGTAAACTGGCCTGGTCCTGATGGCAAATTCAAATCTGTAACCACCACTAAGGTAAGATAAGTGTTACTTGTTGCGAGATTAAGTAATAATTTACGCTGATTGTGAAATTTAACATGATAATCACCTATATCATACCCTAAATATATGATTGGTCCTTTAGTTATAGAATATATATATATATATATATTATTCCCTTTTGTTATACACTAATCTTCCTATTGAAGGGATGCTGCATTAAGGCTATTGGCCTATATTTCTTACTAATGCATATATAATCACGATTTTTTTAAGTTTATACTTAATTTTAGTAGAAAAGCATATTAAAATAATAACTCGTGGAGAAAAAAAGTTTCCTATAGTGATACTTGTTCAGGATGCTATTTACCTAGCATAATATTCAAGTAAATACGTATTTATATATCTGATATTTGTACAGGAAATAAATGAGTTGATCATGTCTGGAGATCATACTGATTGTAGTATTGCGATAGTAAATATAGATGCACAGGACACATTAAACGTTGGGATTCTTCTAGTGGTAACGGGTTTTTACCTTCGTAAAGATAATACGAGAAGGGGTTTTACGCAAACATTCGTTCTGGCCAAACATGGGAAGGCCTTTTTCGTAGAGAACGATATCTTAAGGTTCATTGATAATTGTGAACCACCAAGTTATGCCATTGATAAAATAGAAGAGAAACCGTCAACTTTGCCTCAGGATTCAGGTTAGCTTCTGAGTTCTTTACCAAACATAAGGACTCTTGTGTAGGATTTCTTGGTGATTTATGCGAAATTATTATTCAAAATATGGATTAGTTGGCATAGTTACGTATTATGATGTTTAGTTACTAACAAGTTTCGTTATTCATTTCTTCTCATCAGGTTCCTCTGAAAATGCCTCCGACAAGCCTGCAAGCAAAGAGGAGGCTCCTGCAAGCAAAGAAGAGGTCCTAGTCCCTAGAGTAGACTCCATTGTTGAAGATAACATTCCTTTAGCCACTGGAGCAGTTTCATCCATTGAAGAGGTCCTAGTCCCCATAGTAGACTCCATTGTTGAAGATAACGTTCCAAAAATATCATATGCATCTATGGTTCGTTTTCTTTGTAGAAACATAAGAATTTTTTTTTTGGGTATATTTCATAATTCTTTAAGTACTAATGTGAAATAGCCAAATATTATTGTGTTATTCCAAGATGTTGCACACCTGCTGAGTGCAAATTTGCAACATTAATGTACTACACATGAGTATATTTGAGTATTTTACATAATGCAGGAGTTAATGGTCAAATTTACCCTTTATTTCATTGTCTCCAAAATAACTAGATTTCTGTTTCTTTGTATGTAGTTGGCAAGAGTGGGCCCAATAAGTTTGACAAAGGTCGATTCAAAGCCGGTCCCGAAATCTGCTCTTGCTCCAATACATAAAGCACAAGAAGGTTCCAAGAACAGTGTCCCTAAGGTTTCAAAACCTGGAAACAAAGGCGCAACTAAGGACAACAGTGTCCCTAAAGTTTCAAAACCTGGAAACAATGGCGCAACTAAGGACAACAATGTCCCTAAAGTTTCAAAACCTGGAAACATTGGCGCAACTAAGGACAACCTTGATCACAAAGGAGGTTTGTCAAACTACTCATCGTATCTTTGAGTGTCATCGTAGTTAATTATATCCGTTTTGAAACTTTTGATTCCTATGTTATCCTTGTGTTACCATCATTGCTTCTTTTGCAAGCTTTGGTTAATTTTATACCGTTTTAATCACATATGTCACACTTTTACTTCAATGTTTCCTTCATTGCCTTTTCCCTAATAGATTTAGTTGAGAACTGTATATGTGCGAAATATGATTAAAATCTAAAGAAATTAGGAAAGTTCACAATAATACCAAATATTTACGAATAAAGATATAAGACTAAATTGATAATTAAAGGTTAATTTGTCATATTTTCACGATGTATTTGCTGACATAAAGTTAATATTGATGTTTGGTTTCCAGCTTCAGGGATATACATTAGAGGATTGCCTTTCGATTTGACAAGGAATGAGCTTGCCCATACTCTCGAGAAGCAATTTGGTCCCTTGAAACCTGATGGCTGCCAAATTTTGAAATACGATGTGAGTTTAATCTCATTTAAATTATTTTAACCCTTCTCGCACCTTTACTGAGATTCACCGTAACTTCTGCAGGATGGGTTTTGTTGTGGATTTGCTCAATTTCAGAATCCAGACTCCGCACGCTATGCCGTTGAGGTACTATCAGTTCTTATCGCTTCTTAACAAAGTACTTTTGAGTACACAAGCACATTTGACCACTCTGCCATTGCTAATTTATATGTTATTTCAGACCATGTGGCTAGAATTTGACGAGAATGATGCAGCTCATATGTCTTATAAGAGAGCTGCAGGCAAAGGTGAGAGCACATGATTTTCTCTATAATGAAAATTCATATTATCTAGGTTTAATAAAATAGCATCGTAGGCTAATCTTCCATCAACGATGCTAATTTAAACCTGTTGAGCCTTGAATATACTTTTTAGCGATGCTTTTCTTTTAATATTGGAGGAACTGACTTATTAATTGACATTGATCATTAAACATATGCTGTAAAATTTATTTGTAGTCACAAATGAGAAGGTTCTTATTGGATATAAATAATTTCTTGTTGTATTGTAGGCAGCAATGGGTCAGGGAAATTTCCATAAGGTAGTGGCGGAGCTCTTAATGGTTACTTTTTAGAGGCAGCAAGATTTATCATGTACGTGTATGTGAGACGTGTAACGATTTTGCGTATTTTGGTGGTTGTGTGTGAAACTTGAAATTTTTTGCGTACTTAATTTGGTATTAGACTATTTTACATCAGTTTTTCGAACTATTTCTTGCATTTATTTGGGGATTTTAAAAGGCGTCTTGTATGGTACTTTTGGTAGTTCGGTATTAATTATTATAAATACTTTATTTGACTATTTTCCCTCAGTTTTCAAAGTATTTCCTTGTATTCCGTAAGGGTTTTGAACAGTGTTTCCGTACTTTTTAACTCGACCATCTCACTCTCACACACCACCATCTCATCACTTTCCTCAATCTCCAATCAACTGGAGAGAACGTGTACATGTTGTTCATTATTACTCTCCGACACTTTCTGTTTATTATCTTCTAGCTTTCATGTAATTCCCACAAAATCCTCGTCCACCAAAACTTGATTTCGCGACTTATAAAACCAATCCTGCAAACCATTTCTAGTGATGTCCAGATAGTATGAGTAGCTAATATTTTCCCCACTATTGGGATTTTTTTCCTTGAATTATCTCATCAAAGGATGTCCATTTTTTTCTAATCTAGCTGATGGAAGTTGTTGAACCTGTACAGCCATGGATGGGATTATTTCATAAACCTTTTCCTCAGCCGATAAAGCATAAAACTACGATCTATACTTCTTATTCTCAAAACGGCCACACTAAAAGTATATCAAATGTAGTCCCACATAGTATATGTTTTCACTTCTTTGATGTTGATGCATCTTCTCTGGCATGTTGTGGATAGTCTTCTTGGATTGATTTGTGAGGATTCGATGTTGTTTTGGAGTGGGATAAAGGTATATTATGATGTGAGGTTAGTGTTAGGAGTGTGTATGGGGTGTTTATGGAGTGATATAGTTAGGGTTTAAGCTAGGTACAAAATAGGAAGATTAGGGTCGCGTGGATATCGAAATGGGGAATAAAGAAGGTTGTTGCAGTTACAAGTTTCAAGAATTCTTGCGACACCGCGGTTTGGTTCGCTTTCTAAATTATCAACTTTTTGGTCTTAACAAACACGTTTGGAATATTCCCTTTTGTATGGACAAATTTTCCATTTGTAATGTCAATATGAACCTCCAAAATTTTACCTAGGCATGAGATTAACGCTCGATCTCAAGTCACACAACGCCTTTCCTTTATAAATTTTTTCCAATCACACACGGATTGCTAAGTACCCAAGATATTCTGTGTCAGGAGAAAGTTGCATTGAAATTGCAACAACCCTCCTTGATTAGAGCTTACAATTTAAACTATTTGAATCTCTTCTTGAGGATAAGAGCCTCCTTCATAAATTTTAGATAATTAGGCATACACCTTTGTGTCTCTATGAATCGAGTGTTGACATGGAATTATGCCGACACGTCATCAAACGATTTGAGCTCAACCTCTTATTTAAGCTTATTCAATATTGAGAAGGCATAAAGTTGTTCTTCCTTTGATAAGGCCATAAGGGTGATAGCATGACAAAACTTTTTATGATCATTTGAATTTTCTTCTTGTCCTTCACTTAAAACTATTTTCTTGAATTTGGCTTTTTCGGCCCATTGCATCTCATTACTCTTTTTGATGTCTGAAAATCGATCTTCAATTATCTTGTCAGAATTTATTTCTTGGGTCAATAGATCCACCTAAATCTTCCTAGTCATCAACGGTTCCACTTGAGAGCAAAAATCCATCTTTCTTAGCTATCACACTTATCAAGCATGTCACTATCACTTCTTGTTCTATTTTTTACAATTATTCAGTATCCGTTCCACATAGCACTTTCTATAAGGTATCAATACTAGTGTGTAGAACTCCCTTTTGGGACACCTCATACATATTCACTTGAGTCACCAGATTTGCCTATGGTTTCCAAACTTGGTTGGTCAACACGATTTTTTCCAGCAACTCCAAGCTCTCTTGTGTTGGAATACCATGCGCCAGGGAGGTATCCATGACTTTTTTTGGGCAGGAGGAAAGTTAGAAAAACTAATAGAGTTCGGTGCATAGCCCCAAATTAATATTTTAGTATAATTTTTAGTTCATTTTTAGGAGCTCATTATTAGCTTCTCCCTTGATGTGTCTCGCATTCTGAACATTTTAAGCATGGTCAACTTTGGTTCAATTCGGGTTGCTATCACTTTATATAAGATGGATTTGGTATCCAGTAAATTTATATGGAAACTCGAGTATCGATTTCTTTCAAATTCACTTCAAACCTCCGTAACTGCACTTGAGATAGATCATGACTACTTCCCTCGTGAATATTTCTAATCACCAGGTTGTTTAATACTAATGGTTGTAAAAATTGTGCTTGCAACCTCAATCTTCCTCTTCTTTCCCCTCACGAACATCTTTAAAGTGATTTCCAAGTAGGCGGAGATAATTCATGTCCATAACAAGAGTACAAGTAATTACCTGGAAATAAAAACTACAAACAAAATTAAATAACACCTACAAAACAAACACCAGTCGGAAATACTACAACTACCAATCCCCCGCGCCATTTACTTAGTTGGCCCCCGACAACTATCCAATACGCTTGTAGTCCCAAATTATTAAGACTAGGGTCGACTCAAACTTTTCGGTAACTAAACTAAGAAAAAATATGAAACTACATAATAGTATTAGAGATCAAAATTAATAATCTGCAACCCCTTTTATCCCCTTGCGTACATCAAGATGTTCAAATTAAAGAATTTTAGGTAGGCATACACCATTACCAAACAAACTTGAAATAAAAAAATCTTCTTGTAGAAGAAATTTTTTATTACTCCACTTTTTTCATCTTTAATATATAGTCAACTTGGTCAATTTTAAGTTGGGTTATGGTGATGTGGCCTCTTTGATGATGTGGACTCTTGTGGGTTACTTATCTTGACCGAAGTCAATGGTCTTGGGAGCCTTATAATGATTCACCGCCTTACTTAAAATAGAGGCGTGTGGCAATGCTGGAAGCGTTGATCTTATAAGAGTTAGACGGTTGAGATTAAAACTCTTATCTCTTTCTTATATATGCGACATCTCTTCACAACTCGATCAGACTTGTTATTTTCATCTTTGACTTCGCCTCTTCTTCTCTATCGTATTCTCTCAGCATATAAAGTTTACGGTTTGTGTAAATCAATTTCTATGTTATAAAGAACATTGATTAGAGATAGATGTCAAGAAGCTTGCTTGTGTGTTGAGTAGTAAATCCCCAATAATGATATAAGGTTTCTGATTGAAGTCTTAGGGTTTTCTATTCTCTATAAATGTTGAAGGATTCAAGCCTGAATTTGTAATCCTATTCATATTGTGTATCAAGCATCTCTAGTAGATTGTTTCAGTGTGGATGTAGGGCTTTGTGATGGACCACGATAAAAGCTTGTGTTCTTTAATTTATGCACTTTCCTTTACGTCTATATTTTCTGGGTTTTAAATGCGATTCAAACAAATACTCTCACTATCTTTCTAAGCCGAGAAAGCAAAACGATCTTTATAAAAGTTTAATAGTGGTATCATAGCCTTCTTGGTTTTATGGGATTGCGAAAGTTGTTTAAATCAAATTCTGAAAGGTTTCGTCGATTCGGTTCTTACAGATATGTCATGTGTATTTTATCAAAACAATAAAATAATTTTGTCAATAAAATTTTGTTTGCTTTTATTGAAACCTACAGATCTAAAAGTTGTTCAATCTACTCCCAATTTGGTTTTTCTTAAAGGAAAAAAAATTTCTTGTAAAATGGATTCCTCTAACTTTGTAGATGAGTTTTTAAAACTTAACCTAGTTTTGAAAGGTTATGATATGGCCCTAGATGAGATTAGTAAATGCATGATTCTCTTGAATCATATTCCTAAATCTTATCAAGTTGTAAAAGATGCTTTCAATAGTATGCTGTGATGCCTACCTTTGATCAAATTGTTGTTTCTTTGAAAACTAGAGAACTTGAGTTAAATAATATGAAATGTTTTAGATTAATTCTATGATTTTGTGTGTTATAGAAATACATAAATATATTTTTGTGTATTGTAGGAACACATAAAACTAAATGTGGAAATTATAAAAAAATCCAAAAAAATTCACAAATGTTGATATGAACTTGTCCCGTCCAAAAATACAATTTTTTTTATCATTTTTTAGAATCAATTATGGTTTTTAAAATATTTAACAGACGCAGCTGTGTTGTGTAATTGACAAATCAATTTTTGTGTATTATAGCAATACATAAAACGGAATATCGAAATAACAAAAAAAAGAATTCAAAAAAATATCATAGATGTAAATATTAATTTGCATCGTCCAAAAATACATTTCTTTAATTTTTCTTTAGTTTTTTAGATTTAATTGTGATTTTTTTCAAAAAAAATCCACGGACGCGTGGATATGGTGGAATTAGTTGGTGGTGACGACGGTTTACAGGACTAGTCGGTTATGGTTGTGGGTGAAGGTGGTGGTGGTCGGCAAAAAATAATAGGGTGGTGGTGGTGGTAGGTGGAGAGTGTATGAGGAAGTGGTGGTAGTCGGTGGTGAATGCATGAGGTGGTGGTGGTCGGCGGCGGTGGTGACCAGACGTTAAAAATCAAATAAAGTAAAATAAAATAAATAAATATTATATTATGAATATTATATATAAAAATAAAAAATAAAAATAAAAACAAAAAATTATATAATAATTAATAAGGAGTTAGAAAAAAATTTCAATTTTGTTTTAATTAGGTATTAATAGTAAAGTGGGAAGGATTTCACTCTAATTGTAATTAATTGGGCATTGCCCCTAGTTTTAAATATCACTTTAAATATTTTTTTAAAAAAATTATCAATATTTTTATAAGTAAAACAAAGAATAAAATCTTTTAACTATAATTTAGTTGAACTGACTAGAACCCTATTATTTTTCTATACTAGGTAAAATCAGTGTCTGAATACAGTCAAGATTTTTTTTCTTTTGACGAGAATCGAACCTAGGTTCCGTCGTGGGTGAAGGTTAAGGTTAAAGTTAAGGTTTAGGTCAAGGTCAAAATTAAGGTTAAATTTGAGGTTAAAGTTAAAGTTAAAGTTAAAGTTTAAAATTCATTGTGTAAGGTTTAAGGTTAAGGTTAAGGTTTAAGGTTGAAAATTAGCGCAATGAATCTTCATTTGGTTAAGGTTAAGGTTAATGTTAAGGTTAAGGTTTCAAGTCCAAGGTTTAAGGCAAAGTTTAAGGTTAAATGTTAAGGTTAAGGTTATGGTTAAAGTTGAGGTTAAGGTTATGGTTCAAGGTTTAAAGTTTAGGGTTCAAGGTTCAAGGTTCAAGGTTAAGGTTAAGTTTTAACTTTAAGGTTAAAAAGTTAAAAAAGTTAAGATGGAGGTGAAGGTGAAAGTTAAGTTTAAATTTAATGTTAATTTTAAGGTTTAAGATTTAAGTTAAGGTTAAGGTTAAAGTTAAGGTGAAGATTAAGGGTTTAAGGTGTAAGATTTAAGGTTAAGGCTAAGTACGGTTGCAGCGATTCAACGACCTTAATTGTATATATCTTCTATTTAGTAGTATAAACAAACATATTTTTTTCCAATTTTTTATTTATTTCAAAAAGATAAAAATAAAAAGAGAAAAATAAAAACAAGATAACCAGTTGGGATTAGCTCACTGGTCAAGGCCTTCGCCATACTATCTAGTGGTGCAGGTCTGAACCAAGTCAATGACTTCGACTCCAAAGTGGCTCTCTTATGTAACAAAAAAAAATAAGATACAAAAATAATATAGATAAAGATCGAAGTAAATGAAGAATAATATTGTCTTGTAATATTATTTTTCATTATAATATTAGGTAATTAAATAAAGTTTATTTAATACTAATTAATAATAAATAGGTAATTTATTAGTATTAATTGCAAAATCTCATTAATATAATTTTGCATATTCTTTAAGCAAATATAATAATGACTTATATTTTGTAGGGGCAATGCCCAATTAATTATACGGAGAGAGTGTAAAACTTCTCAATTAATTACAACTTTAACTTAATTTCTACTTAAGCAAAAAAAATGGAAGAGTACAAAAATACCCATATGCAATTAATTAATTACTTTAATTATAATAATATTTATTTATGAGATAATTCCCAATTAATTACACTTCTTCACTTTTCATTTTCAAAAAAAAGAAATGAGGAAATTACTTCCTACTTACTCACAAATTTTCAACTTAATTCCCAATTAATCACATGGTCATATTTACCTTCCATTATTGCCCTTATATGGTTTTTTATTTTATTATATATTTATATTATATTTATATTTAATATCTGAATTTATTTTTTCATTTTTTTAAATAATATTTTTTTCATTTTTTTTCGAATTTTTTTTTTCGGAAAATTTTTTTTCCCCGAATTTTTTTTTTCAAAGATTTTTTCATTAACACACAAGTCCATACTGTTTTGTGTTACTGTAACTCACACATCAAGCAATCGTGTGTTACATTAACACACAATCAGATGTTCAGACTATTTGTACACTATTATCTATTACTGTGTACAAATATTCTGTATATCTTATTCTGTGTTCCTGCAACACACAATTGTTATTTGTGTGTGTTTAAGCAACGCAAAACTGTAAATGACACACAGTCCATACTGTTTTGTGTTACTGTAACTCACACATCAAGCAATTGTGTGTTACATTAACACACAATCAGATGTTCAGACTATCTGTACACTATTATCTATTACTGTGTACAAATATTTTGTATATCTTATTATGTGTTCCTGCAACACACAATTGTTATTTGTGTGTGTTTAAGCAACGCAAAACTGTAAATGATAAACGCATTGTGTGTCTTACCAACACAAAACCCATACTGTTGTGTGTTACTGTAACACATACTTCCAGCAATTGCATGTTGCATGAACACATAATAAGCCTACATATACATTATTCTATACCTTTGTGTACAAATATTCTGCCTGTCTGATTTTGTGTTCATGTATCACACAATATGTTATTTATGTGTGTTTAAGCAACTCAATATTATACATATTGGGTGTTCATGCAACACACAACACATATGATTTTGTGTTACTTTAACACACAATTATCATATGTACTAATCCTACATCATGTTATCATGGAAAAAAAATTCGGGGAAAAAATCTTGAAAAAAAAATTCGAAAAAAAAATTCTAAAAAAAAAATTAAAAAAAATATTTTTCGAAAAAAAATATTTTATATTTAAAAAAATCTGAAAAAAATAAATACACATTAAACTATAATTAATAAAATATATAATTAAAGTAATTAATAATAGGTGGAAGGATATTTCGGTAATTGGGTAATATTTTGTGATTAATTGGGAATTAAGTTGAAGTTGTAATTAATAGGGAATACTTACCTTCTCCGCGTAATTAATTGGGCGTTGCCCCTTTATTTATTTATTTTCATTTTTATTTTTGTTTATCTTTTTTTTTTTAAATCAAACTTCCTTTTTAGAATTTTTATTTTTTCGAATTTTTTTTCCCTGATTTTTTTTCCAAAATTTTTCCCCCCAAATTTTTTTAACGTGTTCCATGAACACACAATTCTGAGATTTGTGTGTTGCAGGAACACACAAAATTGGAACAACCAAAAACAAGTTTTTTGTATTCCATGAATACACATATTTGAGTTTTATGAGTTCCATGAATACACAAATCTGAGATTTATGTGTCCCAGTAATACACATTTTGCGATTTGTGTGTTCAGAATACACAAATTTAATTTATATGTATTCCATGAATACACAAATCAGAGATTTGTATGTTCCATGAATGCATAAAGCTGAGACTTGTGTGTTCCATGAATGCACAAATCAGAGACTTATATGTTGCAGGAACACACAAATCTGAGATTTGTGTATTCCAGGAATACATAGAATTGGAACAAACAAAATCAAGTTTTGTGTATTCTAGGAATACATAAATTCGATTTTTATGTGTTCTATGAATACACAAATTTGAGATTTGTGTGAATACACATCTTATATTTGTGTGTTCTAAATTCTGAGATTTGTGTGTTCCAAAAATACACAGAATTGGAATAAACAAAATCAAGTTTTGTGTGATCTGGAACACACAAAACCCTAAAACATAAGCACACAAAAATAACAAAAAAATGTTGGACAAAAAGATAATATATCAAGTTAGTTAAAGACGAATAAAAATAGGGTATATGCGATTAATAAATAGAAAAAAACAATTTTGTTAAAGAAGAGAATCCTTTAGATCGATTTTATGTCTTGTGTGTTACAGGAACACATAAATATATATTTGTGTGTTACAGCAACACATAACCCTAAATTTAGATTTAAAAAAACGGGAAAAAAATCAAAAAAAAAAAATTAAAAAAATTTCGAAAAAATAAATTTAAAAAAAATCCGGGAAAAAAAATTCGAAAAGAAAAGTTCGAAAAAATAAATTTAAAAAAAATCAAAAAAATTCTTTTAAAAAAAATACGAAATTTTTTTTTTAAAAATTCCGAAAAAAAAAATCTGAAAAAAAATTCGAAAAAAATATTTAAAAAATAAAAATTAAAAACAATAAAAAAAAATAAAAAAGTCACATAAGGGTAACAGTGGAAGGTAAATATGACAATGTGTTTAATTGAGAATTAAGTTGAAAATTTGTGAGTAAGTAGGAATGAATTTCCTCCTTTGTTTTTCCGGGAAAGAAAAGTAAGAAATTGTAATTAATTGGAAATTATCTCTATTTTGTAAGTCTTTTAATAGTAAAAACTAATTATTCATTTCCTTTACAAGGTATTTCATAGATAATATTTTTATATTTTTTTTATAATACGTGTTTATAGTTTTACTTAGAAAAATATTTTCTTTTGCAAAAGGTTTTTTTTGAAAAAGATAATTATTATTTTTCCCAATTAAATAACATAACTTCTTTGTATTGATTTTTTTAGAAATTGTAAAAATCAATTGCTTAGGCTTTTTTTTAAAAAAATAGTAGAAGCAATTAATATCATTAATGCAAAGAAATAAAATATAGAGTTTTAGGCGATCTATACCATTTTTTATGTAAAGGATCCGGGCCGCCAAATAATAATATAGACTTTACTATATAAATATATGTTACATAGATATATGTAAAATATATATATATATATATAATTATTTTAGTAGTATGGATTCAAGGACTTTAACTGTATATAATATTCTATATAGTAGTATGGAGATAAAAAAAAATTATAACTTTTTATTTATTTCAAAATAATAAAAGCAAGTGAGAAAAAAAAAATAAGATAAAAAAAATAAAAGATAAAGATCAAATTAAATGAGAAATAATATAGTTTTCTAATATTATTTTATTATATTATAAGGTAATTAAAGAAAGTTTGTTTAATGATAATTAATAATAAAATATGTAATTTTATTAATATTAAATACGAAATTACATTAATATAGTTTTACAAAGTATTTTTTAAGGAAATATAATAATTATTTATTTTTGTTAGAATTTTAATAATAAAAATCAATTATTTATTTCTTTTTTCAATGTTTTTTAGATATTCTTTTTATATATTCTTGACTCTTTTATATTGATCTTTTTGATATTGCATAGGTTAATTTTTAAAAAGAAAATTAAATTAGATAATTAATATCATTAATGTAAAGGAGTAATATAAAGTTTTAAATGATCCTGAATGCTCTTTATGTAGATGATCCAAATCATCGAGTAGTATGTTTTATAATATAGATAGTAAAAACTAATTACGTAGATTATTTTTGTTAAATAATAAAACAATTAATGTCATTAATACTAGGGCTGCACAAACGGATCCGAAAACCCGCCCACCCGAGCAAACCGACCCAATCCGACCCTAAAAACCCGCACCCCACCCGTTAGGGTTGAATTTCTTTTTTAATGTTGGGTTTTTTTTATACATGTAATATATATTTTATAATATGTAAAGGGGTAAAATAACACCCCTTTGGAAATCTGAAACGGCAAGTTGCCCTTAGCGTGTACTTTACACGCCTCTCACATCTCTTTCTCTCATTCTTCGTCTTCTCTCTGGCACGAAACCCTTTTTCGCTCCACAACCCTAACACCTAGCCCCTCTGGCCTGTCTCTTCTTCTCCATTTCCATCAAATCCCGCCGCTTATTACAGGGATCAAGTACACCGCATTCATTACACTCTACCTAAATTAATGGGTCGTATTGATTACGTGAATGATTTTCGATGCTTGCTACCCCAGTTGGCTAATCTTACCATTTTTAAGGTGTACGAGTGTTTGTATGCTTGGTTACTTGAGGATAATGGGTTAGAATAGGCTTATAAAAGCCTTGAATCAACGGCTTTGGTTGTCTTAAATCAAAAGCTCATCTTTGTTCAGGTATTATGTGTTTAACCCTAATCTTTGTTCTTCTTTAATCTGATGTGTTATTAAGAAATTGCTTGAGTATTAATGTTGTATTTGAAATGATAAACCCTAATCCCTTTTCTAAGCGATTGATTTTGAGAAATCAAAAAGGAAATATTGTGATTTGTAAAGGAATTGTGTTTTAATACCCATATTAGTGGATTTTGTAAATGTTTCTGGGTTGTTTGATTCTTTAAGGTACTTATTGTTTCTGGTTTGTCAAAATTAAACACATAGATTAATTCTCAAACAGTTGAGACTTATGAGTTGTGATTACACTGATTTGTGATGTTTGTTCATTTCTAATGATAACTTAATACTTAATTTCTCTCTGCTTGGTTATGACATGTACTCGCAAATATGAAGGGACATTGGATTGGCTATGGTTGCTTAATGCTTTGTTTCTTATTCCAATTTCAGGTAATCATCTTTCAATATTTGTTTTTGTTTTACATTTTTTAGTTTTGACATCATTTTCTTCTTTTTTTGCAGAAATAATTATAAAATGGAATTTGGTAATGAGTCATCTGATGTTCTTACTTCTCAAACTCAAACTCAAGGGGTTATTTTAACTCTTGATGGTAATTCACCTACACCTAAACATCCAGCTCCATTAATGGACAAACCCCTGATGGTATAACTTTGAATCTTTTATAAATTTACAAGTTACTTAAGTTTGGTACTAAAATTGATTTGCATCTCCCTTATACCATCCAATGATTTCATTTGCGAATGTAAGATACTGAATAAAGATACGATAAGTCTGAGGAAATAATAGAATACAAGGTTGAGTTGGCAATAAATTAGTGAGAATTTTAGTAACTTGTAAGTTTCAAAAGATGTCCATTGTCCCTAAACTTGCCAATGATGAAATTACAATCTGAGGCAATCTTGTAACACTTTCCTTGTACAATGTATTGTAAGATTGCAGGTCAGTTGAAGGAATTTGACTCTTTTTGGAAAGAAGGAAGAAATGCACCCAATTTTGTACAACTTTAACTATTTTGCACAATAGAGGTTGCATTATAAGTATTAATGGATGAAATGTATTGTAATTTTAATTAAGTGTTATGTATTTTTGTAACTTAAAGTCTGAAATTGTACTTCATGTGGGTTGAAATGTACTTGATGTGTTGTAATTTTAATTAAGTGTTAAGCTTGTTGCCTTGTAATATTATTTCAGGAACTTCATATTTTGGGAAACTTACTACATATAGTAAGTTTTTATTATGGAAAACTTACTATTTATGGAAAGAAGTAATGAATTTACAATTTACTTTACTGTTTTTTGTTCTTTGACTATGTGTTGACCAAACCCTAAACCGACCCAAAAACCGACCCAAACTGAATCCGTACAATTTAAACAAAAAAATAATATGGGGTTTGGGTATTACTTTATGAAACCCAAGAGACTCGGTTTGGGTATAGGGTTGGCCTCCTCGGGTCGGTTAACCGACCCATGTGCTGCCCTAATTAATACGAAAGAATAAAATATAAGGTTTCATACGATACTAGCCATTTTTTATGTAAAGGATGCGAATTGTCGGGTATGGTTTATAATATAGATTTTAAAGGTGAGGTTCACGTGCATGCCATGTGAGCGGACGACTAAAGCAGTTAAATATTATATATTATGAGTAATGATATTTACCACCTAAAATTATATTATTCAAATACCACCCAATGACGTGGCGTGAAATGGTTGGTTAACAATCGTTAATTCGATAAAAAAAATAGATTAACGATTTTTAACCAATCAATTCACGCCACGTCATTGGATGGTATAATTTTGAATGGTATATATCATTACTCATATATTATATATGGTTCATTTCGGTTATGTATTTTGTTACTAGAACATATTTTGCAAGTTGGCCTATTAGGGGTGTGCGTCGTTTATCATGACCATCACCACTAGTTTCATTTCTAGTAAGTCCGCCCACCTAATGGTTGATAATTCATGAAAAGGAAGAATTCACGAATAATTCATGGTTTAGTTTTTTCTCCTTCTATTTATTTGATTTGATTATTTCATATATATATATATTACAATTTTATCAGGTGTATTATTACAAATTAATGAGTTAAATTGTTAGTTAATTAGTTTTAGATCCACATAACGTTTAAATAAGTCTTGAAATTTAGGATATATAATGTGTAATTAATGAGAAATTGGATAGTTTTAGGGTCTATATGTACATAAATTGCATTCTTTGCCAACCCTATCAAGTGAAAAGTGTAATATAGATGATGATTACATTGGTGAATAATAACATATATTAAAAAATGCACACCCACACACGCACGCAAGCACGTGTACACAGACACACACAGATTTATATATATATATATATATATGTATATATATGCTCTAACTTTCGAATAAAGAATGGGGTTGAATTGTTATGACTAGATTTCAACTTTTGCATTTTTTTTTTGTTTTGGAAAACGCACCTCACTGTGTTACATAAGAGTCTCATAGCAGTGAACCGTATCACGTGTCAGGTACGAAAAGGTGTTATGATAAACTAAGGGGGTGTTTGTTTGCACTTAATGAGATCTTAATCTGGTTCATTAAGACACTGGATCAATATGACTGTTTGTTTTTCCTGACCAACTTAGATCTGAATAGCTCTTAATTGGTCTGTTTTATTAAGATTTTAAACAAAGTCCAATTCATTCAGACAGATTCAGCTGTTATTCAACATTCAGTACTTATCACTTTAAAAAATCAAACGACACCTAAGTGGGGTCAATACATTGGTGAAAAGTGGCCAACTTTTTTTTTATATTTTGCTTTCTATCTTACAAGATTTGGCTCGATTTCCCAAAGACTAGACCGAGCTAGGTTTATAATCTCAAGCAATTCTTTGCATTATTCTTTACACTATCATTAAAACCTTCTAACGAATATTGTTGTTCAATAAATCTTTAACCATTCATAACATATCATAGTTCTGCATCTCCTAGACTTATTAAAAGACTTTCAGTAAAATCCTTTGATCTTGTAACTTTTCATTTTAATAAACTAATCACTGCATCCGAAACTTTTTTTATTGTAGGCTCGTGAGTTAACATATCAGTAATTTCTTGGGTAACTATCCGATTAATATGATATGGTGCTTCAATACTATTTGTACATGTATCTTGTTTGAAAAGGCCTGAGTAGAACAACGTGAACATGTTTTTTATTTTTTTTCATGTACATTTATGCCAAATAGCGTGTGTATCTTTAACCCTTGTGATTTTGTTATAGCAACTTTGTTGAATAGTTGTTGCATAAAAAATTTGTATTTCGAGTGTCTTTATCAAACATCTAGATGGTCGCTTAATCCGTTAAATATTGTTTCCAAACTAAATTTTGCCTGATTTTTGTGATTTGAACCTCAATATCTTTGCTATTTTCAATTCTGGTCCTTTTTTTAATTGAATAAGTTTCTCCTGCTATTCTTTTTAAGTAATTAATTAAAAAAAATCTATTTACTTTTAAAATTCCATTACTTGTACCAATCTTTTTTTTTTGTCATTTGATACATAGAAAACAAACTAACTCTTATAGAATTCTTAGGAAGTGCATAAATATATAAATAGAATTTTAGTGTATAGAGTTGTAAATGCGCTAAATACCTTATATGCAAACTTGTTTGTTTAACTTCTCGAATCGAGTCGAGCCGGACACATATTTTAACGAGTCGAGTCAGAGATTTTAAATCTTGTTTATTTAACTTCTCGAACTGAGTCGAGACAGGCTCAAATTTAAACGAGACGAGCCAGAGATTTTAAATCTTGTTTGTTTAACTTATCAAATGAGTTTTTTTTCGAGTCGATCTAAGTTAATCACAAACAAATTTTTTATGGTTGAAATTGAACTTCCATAAACGATTGGTATTTGATGGAATGCATGATATGAAGTATGAAGTGTGATATTAATGAGAAAAAATAAAAGTCTATAGAAACTAAAAATGTGCAAGTTAATATATAAGTTTTAATAATATATATACAACTAAATAAATTTTCTACGATTCATTAATAACCGGGCAGTTCATGAACGAATCAAAAAAATTATTTTTCTAACTAGTTTAAATTTAAACTTATTCATAAATGAACGAGTTCGAACGAGATTTTTCTCGAAAAGTATTACAAGATTATCGTGTTCCTAATATATTACATAGGCTGCCAAGAAATATAATCAAGAAGGGAAGTTAAGGATCAGTTCTACGGGGTAATCACGTCTAAAACTCCAAGAAGATAAATCGGCCACTCGATTCTAGATTTAGGAATATGCTCAATAAAGATATGAGACTTAGAAGAGATGTTGTGCCGAATCTTTTGCATGAAAGGTCAGACTTTTCAGCTTACAGAAGACATATATTTTAGGTCTTGCGCAATTTCAAGACAATCAGTAGAAATAATGACATCTCTTATAACAAATTTGTCTGTAATTTTACATGCTTTAAGAACCACAATTGCTTTGCCTTCCGATACACACTCACACCATGATATTTTCCATTCAAAGAAGCCCCGGATTATCATGATGATTGGATTCCACAACTGCAATATTTGCTTGACAATTGCTATTATTGTAGGATGCATCATAACATTATATTGCTATCAAGGATGTTGGGTTACGTTTGTTTCTCATTGACTCGTTGGTTATTAGATCAAATTTCTTCAAACCACCTATCTCCAAAAATTTCCTTCATTAGGTTGTTTGACAAGATAATAATCGAATTGACAAACCACATAATCTTTTCAAAAAGGTATTTTATTTTTGTTGTCCATATGTTTCATGCCAAGATAAGACTATAGATTTCAACCACTTTCTTATTCCATCCTTATGCAATGAAGGGTCTTGTATTATGTAAAAACTAGTATTTAATCAAATATTCTTCAGGAACAAAATATATCAAAAGAGACAAATTCACCACAACATTATACTTTTAAGGAAAAAATATATGTAATATTTTAAATATTTTCTTTATACCAACTACATCCTATATTATTTTATCACTTGTAAGAAAATCATCAAATATTTTCTAAAAAGTAAATTATTATATTCAAGTATGCAATTTTAGAAACTGGATTCTCAATTCTGTAATATAAAAAATTAGAAGTTTTTTTTAATTTCATAATATATGTTGTTTCAAATTTCGGTACAATATTATGCACTATCTTGTGTATGGTATCATGAACTTTCTTGTGCACACTTTCGAGAGTTTAGTAAATCTGTTAGGATTTACTGGTCTTATTAAGGCCTCAGATGTATGGAAAAAGAATTTCAATTTAATATTTGTTGTATTTTTATTTTTTATTTATAATTTTTCTCTTATTAATTTAATATTGGTATTTTAATAAAAGTACTCAATATAATTATATTAATTACTTCTTTCGTCCATCAATGTTTATCACAATTTTTAAAAATAGATGTTTACAAAAGATTGTCTATATAAAATATCAAGGGATTTTTTTATATTTTTTACCAATTTTATCATTATTTAATATTAAAACTTATCATCATTAAAAATGAATTATTTGTTTAACCTGTTTGAAGAAAAAAGTATGACAAATGGACGGAAGAAATAGTTGATAATTTATTTTTATCTACTTTTTTTTGAACAATAATAGGGTGCAGAGCACCCAAACAAAGGGGAAGGCCCCTTAACCAATACCAAGTTTACAAAATAAATTGGCTAGACCAAAAGGAGAAATAGCCTTATTTCGTTCCTCTGTTGCCATGTGCGTAGTTTCCTTAGCAAGATTATCTGCAATCTTGTTGAGATTCCTCTTGATATTATTAAATTGAGGCCCATTCTCATTTGAATTGAGAACAATATTACGAAGGATGGGTTGGATAGACCAACGCGCTACTGGCACTTGCTTAATACCTTGAATAACCTCAAGGTTATCTGAAAAAACAGTCTTCCGTGTATTAGGCCTAGATTTGCCTAGTTGGACTGCTTTGAGAACTGCATATGCTTCGCCTTCGACGGCTGAGTCGCAGTACACTGTGAAAGTGTGATTAATCGCCATTTTTGTCTGAGAGTGGACTTCCACGACTGCAACTCCAGTTGGCTCGTATTTATTACTAAATGAGGCATCGCAGTAAAATACGACATCTGGTTATGTGGTGTTCCCTGTGGCTGAGTTATTTTCCTTTGCTATAGTGCTCGATTTCTTGATCCCTTTTGCTTTGTTCCAATCGATCCCATGTAACTCTGCAATTAGTTTATTAGTATTACAGATAATCGTATTCTCATTTACTGCGCAATCTTTGTGTAGTCCTTTCATTTTCCCTTTCCATATATTCCAGAGATTTATCATTATCATATCCTTAACAATTTGTTCGTCCCATCCCGCTTCTTCGAAATTCTTGACTATCTTAATATACCACTCCTCCAGAGAGTCTTTACAGTGATCCTCAATTCAGATCTGAACAAATGTTTCTGCCCAGATATCTTTACACATATTGCAATTTAACAGCAACGGTTCCACTGTTTCCCCCTCTTCATTGCACTAAACGCAATTTGTAGATGAGGCACATTTCCTTTTGTATAAATTTCTTTTTGTGGGGAGAGCGTTATTGATAGCCCTCCAGCAGAAAAGTTTGATTGTTTTTGGTATGTTAGATTTCCATATGTACTTCCATATAGGCAAGTTGTGGTTATGGATTGTGGTGGAGTTTGTTGGGTTATTGACAACCTGTTCCTCCGTGAGTTTCATGTATCCTGATTTCGTATCGTAAATACCATTTTTTGAGAGAGGCCAAATAAATTTATCCTTTTCATCCAACGAAGAAATTATTGTTCTCTTTATCAGGGGTATGATAGGCTCCGGGAAGATATTATCAAGTATTTCCGTATTCCACGTTTTTGTACCTTCAATGAATAAATCTTTCACTTTTTTAATATCACAATTGATCGGCTTTTCTATTTTTCACGCGGTATCTATCCACATATTATTCCAAATGTCTATCTCGTCACCATTCTCAATAATGTATATCCCATATTTGATCAGAAAATCTCTTCCTTCAATTATACTTGCCCAACTCCAACTCCTGTTTTGTCTTAATTTACAGTCTAAAAAATTGGTACGGGGAAAGTATATACCTTTTAATAATTTTGTTTCTAAGTTGTCCTTGCTGTGTAGTAGAAGAGTCGTGTTAATTCTTTTGAAATCCTTGAAACCAAGTCCTCCAATCACTTTCCCTATCGCGATCTTTTCCCAGGCTAGCTAGTGTATTCTATCTTTTTCTCCTGCCTTCCACCAGAAGTTAGATATAGCTGAAATAAGTTTATTACAAAAAGAGATTGGAAACGAAAAAATGGACATATAATAGTTAGGTATCGCCTGTAGAACTGCCTTAATGAGCACTTCTTTGCCCCCTTCTGAAAGTAATCTTTCTTTCCAGCCTTCGGTATTTTTAAATAACTTCTTTGCAATCCAATCCAACGATTCACCCTTTGATCTTTTATGACAAAGAGGGATACCCAAGTAATACCTTAATTCATGTGTTTCTTCAATTTGCAATACATTAGCAGTTTCATTCCTTTTCTCAATTGGTGTCTCCTTACTAAAGTATATCGCTGATTTGTGTAGATTAATATTTTGGCCAGATCCCAAGCAATAGGTATTCATGCACTGTATGAACGTATCTAAGTTTGTGTCATCAATATTAATAAAAAAAACAGTGAATCATCTGTGAACAAGAGATGTGAGATATTAGGGCAGTTTCAGTTAATTTGTATCCCGCTAATATTCCCACATTTAATATTATGATCAATAATTCCGATAAGGCATTCGGTCATAATGGTGAAGAGATATGGGGATAGAGGATCCCCTTATCTAATACCTCTACCTGCTTCAAGCTTATCTAATCTCTCCCCATTAAGGTTAATACTAAAAGAGGTCGTGGTAATACAATTTTTTATCCATAACACCCATTTTTCGCAAAAACCCAATTTCCTAAGTACTAAAAGAATAAATTCCCAACGTACCTGGTCATAAGCCTTTGCCATATCGATTTTTATTGTTGCCATATGTTTCTTATTCTTCCTCTTCCTACTCATAAAGAAAGAGATTTCTTGTGCTATGATAATATTGTCTTGGATTGCCCTGTCCTTAATGAAAGTTGACTGTGTGGGAGAGATAATGTTATTCATATACAACCTAAGCCTATTGGAAAGAATTTTTGCAATTATCTTGTAAATAAAATTAACGCTGGAGATAGGTCTAAAGTCTTCGAGGTTTTCCTGTGTGACCCCTTTTGGGATTAGAGTTATTAATGTATCATTGATTTTCTCCACAGAGCAATTATTATCGAAGAAATCCGATATGAGATTGAAAACATCCATTTTTATGATATCCCAAAATTCCTTATAAAACTTACCATTGAGCCCATCAGGGACTGGTGCCTTTGAAGCGGATAATTCTTTAACTGCTTCCTCTACTTCCTCTAAACTTGGTTTTACTGTGAGTTCGTTATTTATTTCATCTGTAATACAAGGTTCAATATATTCCGTGGCTTTTTCCATATCATTATTAGTAGTTTCCACTTCTTTGAAAAGTTCTTTATAGTAATTTTGAAAACAGTTCTTAATATCTTCATTATTTTCTATCCAATTATCGTCATTATCCTTAATTCTCGTAATTCTATTTATTTTCCTTCTTTTAATGGTAGCTAAATGAAAGAATTTAGTATTCTTATCCCCGAACATGAGCCAATTTTGTCTAGCTCTATCACACCAGTATTTTTCTTCATTTTCGTATTCTTTTTTTAGCTTATCTTTGATATCACATTCCTCATCATTATTACTATTATTGCTATCCTTGTTACAAAGCTTGATTAATTTTTCTTGGAGATTTTTAATGGTGATTTCATGATTTTTAAAAGTTCTAATATGCCATTTGACAAGTTCTTTTTTTGTATTTTCCTTTTTTTTTAACAAATTTTTTAATGGGGATATTGTTACTCACAATGTTCCATCCTTTATCCACAACCTCGCTACATTCTTCATTATCAAGCCAACGTGTTTCAAACTTAAAGTATTTAAAACCAATGTTCATATCTATATTATGATGGAGTATAAGGGGAGAGTGATCCGACCCAATAGCCGGAGGAATGTAGATTTGAGCTCGTGGAAACTTGTTGATCCATTCGTAGGTTGCAAGTCCACGATCAATGTTTGTCTTGACGTGTTTATCCCCTTCCATCATGTTAGACCATGTAAAAAACATCTGTTAGATTTAATTTCACACAAAGCATTATAAGAAGTAAAATTCATAAATTCATTAATGTGGTGAAGATTAGCTGGATTTTTGCTAAGCTTCTCGTTTGTATTGAGAATATCATTAAAGTCCCCAATTATCATCCAGGGATCTTCTATCTCGTTACTCCATTGTGATATATCATTCCAAATGTTTTTTCAATCGTTAAAGTCATTGGGAGCATGTATGAACACCATGTAATACGAAAATAAAAGTTCATTAATTCTAACTATTACAAAATGCGAATTTGAAACGACTACCACTAAGCGCACACCAACGTGCCACAAAACCAAGAACCCACCAGAGTGAAAAGAAACTCCAGTGGGATCTACAAAAAACGATTTATCAAAACCAAACTTCCTAACAATATCAAGAGAGTCTACCTCTCTTAACATTGTTTCACAAAAAACCACTACCCCAGGATGAAACTGTGCCAGCAACGAGCGAATACGTGTTAATGTCAAGGGAGCTCGTAATCCCTGGACATTCCAGAAAAGGGTCGTCATATATAGCTCGCGGCTTTACTGGAGTAGCTGCCTCCTTTCTCTTTGCCATTCTGGGATGATTCCTCTTCTTCAACATCTTCATACCTAAATTTCATGTCATTATCCTCGCCACCACCATCGTAATCCTTATCAAAGTAATCTTCACTGTTCTCGTAACTCCCCTCCTTCTCCTCTTCAGGTTCATACTGTGAATCGTAGTCATCAATCATCCTAGAAATGTCATCGATGCTCTTCTTGTTGTCATGATCCTTATGCGTTGACCCCCCATCTTTGTTCTTGTCTTCTAGCAAGCTATATTTGTTGTTGTTCACGAAGTCTTCAATGGGGTCCACCACTCTTAATTTCTTAAAGCTACCAGTGATCTGGGTTTTTTTTTATTATGTTCAGTCTCCATGTGGGTTGCTCTACCCTCCCTTCTTTGTTTTATGTTTAGTTGACCCTCTGAAACACTCTCCTGATTAGCTGAGTTGTTTGCACTTTGTGTCACCACCTGCTTCCCTTTTATCTTTCTCACCTCCTCTTCAAAAGTCATCAGTGCAGCTCGCATATTCCCTGAGTTGTCATTCTCACCTTCATCCACTATTCCATGTGTTCGCTTAAACGCCTTTATTTTCTGAGCAGACTCGTGAATTTCGATCCTTAGGTCGTGCATTTGTTTATTCCAGCTTTTCCAATCTCTGTCTTCTCCTTCTTTTTCTTCCACAGTTTGTTTCTGGGCACCAATTCTGCTAGTAGATGCGTTCTTTATGTAGTTATACCTGCTCAAGTCATTATCTCTGCCTTCTCTGATTACTATCCCTCTTGAGGGAGTGCGTGCTTCCAAATTTCCACCTGTACTTCTGACATTTTTATCATTATAAGAAAAGTGAACAAACTCACCATCAATTCTTAAGTGAAGCCCATAAATGGGATTGAAAGGTGGGAATTTCGCAATATTGTCTATGCTCCACATCACCTTCCTCCGCTTATCCACATCCTCCACTTGTTTAACAGCCTTGACAGGGCACTCACCATATTAGTGCCCAATTCTTCCACATCTGAAGCATAAGGTACCCGTATTCTCGTACTGAAACATGACCCATGTTGCTCCTTCTTCTTGTAAAAGATAAGTCCCGGGTGGTAAGGGGTATTTGATGTTGAATTTGACTCTAAAGCGAAGAACTTTGATATCACAGTTTGTGATAGTTGGGTAATCAACAGCCTCCACTTTGATGAAGCAGACCTCTAGTGCTTTAACCGTGGTGATGTTATTTTGTTTGAAAGCAAGTCCTCTGACCTAAACCCATATGGAGGAATAATCAGTGGATAACTCTTTGAACTCATTTACCTGAGGCCAGATTGTCATGCTCATATGCATTTTCTGTATGATGTTTGGGCGCATCTCCCACACTCTTTTGAATTCTCTTTCGTTGAAAATTTCTAGCTTGAAATTGTTGGTTTTAATCTCTGAGAGTCTAAAGTGGCCTTGAATCCCCCATCTATCTTCAATAAACTTCCTCATTTGTACTGCATACACCGTGGAGTCCCCGGTCACCTTTAGAAGGATAGCTTTTTCCTCCTTCATACTCTCAGCAAGCCGAGCTTTGATGCCAATATCAATCACACCTAATTTCCTAAGCTTGTGTTCTGTGAGTGCTATAATAGGTAACGAAGGGAAATCTCTGGACGCCATGTTAAAGTTCTTGCAAAGACCATATTTAGACACGAAGGAACAAATATTGATAGCAATATAGAGACAAAGAAGATAAATAACGGTAAATAAAAGGGATTTTGATGATAGGGAAGAGGAGAAGACAATAACAGCAGAGGAAAGGAGATGAAATTTACCTGTTGCGTGGGAGAGGATTTTATAGTGTAAGACGAACCTGTAAGGAGTAGGCTCCTTAGTAGCTGATAGGTGGAGACTCTTTGTTACAAGAAGAGTAATGATGGATGCTGCAGCTCTGCGTGAGGGACTCTTCAGCTTTCTCTTGGTAACCTTGTTCGCCTCGTGGTCTTCAAAAAGCTTCTGTGAAAGCCTTGTTAATAGCGTCAACATAACCGCGATGGTTAATTGATAAAACCAACGGACGCTTCCTCCTTCTATCTTAATTAAATAATTCTTCATCCATTTCCTTTCCATTCTTCTCTTCCACGCTAATCTGCAGCTCATATACGACACCATATAACGCCAAAACGTAGTTATCAGATTACTTACCTCGTGAATCATTAACCGACCTAAGAAGTAATGATTGTCTTCCTTATCTCTTATCCTAGGGTTTACCCAATCTTGCTTAGGTCCTGATAATGACTCTGCACCCTTGGTTGCTCCATCCCCTATGAGCTGAGGCCACTTATTAGCTCCTATCACTTGAAATAGAGAAGATTTCGAGAGAGAAATTTGCAGTCTAGCTTTCTTGAGTTCTTCGAAAACCCTTCTCCACCCTGCTGACGAAAGCCCCATATTCGAAGCCAAATCGATCCGCGTAGTAGATAGCCTAACCCTAGTTAATCATAGCACCCAAGATGGTGGGGATATAGGATATCCACCACCGATTTGCGGTGAGAGTAGATCCGATTGAAAAGAAAGGGGTAAAATTTTGTGACGTAAGAGAGAGGCGAGAGCGCGTAATACTTAGAGATAGATGATAATTATCCACTATTAAGTTTTTTAAGATTTGTTCTTATTAAAATACAATGCAACATAAACACGCCTTTTCTTTACTATATTAAAACGTGTCATTCGCTCCCTGTCTTCACCAGTTCTTCGATACGTGTCCTGAGGTTACAATAACTTAGATGACCCAAAAGATAATGTTAATTAATGTACAAGTGTATGTGGAACATGCTATTATAACAAGTTGGGCTAACGGGAAAGACTAATAGATCAACCAATAATTAAACAGTACTCGTTTTAAAGCACCAATCTGAGCAATCATATTGACTTACAAAAGTGAGTGCATGCAATACTTCAAAATCTCACCACGCAAAAATAATACTCCCTCTTGCTTACACCTTCTCTTCCCCAAACACAATCATTCAGAAACATGTGTCACTCTCCCCTGTATTTTCACCCCTACCCCTACCCCTACCCCTACCCCCCTCCCTCATAGGCCATGCTCGTCATCTTCTATTCTCTCTCCTCTTCTTAGTCTATTGGTTAGCTACATTTATATCTCTCTCTTTCTCTGAATTCTCTCTTTTCTCATCAGTTTTATCCTACCATTTTGCTTAAATATCTCAACGTTACAACAAGCTCCATTCATAGTTAATTTTGTAACTATCATTAGATAACAGAAATCCTTTAATTTTAAAGCTTGCTACTTATCAAACTATCCATTAACAAATTTCTTGATTTGCTTAAGTGAACACGGGACATCTTGGTAAGTATTAATTGATTGTATTAACTGAAAAAAGTAAGCCTTTGAGTATTCTAATTGAACATACAAATCCAAACTTTGATTGTTTTGAAGTTAATTTACATATAAAGATTGGATTTTTTTTAATTGGATATGTTAAATCTGGATCATACAGCAATTAGCTAAGCTGGATTCTGTGATTATGGTACTTATCAGAATTAAAATCGAATCCACCATCAGTTTATAACTATATTGATTTGAGTTATTTATTATAGCGGATAAAGTTCCATTACATAGCGTGGGCATGGAGAATCTTAATTTGGATACAATTAGATTATCTAGAGATTTATTACAAAGATTTGTGAGTTCAAGTTCAAAGAAATATGAATCCGAGGTAGTGAAAAGAGAAGAAGAAGAAGAAGAAGAAGAATTGGATGTGGAGTTGACTCTTGGATTATCATTAGGAGGAAGATTCGGTGTAGATAAAAGTTGTAAGTTGACCAGATCTTCATCTACAGCTGCTTGTTTGCCAATAGTGAGAGACAATGATGATGTTATCGTGCAGCCTACCACAGGTAATCATAGCTTGGTGAGGTCATCTTCCTTACCCGTTGAAAGTGAAGTGGAATGGAGGAAGAGAAAAGAGTTGCAGACCTTAAGAAGAATGGAGGCTAAGAAAAGAAGATCTGAGAAACAGAGGATTTCAATGGCTGATAAAGGAGTTCCGAAAGGAAAATCAAGTCACGTGCATAGACCACCGTTATCTCAAGTATCGATTCAATCACATAGAGGAAGATCTTCAAGTATATCTGAATTGGATTTCAAAGCTCTTCAAGGTATACACTACAAGAAATAGTATCTTTAGCGGCAAAAAATTTAACACTAAAAATCTTAATTTTGCGGCTAATACTCGTTATTTGTCGCCCCTATAAATTTGTCGCTAAAGATACCTTTAGTAGCAAATTATTTGTTTTTGTCTCTATTAACTTTATCTTCAGCGGCAAATATTGCCGCTAAAAATATAATTAGAGACCATTTTGGTTTTTAAAAATATCATTAGAAGTCATTTAAGTTGTTGCCGCAATAGTTTCGTCGCTAATGCTACTATTTCTTGTAGTGATATATAGTGTATCTCATATATTATAGTTCGAGTTTTTGTGTACGCTTACATGGTTTTATATACTTGTAACAGGGTCGAGTAGTGGAAATGATTTCAGCCCTGTTAGTATTCAGACATTAGAAGAGGGGAGGAACAAGAATGTAGATTCTTGTGCGGGAAAAGAGGATATGCCTAGTGTTTTCACGAGAGGAGATGGTCCTAACGGGACCCGAGTAGATGGAATACTATACAAGTACGGGAAAGGTGAAGAAGTGAGAATAATGTGTGTTTGCCATGGAAATTTATTCTCACCGGAAGAGTTTGTGAAACATGCCGGAGGGAGCGATGTAACTCACCCGCTTAAACATATAGTCGTTAATCCTGTCTCTTCAATGATGGTTTTGAAATGATCTGAGCCATTCATCTTGATGTTTGAATGAAATGGTATGCAAAAACGTTTTTCATAGTATTATTAATGAGTGTTTTTTCTTTTACGGCAATGTTAAGAAGTGAAGTAAGAGTTTCTATTTTCTTTTTAATCGTTGTTACTATCTTCAAGTGTGTCATGTATTCTACTACTATCATTAACGAATTGAAAAGAGCAGAAAAATGAACCACTATAGTAGTGTACATAATGTTGTATTTCCTACTATCTTCAAGTGTGTCATGTTTACTACTATCATTAACGGATTGAAAAGAGCAGAAAAAATGAAAAGTTCGACTCTGCTGGGGATCGAACCCAGAATCTCTGGTTTCGTAGACCAGCGCCTTATCCATTGGGCCACAGAGTCAATTAATGGTAATTTAAGGGTTTCTTCGGATATAACTGCAATATATGAAAAACGAGGCATTGCTTTCTGTTTTATCTTCTAAAATATATGGGTTAACGATTCTGCAGGTCCTCCTATAATTAGCATGTTTTGTACGACAGAACATGTGATGATTTAGGAATATTCTAAGGTATTGTGATTTTAGAAATTAGACGTGTTAAAGGTGTGGTCCGTGTGGATGTCCGAGCAAAATACATTTGGAAAATTAGTTAAAAAATCTTTATGGGGTAGTTCTTGAATTGACAATATGAAAAGGTAAATAAAAATTCACAATACTCTGGAGTCTGGAGTATCCCTAATAATATACAAATTCTATTGGATAATATACACTAGCCTCAAGATTTTGAATAATTGTTAACGATTAATTTTTTTTTTTAGTTCGCGGTGAATGTTCATGAAAAATATAAAAATTCTTAATGTCGGGAATTTATTACCGGTAATTATTACTTCGCATTTTTCTAGGGTTTTTTTGACAAACCTTTATATTTTTTATTGATTACTTTCATTTTCATTATTACGATTTGCGATATGGAAACAAAGTCATTTAAACTTGTCCGACAGACCTTTCTCGATTCAGAATTTTGGTTTACAGTATATTGGATAATGTTACGGAAGGCCCAATAATAATCTGGGCCTACCCTTTAATCTTTTACAACTCATTACTTTAGCTTAGGCTTCTTCTTTAATAATTATCATCGGTTTAAAATCGACGGCCCAGACCATTGTAGATTATTTATATATATGCACAAATTAACACCGAACTTCATTTGACACTTTAAACTCTTCTTGCGTACGTGCTCGTTTCTTTCCTTCTTACTTAGCTTATTCTGAGAAATCGTAAAATAATCTTATTCAATCTAATCATATCAGTATTTCTTTCTTTTTTAGTCAAAAAATGATATATACATATATAGATAGAGTCTAGTAAAAAAGTCACCAAGTGCATATAACATATGTTCATTACAAAGGAATTTAGCAAATTGGGATGAATGTATCCATTCAAAATCAAACAATTTGTCATTAAACTTTTATTTAGATTCCCAATTGGTTATCTAGTTTTTTCCCTAGTCACTAAGGAAAACTCAATGTTACGAGAGTTACTATAATCTATAATGTCATTAATCATATACTTGATATAGTAGTGATTTCTAAACTTATTACGTAACAAAGGTTAATATAGAAGAACGGTCACTCTCTATAGTCATAACTCTGAACGGGTAAAGAGCCGCCATTCTACAAATTTGATAGACTTCTTGAACTTCTGTTTCCATAGGGTATAAGGTTTTCATGTATCTAGCATTTCCATCCAAAAACTTGTCATTATGATCCCTAGCAACAACTGGAAAAGGATAGTTAGCATTTGCAACATCAAAGGCAGCTCCTGTATTGATCAAGCAACAAAATAAATAATAAATCAAGGATACACAAACCAAACGATCCCAACACCTGTCAAGAAAGAATATGCAGAAATTTCTCAGTCAGGGCATACAATGGTCAAGCAACAAAATAAATAATAAATCAAGGAAATAAAAGTTTTCCCACAATTAAAACAACCAAAGTCAACCTTGATAGCTATCCTCGACTGGTAGAGAGACAAAGACTACAATGCGTTAGGGACAAAATACATCAGTTGAAGTCAAAGAAATACGATCAAAGTCTAAGGCCCAATGGATCAATTACAAATATGAAAAAAATGTAACCGAAAGCATAATGACAACTTCAATCTTATACATCAACAATAGCGACCTCTCAGATGGTCTTAACATCCACTTCAAAGTTGTTCACGGTTCCATCCTATATTCTAACTACTCTGTTAGGAAAAGAAACCAAAAGTATACATGAAAATAAGAGGAATATTTGGTACCAACATAGGTACATCTTAGGCAATAGTATTGTCTTTGGGATCCTTTGGAACGGGAAGTGATTCCAGTAAAATGGTATCAGCAAGAGTTGGATACTAATTGAGTATATCACGATGAACTTTAAGATATCTGGTATGCCTACCAAACTCTATCCTTTAACTGCATAAATTATCCATATGTTGTTTGAGTTCTTTAGAAGCCTGGTAGCTCCTAAGGTGTGATAAAATAAGGACACACTTAGAAAGATTACGATTAACTCTCCGCAAGTGGACAAATTGTTACAAGTAATAAGAAAGTAAAATAAGTTCGTTCTTAGGGATTTAGGTAGCTAGCTTCAAGCTTGTGTTTAATTGAAGCGTAGATAGTTTTAGATGTTTTAATTAAAATATATAAATAGAATAAAAGTTTATTTTGTTTTCTAATAATTAACTTAAGAATGCAATTGATAATAGCTCAGGGTTGCAAGTACTCACCTATCTTATTGAGTGGCTATTCTAAGTATAAGGGCGAATTGAGCTGATATAAGTAATCAAGATTCTATAATCCTTTTAAATCCCATCGAGGTAGCTTATAAGGCAACCTCAACACTACTAGGGGGATTGGGTAAGGGATTTCTATGCAACAATCGGTGATTAATTCTGACTGTAGTGACTATCTGGTTAGGCAAGCCCGTCAGGATCACTACCGCACACTAGACGATTATAAACAATCTTCGTCCATAAACCCTCAATCGAGGTGACAATATAAACACTTAGGTCAAACTAGAGGTGCACAGGCTCTATCAAGCATTGGTTAAAATAATTCATAATTCAGTTATAAATTAAGATCTCAACTCAACTATAATGAATTCCAAAATAATATCAAATAGCAAAATAATAATCAAGGGTTATACTTAGTGCAAACCCAATCTATGGAAAATTTATTGCATAATAAAACTAAAATATAAAAAGCTTAGAAATATGGTTAAGCCAAAAATTTAAAGCTAATTACACTGATGATAGAGACAGAGAGATGCATAATTGATGTTGTGATGCTCCAGTTATGTTGTTTCCTCTCTAGGTCGACTTGCTCTTGAATTATTCTGAAGGCTGCTCAATAAAATGACAAGGAAATATTTCTAAAATAAAATTCACACACATATATAATCAGGCTTATGGGCGTTTTATGGGTCATGGGCTTCGTTTAAATGAGCTAGTCCAACCCAAAAACGTTTCCTTCCCAAGAGTGGACTGGTTCGAGTCACGCCAGCTACAACATTAATAACTTCTTATTTGCATCTCCAAATCATGATTTGTCAGCGCCCACCCGTTCCTAACTCAAAATACTAGCTTAATATCAAATTTCTCTTCGATATTCTTTGTCAATATCACGAAGCTCCTCGAATAGTGTACTTTCTAAATCTAGTCGGTAACTCTTGCACTTCTAAAAATGGATTCTTTGTCCTTTAACTCTTGTTTTACAATTTGATCTCATTTCTTCGCTTCTTATCCTTGATTTGTCATCTAATATTATCCTTGTACGTAAGAGATTCACGCTTAACGCATAAATTACACC